>JBCNYG010000016.1:16210091-16228696 GCA_039654305.1 Porochilus rendahli | reverse complement strand
AGTCATTTTTAAAAATTGGCCTATGGAGAACATATGTACCAATTTAAATGCTTGCATCATTAACTGAAGTATTTTAGCGAACAAATGATTTTTTTTTTTTTGCTGCACCACATATAGAGAGAGTGTGGTGCAGCAAACCAAATAAAAATTCTTTGGGTTTTTTTTTGTCCAAGGCAGAGCTGGCAAGAGTCACATGTGCGCCTGCAAGTTTTATTCAAACCACAGGAACTAGCTATGTCATGGTCTAATTGTAAAAATTTCATTCTAGTTAAGGTCAACAGTATGATAAATGCTGAATACAATGAATGTGGCTTCATAACATTGTATGTTTGGGGAAATTAATGTTCATTTGCCTTTCAAGCAAAAGTGGGGTACACCCTGAAGAGCTCGCCGGTCGATCACAGAGCCAAAAAACATACAACCATTCACACTTACAGTGACACTTAAGGGCAATATAGCATAGCCAGTTGACCTGATATGCATGTCTTTAAATAGTGGGAGGAAACCGGAGTGCCTAGAGGAAACCCATAACAGCACATGGAGAACATGCAAGCTCCACACAGAAACACCCTCACAGAAGGCTTGAGGACTCGAAAACAGTACCTTGTTGCTATGAGTCGAACGTGCTAACCACTACATTTCACTAGTGTAAATGTAGAAACAGCAGCCAGATGCCAACAGCAGCATATACAGTTAGGCCCATAAGTATTTGGACAGCGTCACAATTTGTCATTTTTTCCCTGTACAATTGTGGACTTGAAATGAAGCAGTCAAAATGTGATTTAAAATTTCAGCTGTAATTTAAAGTATTTAACAAACATCAACAGATAAGTAATTTCAGCAATTTGTACACAGCCCCCACTTTCACAGGCTCAATAATGGACAAACTAAGAATTATTAAACATTCACCATAGATATATTAAATATTGCTTGAATTAACACTTATATCACATCCTGACGGCTTAATGTTAAATCCATTGTCTTACTGTACAGAGGCAAACTTACAAAAATTGTGACAAAACAGTTATGGACTTAACTGTCAAAACAACAAATCATCTTTCACCCGCACACACTGACAGTTTTTTTATTTCATCCTTTACATTCCTTTATTAAAAAACAGTGTTATCTTTACCTCTCTGTATTCTACAGTTCATAATATTGTATGTAGTAGAATCATCATCAAAACAAAAATATTGATATCATTCAGTTCCTGTATTAAAAGGCAATTGTATAGTACCAAGGTAACAGTTAACCCTCAGATCCCAGACTGATACCTGTTTGCTTCAGTTTCACTGAAGGTGAAGCTTCTTCAGGTGTTTCCCTTGTGGTTTGGGACTCCACAAGCTCAAGCTACAAATTAAAAAAGTGATTAATAATGAAATCAATATAAGCATGTGCATTATTGTAACTGTTATTAATACGTTACATACTGTATTTGGTGCAGACCCAGAACTGCCTATCGCAGTGTTCCTCTTAACACTGTTCTTTCTCTTGAAGGAGACAGGTGCCTGTCTGTGAACCTGATTATCTAAAAAGCAATTTAAGTGTAGTTATGTAAAGCTAATACAAATTATAATATAGAAATAACATCATAGAAGTTTTTAAATATCGTAAAACTGATAAAACTGTAGTCTTTCTACCTTTTTAAGTGTCTTTTCACTATTATTCATAGTGATTTAATTATCGTTCAGACAGTTACTCACTAAATGTGCTAAGGCACTAGCTAGAGTGGTGTCAAGTACCCTTGACAGTGATCTGTCACCACACAGCCTCTCATTGTGTACAATGCCAAGAATTTCTGGAGAACTGACAGGCCACTGGCTGAAACTACATGGGGGTAACTCCACGTTCCTGTTTTTTGTAAACTTGTTTTACGGATGCATGTGAGCCATTAGCCTGACAAAGAACTTTCAATTCTGTAAATCTTTTATTTAGTATTGCAAAGCTAAGCTGTAGCACTATTTTTGTAGTGTGTCTGTATTGTAGTATTACTAGGAAAGTTGGTCAACAGCAAAGATGTTTGATTTTGTTGGCTTTCTTCACAATACAGCTGGTCTGTGGCTGTGGACTTTGATGACACTTCCATTTCTTGTGAAACTGTCCTTGTGGTTTGGGACTGACCACAATCAACCTAAAAATAATTCATATTCATGTTTCATGACTCATTCATTGTAAGCATTAACACTGTTGTAGCTATGATTAATACATACTGAACTCCATGGTGCAGAACCATCATCATCTCTCTTAAAGGAGGTGGCTGGTCGTTTATGAACTTGATTATCTGAAAAAGCAACTTTAATGCAGTTGTATAAAACCAATTAAAAATAAAAGGTAAGTTGTTGCTAAAACTTCGTACTTCTCAGCAGTAAAAATTAATAGGAGAACCACACCTTGGCAAATTTGTTCATTTTCAGAATCTTGTTTAATAGATTCAGTTGGATGCCCAGGTACAATAGGAGGTTCTGTGAATGTCAAGAGCAGTTCTTTGATAATTTCATGTTTTGCAAGGTCCAGTGCACTCTGTCCGAGTGAATTCTTATCATGAGGATTTGAGCCGTACTGAAGAAGAAGTCTCACGACCTAAGAATAAACACTAAGTTTTAGTGTTTGTGAAGGCAGTCACCTTTAAGTCAGGCACAAGAGTGAATAGATTTGTATAGGGGTTAGGTAAAAACAACCTGAAGATTGTCTCCCAAAATACTCCCTACTAATGTTCTCTTTTTAATTAACACACACAATGATATTCAACATCTATCCCTATAAAAAAATAAGCACAAGTAGCAAAGAAAACTTCATCAATTTTGTTTACCTCATAATCACCAGACGTAACCGCATCATGAAGAGGGGTGAATCCTTTTATCCCCATGCAAGTTACATTTGCACCTGCATGCAAAAGTACCTCCACTATATCTGGATCACCTCTAACACTGGCCTCATGCAGGGCTGTCCATCCTGGTAATGCAACATGAGTTATTACAGAAACATTTCCAACCCCATTTTGCGTTAGATCTACACATTTGAGCTAACCTGCATTGTCAGCAATGTTAATATCTATTCCAGCATTAATAAGCCTTTTAACCTCTGGAAGGTTTCCTCTCTTGCAGGCTCGATGGAGTAATGTCTCCCCCCAAAAATTTCTTCTGTGGATGTTTCTCAGTTCAACGTTTACAGTTGGCCTTGGGGCTATTCGAAAAGATTACCACGGTGTTTAAATATTCGCAAATTAGAGGAACTGCCATTTATATATTTAGCTTACATGAGTTAGTATGTGTAATAAATAAATGTAAACCAGTGTAAATAATTCTGCCTGAGTTAATATTACCTCCATTAAACACATCGGTATGGTTTGGTTGCTTCCTGGGTTTACGTTTGGATGTCTTTTTTTTGTATTGACTCAGTTTAGCTGTGTATGAGGCCTCTTCATTTTCCACAGCGCTCTGAAGACCGTCTTGTCTTGCACTCTCTGTACCTTGATTGTTATCTGGTGCTGGAAGTAAACATAAGGTCTTCTGGGACAAGTCTGTCAACATGCTGACAGAGCTCTCAGCGTTCAGTGGATCAGTTGTGCTCTCTGTTGGTTCTCTTCTGCTATGCTTCTTAACAGTTTTATACAAGTCATGCTGCTTTTCCTGTTTTTCTTCTTCAAAAAAGCTGACTATAGGCATTGGATTTAACCTTGCCTGAACTCTTATGTCCTGTCTCTCTTCATCAGTGCTCTTTAACTGTTCCTGCTCTTCAATCACAGTGCAGTCTAAGTCTAAAGAACTTTTAGCATCATCGTTTGCGACAGCAGTATGATCAGCTTTGGCACTTTCTGTGACTAATGAAACTGCAGGAATATTGGAGGAAGCATCTGGGGAAAGCTTTCTATTATTATTAATATTGATTTCATCATCTTGTGTGCTTTTACTGCTTGGTGTGCTAACTAAAAGTTGTTTCTCCTTACATGAAATGCTAGCTTGCATTTTTAAATCCCCGGTTAGAGTGGTGTAAAGTGCTCGTGGCAGTGATCTGCCACCAAGCAGACTCTCATTGCATACAATACCATGAAGATCTGAAGAACTCACAGGACAATGACTTGATGGGGTTACTTCATCTTCTGTTTTTTTCTGCAGTTGTTGTATCCATTTGTCCTGGTCATTGCTCTGACATGGAAGTTGTTGAGGGAATAATTCAGCGAATGGTGGTGCTATAAGCAGTCGTCCTTTTGAAACACTTTTTGGAGTGTCTCTATTTGTTTCAGAGCATTCTGAAGTATTACAGTCAAAGTTGGGCGGTGGTAAAGATGTTTGTTTTTGTTGGCTTTCTTCACAATCCAGCTGTATTGCAACTGTTTTATTTAATGTTGGACTAATTGGCTGAACAAGTTTTAGCTGTTCGTTGGGTGATTTTAGCTGCCCCATAATCTTGAAACCCAGCTGGGACTCAGGACTGCAAGTCAGTCCCTGGTCATGAATTAACCCTATAAGTAGAGACTGAGAGCTGTTAGATTCAGAAGAGTCTTCTAAAGGTAAAGGTTGCTCATCTGCACATGCTCTACTGATTTCAAGTTGACATGTTGTAAGAAGTGGAATATTGCATTCCTGATATATGCTACTTTGAGTAGGTGAGTGATCTTTAATTTCAAAAACAGCAGAGCTGGAAGAGGGATACTTAGATGGATTTTTGTTCAGTGGAGTAGCTCCGTTTGTCATGCTGCCAGTTCCAGTGTTTACAAAAGAGACACTGTTCAGATCAAAGTTGAGCAAATAATCTAAAAAGTTTTGATCGCTTGTTGTTCTTGTTGTTGTTCGCATCTTTTTTTTGGCACTTCCAGAACTGCTCTGCTCCACAACATCAGTTTCATGACTGCCTTTAAAACCACCCAAGACGGCTTCATCGGTAGTCTCGCTGAATGAATCTTTCCATTCATTAGGGATGCTTTGATTAACACCCGAAAGAGAACTCTAAAATAAACATGTACATACTAAATTATTACAGCAAATAATTTTTAACAAACAAACAAAAAATATAATAAACTAGTCTGGATTATCTGTGTTAATATCACTGATTTTGACATTACCTGATTTACAAGAAGCTCATTTACGGTGCAGCTGTTTTCTCTAATCATTTCACCTAAAAACCATGAACATGTTTAAATAAAATCTGATATGTTTACCAAATATTTTAAACATAAAGCAAAATCTTGTAAGTCCAAAGTTTGGAGAAATTGGGCTTCTTTGCTAAATGGCATTACTGGGTTCTTCTACAGTATATAATGTTTGTGAATTAAAGGGTACCTGTGGCGAATTTGTGTTACTATCTGTTTAAAAATTATCACATATGACATCTGTGGTTTCATCAGGAAACATCAGTCCTTGCTTCTTGTAAAGTTAAGCAAGTGCTGCCACAATTCTACTACTACTAAGCACGCCCACAACATGTTACCTTTTTCATTGAATGTTCTAGCCTTGGAAGTGGAAGTGACGTGAAACACCAGCCTAAGATAACACATTATCGGCCAATGCTGAGATGTGTTGCCAGGAAAATGGCGGAGCGCAAAACAAACTGCACAAACAACAAGTGCAGAAATCGCGAAAAACAACATAACTTCGACACAGGCCATACTCATACAAATGCTTCCTTTCGGATGCAATTCAGTAGTCTGCGAAGACCACTTTAACCCGACTATCAGTGACATCTCCAGGCAGAAATACCTGGCACAAACCACAAGCTTTTGCTTGTATAACAGTACACTGTTCCTACGGAATTCCTACAAAAAAATAAAAGGGTGACAATGGAGGGGAGCAGAGCTTCGCCAAAAGGAACCAGTTAAAGGTAAGAGCCTTTAGTATGCAGGGGGTTTTATCACCTGTAACAATATATAGAACAACCAGGCCCAACAAGTTGATGTTACTTCCAGGAAAAAAACTATTAAAAACTAACTATTAAAATTAGTAATCCAAAGGAGAATATTTTCATTTATTCATTCATTCATTTTCCGAACCGCTTATTCCTAATTAGTGTCGCGGGGAGGCTGGCGCCCATCTCAGCCAACTCTGGGCGAGGGTGGGGTACACCCTGGACAGCTCACACAACCATTCACACTTACAATCACACCTAGGGGTGATTTGGAACAGCCAGTTAGCCTACTGTGCATGTTTTTGGACTGTGGGAGGAAACCGGAGTACCCGGAGAAAACCCACACAAGCACGGGGAGAACATGCAAACTCCACACAGAAGCGGCCGAGCTGGGAATCGAACCCAGGTCGTGCTAACCTCTACGCCACCGTGCCGCCTGTTTCATCACATTTGCTTATTTAAATCCTTTTCTTTTAGAAGCCGTAGTATTCATGCATCAATTAAGATTCAATGAGCCAGGTCTTGAAAACACATGCTATTCTTTTCTCTTCTTTTCTTTTCTTTTTTTAACACTTTAATGTTTATTAATGAGATCCTTGGCATTTTTTATTCATTTGCAGGATTCTGGAAAACAATAAACTTCACCACATTTCCTCTCTGACCTTTTCAGGCTTGAGCTCTCTTGTGCTGCTGTGAGTCTTTGTCCTCAGTTCTAAAGCTTCTTTTAAATTGAAATGTATTTTTAACTACAGGGATGGGTCTGTCGGTAATGTGTTATTACCGAAAATAACTGTTATGCCTTTAAGTGTGTTCGTGTGGTGTGTACTGCTTTGTTTGCAGGGTTCTTTTGAACAACGCTCTGAAAAATGTAGATGATATATGCCTGGAGATGCCACAATTAAACTGGCTGTAAGTTTGAACTCTTTAAATAATGAGATGTTTATGTATTCGGCGAACTCGGAGTGCGAATATTTACCAATTTGTCTGAATGCAAAGGTTTAAATTCATGCAAATATATGCCAATTCCAAACAAATGAAAGCCGCTGCAGTGGATTATATCCTGTGTGTGATATCTTGTACACGGTTTCTATCTAATATTAATATCCAGTATGTAGCAAAATAGCATGTGCTCTTCCATTCAATCCTAATTAAGGAGTCTTTGCTCCTTTTTTTAAACCAATTAAAAATAAAAATCAGACAGATTGATGAATGGATAGATAGATAGATTTTAGCTGTGGTGAAAAATATTTTTTATTTCTTATTTTCATTTAGATTTTTTTTTTATCACATTCAATTACTGTATGACGTTTTTAAACAAGATACTAATAGTTCTTGTATTTTCTTTCTCTAAAAACTGTGTGCCATGTGTATTCATACTTGTATCTATTATTATTTCTGATTATTCATTCATTCATCTTCTAAGCCACTTGATCCTAATTAGGGTTGCTGGGAGGCTGGTGCCTATCTGAGCCGACTCTGGGAGAGGGGTACACCCTGAACAGCTTGCCAGGCCATCACAGGGCCAACACACATACAACCATTCATACTCCCACCTAGGGGCGATTTGGAACAGCCAATCAGCCAACTGTGCATGTTTCTCAAATGTAGGAGGAAACCGGAGTAAATAGAGGAAACCTAGGCAAGCACAGGGAGAACATGCAAACATCCGAGAAATGAAATCGAACCCAGAACCATCTTGAGGTGAACGTGCTAATCACTGTGACACTGTGCCAGCTAATTCTAATTATATTATTTAGAAATTTTTAAAAAATAATATTGTTTTGCTGCCCTGCAATGGTCTGGTGAGCTGTTCAGGGTGTACCCCACCTTAGCCCAGAGTCTATTCCGGCTAAGATGGGCACCAGCTTCCCTGCAACCCTAATAAGATAAAGTGGTTTGGCAAAGTAATGAATGAATAATACTGCTGATGCACATTCCTTTTAAATTATTTGTTTGGACTGACAACCAACCCCCCATAAAAAAAACCCCAAAAAACTCAGACTCTATAAATCAGAGTGAGTTACCTCATTTTCAGACATGATCAGGGATTTTAACTTTCGCATCATAATCATTTACATAATTCCAAACAATGCACCTGTCTTTATATTTCCAACTCGTCATGAAATAGTCTCAAATCCATAAAGGCAAACGTGTGTGTGTGTGTGTGTGTGTGTGTATGTGTGTGTGTGTGTAGAGATATGGAAGGGAATCAGATGGAGACTGTGGACAATCGAACATTCTGGTCCTGCAGCATGCTAACTGTGCTGTAAGTACATCCATTTCCCAGTTCACAGTTTTCTACTTGCTCAGCAAATTTAATTAGCGTTATTTATAAAATATGTTCATGGGTAAACACTTTGTTTGGAACTGGGTAATTAAGGCACTCTTATGCATCAGGTTATTAAAATGCAGCTTGTATACTTTGTGTGCCATTAATCAGATTTAATGATTTGAAAAAATATTTTCACTTTTAAATGTAAAATATGATTTTATTTTCACTAGGCCTGTGTGGGTTTCCTCCGGGTGTTCCAGTTTCCTCCCACAGTTCAAAGATGTGCATATAGATAGATAGATAGATAGATAGATAGATAGATAGATAGATAGATGGGTAGATCTGTAATTAAATGTATAACACTTGTACTGTCAGGGTAAAGAAACGTTCTAATTTACTGTTTCTTTTCTTCTCTTCTGTCGTTCTCTTCTCTGTGTTCCTGCCACCCTTTTCCCCCCCTCTTTCTCTGTAGAGTCCTTCAGGGAAACAGGATTAGTCATATCCACGAACAGGCATTCTCTCTGCTGCGCAGGCTGGGCGAGCTGTACGTTCTGAGTCAGTTTAATCTCCCACAATGCAATTTTGCGGAAATAATTAATACAAAATGTTTTCCAGAGTTTCCTCCCTGACCCGTTTTTATTTAAAGAACCAACTTATGAAATCTCTCTGTCCCAATTACTCATCAGATCTAAAGTCATAACAATTTGGCCCAGTATTATTATAATTTATTTTTTTCGCCAGCTGGAGTTTGAAAGGAGATTTGATTTTCTTTGAAGAGTTTAGAACTTCAAAGAAATAGTCAACTGTGAAACTAAATATAATACTGAGAACTTAACCTGCACTGTACAAGCATCCCATGATGCTAGGAGTTCATGTTATGGGAACTGATATAAGCTCTGGCTGTGATAAGGCTTTAAAAAGTGAAGTTTTATTCTCGCTACATTCTGTGACATTTTAAAGGTTGGAAACTACTGATTCTGCAACCATATATTCTATTTTGGACGAATAATTAAAATCTCTGGCCCCATGCATGAACCTGATAACCACAGACTAAAAAAAATAATCTGTAAACTTCTCATCAGTCAACCAGACATAGACTTAAGGATTATAATGGCTTCATATATTTGTGTTTTATTGATCAGAAAATGACACTGAGGCAATTTTCAAAAGCTTTGTAAGATGTCAAGCTAAAATTTTGTGAGCATGTGTGTTATCAGGTTCATGCATGGGGGCACAGAAATAGCCGTTTACATGCCTGTCAGGGTTAGCAAAGAAATGCTTCAACCAGTTCCAAGGTTTAAATGATTAAATATTTACTGTATTCAATTCTGAAACTTCTTTGCTCCCTTAATGATACCCCTGACCATGCAGCGAGCTAGTGGTGCAATTATCCAAAAAAAACCTAATTCCAAGACCAAAACCAAGAGTGTGTTATAAACTCTTTTGTTTGAAAATGTATATGGTTTCTCCCATGAAAACAGATGAAAAACAAAGGAGATCGCCAGTATACAAATATTTATGGCGTATTTGCTTTTACAAACAAAAAAGTATTGGGCGAAGGGCAAGATATAATACATCGCATTAATATGCATGAATAAAGAATTAGACTTATTTCTGGTGGAGGTAATGACAATCACTGTGTGTACTGTTTTCTGTTATGCATTATCATTTTGTTGACGTATCGCTTAGCACAACCGCCTCACAGCAAGAAGGTCCTGGGCTCGAGTCCCGGGCTTAGCGAGGGCTTCTATGTGGAGTTTGAATGTTCTCCTCATGCTTGCATGGGTTTCTTCCGGGTACTATGGTTTCTCGTACAGTCCAAAGATACGCACACCGAGTTAATTGGATGTTCCAAATGGCCCCTAGGTGAGAGTGTGTGTAAGAATGGTTGTAAGAATGTTGGCCTTGTGCTGGCCTGATGAGCTGTTCAGGGTGTGTCCCATCTTCACATGTGAGGCTCTAGACTCCCCGCGACCCTAACAGGCAAACTAATGAGAATGAAACAATGATCATTTTGCTTGCATGTGATTAGTTCCTTAGTGCATCTAAAATCCAATTCTTGCTCCTTTTTTTCTTCTTTTTTCCTGCAGTGATTTATCCAGTAACAGGATCCAGAAACTCTCACCAGATCTTTTTGTAAATCTGGGAGACTTGTTGCAGCTGTAAGTCCTTTCCTTCCTTTTTCCTTCTCGTCTTTCTGATCACTGCAAACTGCCTGGACCTGCAACAAGCCTGAACTGCTCTCAGTCCCAATACTGCACTTCCAATGACCCGAAACTGCCATCAGCTGTGAGAAGAATGTCAGCCATTGTTACGGCAAAGTCAATTTTTCTTCTTTTACTTCACAGGAATATTTCATACAACCCCATTCAGGAGCTGCAAGTGGACCATTTCGACAAACTGCACAAACTCAAGTCATTGTAAGTCGAGTTCTATTCACTGACTATGCCACTGGTTAAATGAATACTTCACATTCTCTGAATTGACTCAAGAAAAATAAGTAAAAATTTTATGAGAACAAGTATACAACAGGACTGTATAGAAATAACCCTTACTCCATCATAACATCAACCCTTTTACAAACTGCCAGACCAGGATACTCAGTGATGCCTTGATCTAGTGCTAAACTAATACAGTTCCCAAGGTACAAAGAGGCAAGATTGGTATTCTATAATTGTATAAACAGATAATGTATAATTGCAAATCGTTTAAAGGTTGTAAAGGTTATAATCAGGAAGCACGGTGCAAAAAAGAACATTCATTCATTCAGTCACTGAAGCACTTAATCCCACTAGGGTCGCAGGGAGGCTGGAGCCCATCTCAGTCGGGTACACACTGGACAGCTTGCCAGTCCATGCCAGGGCCAGCACACACAACTGTTCATACTCACACTCTCACCTAGCGGCAAATGGAACAGCCAGTTAGTTTACTGTGCATGCTTTTGGACTGTGCGAGGAAACCGGAGTACCCAGAAGAAACCCATGCAAGGACAGAGCGCATGCAAACACACGGGAGCTTCTTGCTCAAAGACAAACATGCTGAGCACTATGCCGCCATCACATCCTCCATGAATATGAATCTCTTGAAATATTTCACAGAGCAGGCAACCTCCTTGAGCACTGATTAAATGCAGCTCGGCATGGACAGTTAACCATGTGTTACTTTTCAGGCAAAAACGTTTCTCAGTTTATAATTATAAACTTATATATATTTCTTTATATATTTCTGGTTTATGGACAACCAAGACACACAGACACACAGGCATGTAGTTGTGCACGGATGGACATCTCGTGGTAACAGCCAATAAAGATCAGGTCACCCATATTCTCTTATATACAGTAAGGAGCTCTACTATGAATACACTGCTGGTTAAAAGTTTTAGAACACCTGCCAACTCTGGCTCAACCCATTTCTAATTATATATGCTCTGCCCGGCTAAAAAAAGTCACACACAAATATGTTTTTGTTCCTTTATCCTTGCTTACAGCATGTAATCGTCATGCCATGGTTTCAACAAACTTAAGCAGTATAACATTTATTTCCATCCGGTGTCGGGTTCATTCCTTACTGACTACTTGAATCGATGAGGGAAAAACTGAACCACTCCATAAAGTCTTCTCGACAACATCCCAAAAACTTTCAATAGGGTTAAGCTCAGGACTCTGGGGTGCCAATACTTATGTGAAAATGATTCCTTATGCTCCCTGAACCACTCGCTCATTATTTGAGTCCCCATTTTATATCTGTGTGATCAGGGTAGAAAAAGTGCATTGATGTGAAAACCTGTTCATTCACTAAATTCAGATCATCAGCTGACTTCGTTTTATTGCCACATTAATGTTGCTGAGCCTCGACCGAACCAACTGGAGTAACAATGCCATGATTACATGCTGTGATCAAGGATAAATGCTCTCCATGAAAATAATACAGTGGGTTATATTATACATATCATATTATGTATAGTATTTATTTGTATATTTTTTATTTATTTTGGCAGTGTATATATGCAGTTTGATTGAAATTTAATCACAAAGCCCACGACTCAAACCCAGGACCTCCTTGCTGTTCCGCCCATCTGATTTGTCCAGCTGGTATTAATTTTAATTCAAAGCTTTACCTGAAAATCAAAAAAAATTAAGGTGAAACACAAAACAGGTGAGCACAACAGGATAACAAGCCAAAAACAATCAGGGTTTGAGTGCATGGAAGGCAACGTGTGATGCTGGTAGAAGGCTCACAGTGGGAGGAGTCATGACAATAACGTCTAACGGCCTTCAAAGTCGCACTCTATAAAATGAAATTAGTCTTCAGTGAAGCGAGTGTGTCTGAATCAATAGGTGACCCATTGTGAATCAGAACAACTGTATTTTTTGGAGAGTTATCCAAAGCATTAATCATCCTCTGTTTGTTGGTAATGATTTCCTTTAATCTATAGGAGCAGCACTGGCTAAAAAGCTTTTTTGGTCCACTTCAGGTGGGATCCAGAAAGGAGTAAAAGTGTTTGGGTCGTTATAGAACACTGAAGACTAAAACGAAATATAGAGTAGCACCTGCACAAGATTCAGCCATAGAGCAAAGATGTTCACAGTGATGTTTTTAAATAGTTGTCGTTGTGCCTGTGTCACTATAGAAAGAGTAGCTTGTGAAGCCTGAAGCACTTTTGTAATGAAAACAAGCTTTCATAAGAAACTAAAGCACCATTTTATCTCCATCTGACTATGCGTCTGAGAAAGAGATTCATTATGATGCTTTCAGCCGGAGCAAAAATATTGGCGATGCGCTACAAAATCACACAGGCTGCACTGTCCTTTAAGAAGGTGGCCATCTATTTTTATTTTACACATCAAAGCTTTCTTTAAAAGGTCCTGAAAGATTGCAGTACTCTCAAGCAAGTGCTAATGCTAAGAAAAACGGTTTGCCTTTCAGGAGCATCGAGGGCATCGAGATTGGGAACATTCACAGAAAGATGTTTGAACCTCTAAAAAACCTCACGCATATGTAAGTCTTTCTCCTTCATTTTCTTCTTCTTCTTCTTGAAGCACTCGCCCATACCTCAGTATGCATCCATCCCTTCATCTTAAAGGTGAATTGGGAAAGATTTCTCAAAATGTCTCAGGATTAGTCATCTATCAATAATGTATGTAGAGGGATCAGGGTAAGGTATATGCACAGTACACGGCAGACCATCACAGGGCCAACACACACACACCCATTCACATTCACACCTAGGGTAACCGAGAATATCCAACTATCCAAGAATCTATCTCAGCCTACATTGGGCAAAGGCAGGTTACACCCTGATCAGCTCGCCAGTCCATCACAGGGCCAACACAACCAACCATTTGCACTCACACTCGCACCAAAGGGCAATTTGGAATAACCAATTAGTCTAACTTGCATGTCTTTGAACTGTGGGAGGAAACCGGCATACCTGGAGGAAACTCATGCAAGCACAGGACGAACATGCAAACACCACACAGGCACGCCCTCACCGTGTCCGGCGCTCTAACCCACAACATTGTTGTTGGGAGGAAGGTCTACTAACCACTAGATAGGAAGCTAGATAGATTATTTCCTTTTATTTATTTATTTTTTTCCCCGGTTTTATGGGCACCATGCAGCACTTTAAATATAATCAGTGCCCCATTAATTAATGAGAATGGTGATAAGTGCAATTGTTGTCCATTTTTTTATGAGCACTATGCTGCAGTAATGTGTTAACACATGTTAATCAGGAGGAGGTATGAAAGGATATGAGGGACTGTCTATAAAAAGATTGATACGACAACCATGTAAACCCAAACATGCATTCTGGACCATAATATGCTTTTCCGATTTTTATTATTATTAATATTATTATTATTAGATCAAACAAAATTACAGCTATTTAATGCTTTTCCCCAGAGGTTATGCCTTCATCACCATCTCCTCTGTCAAGGTTGCTCTATTCATCTCATGTGGCAGCATTAACAGCACCATCTAGACAATTTATATCAACACAGAAACAGGCATTGAGGAAAGAAGACTTATTTTCTACACCAAACAGGTTTCTGATCGCTGTATCAATCTTTTTTTGTTTTAGAAAACCCAGAGAACAAACTACAGTCAGCATGAAATCCAGTATTTCCTCCGCTCTGTCAAAATGAACGCTCTATCAAAACCTGAACACTGATATTATGGCAAAGTAGCACAGATATGCTAAAAAGTGAACAATATTCCTTGTAATCTTTCATAAAATAGTTCTAAAACCCAGGAAATTAAACCTAAATGTATACACCCTATTGTTATTACAAGCTTCTTTTGTGAAGAAAAAGTAATAAATCCACACACAGATGGGCGAAAGGTCGCACGTGATTCATGTGTATCTGATTATAAATACAGAAGTAATTTGCACTATATATCATTTCGTTCATATAAACATACCGTTTTCTGTCTAATGTATATGAACATCGGCACGTATTATGTTTTAATGTTCTGAGTTTTAATTTATTCAGAAGTTTTAGTTTATATCTGTTAGTTTAATATCTGTATACTGTTATTTTTGCCATTATCTTGCCTTGTATGAACTGACAAATTCAAGTCCTATTCTTGTTAGTTTATGCACTCTCAAGAGTGTAACAACAGTTCTATCAAATGTAAGTAAAAACCACCTGCTAATGAAAACATACATGTGTAACAGGAATGTTTGGAAGGCTTGCTTTTCATTTCTGTCCTTGTTCACAGTCTGAATACAGACCGTTATGAAGAGTGTCATACCTGTAGAACTCCAGTCTGTACTTGATTTTGATCACCACTTCCCAACTGAAGTGAAATGAATAATTGGTTTCGCAAAGTGTCATTTAACAGTCTGATCCGATTTGTTGCTCTTTTCCCACTTACAGCTATTTTAAAAAGTTCCAGTATTGTGGCTATGCTCCTCACGTACGCAGCTGCAAACCCAACACAGACGGAATCTCTTCATTTGAGAACCTGCTGGCGAACATCGTGCTGCGTGTATTTGTCTGGGTCGTCTCTGCCACCACCTGCTTTGGCAACATTTTTGTCATCTGTATGCGCTCGTACATCCGCTCGGAAAACAAGCTCCATGCCATGTGCATCATTTCTCTTTGCTGTAAGTATTTCAGTTTTCAACTGTGTTCTGCAAACGTTTAGTTAATAGAAACACTCAGTGAATTGTTCATGACAGCAATTTATAGAAACAGTCTGTGAATTTTTTAGAACAATAGGAACAGTCCATAAATTTTTCATGACAATAGTTAAAAAAAAAAAAAGCCCATGAATTGTTTATGGTGCTGGTCAGACATGCCAAGTCTTAAACCCATGCACACCAAGTCCAAAAGTTTTGCAGGTCAAAATTTTTTTTATTTTCTTTTTCTCAGCATTCCATCTTTCAGCTTCAACACTTGATGACAGTGGCAGCTGGTGAGCTGTCAAATGGGAAGCACATTTAATTGCTACATCATAAAATCTGACACTTATTGCATCATTTACTTTTACAGTATTCAGCCGACACACTTATCCAGAGCGACCTTCATTTTTATTTCATTTATACAGCTTAGCAGTTGAGAGTTATGGGTGTTGCTCAGAGACCAAGCAGTGGCAGCTTGGTGATGCTGAGGCTCGAACCCCCAACCCTCTGACCAGTAACCCAAAGCATTAACCACTGAGCCACCAGTGCCCCGAATATAGTACCATATATGTAAGTATATACATATATGTGTATAGTACCACGTGTAAAGCTGCTTTGCGACAATGTCAATTGTAAAAAGCGCTATACAAATAAAATTGAATTGAATTGAATTGAATATTGCACCCTCTGTAAGTTATGCCAGTGTTTTTAGCATCTCCTATTTCCCCTATGTTTGTAGTTCTCTGTGAGATGACTACTTTTTTGCTTTCTACCTCAGTTTTCTTCTTTTGCTTTTTGTCATTAGCACCCAGTTTGTTAATAAACAGAGTTTCTGTTCTGCGTCCTTGCCATTCCTCACTCCAGTCATGCTGTGGCATAAAGAAATAATCAGCCGTCACCCTGAGGCAGTAGAGCATACCAGAAGAAGCTCTGCCATGTATTTAAGGTATTTAAGGACTATACTATTTTTCGGCCAGGTCCACTTCCTCCCATACCAACGAGGAGTCAGAAGGAGGAATCCTGTGGAATTTTCTGTATTTTGGGCGGCAACAGAGTGTGCTCTACTGCCGTAATCTTGTCAGAGACCGACAGGGAGGCATCCACTCCTATGATCTTGTCTGAGGCTGACTGGGAAGCTTCCACTTCAGAGCCTTCACAAGAGACTGACATGGTGGACTACCCTTGAGAGGTCATGCCAATCACTGACGGAACGACCTACGTTTTGGAATATCTCCCTGAGACCGACAGATCAACCCACAATTAAAAGTTGTGTAATTGTTGTGTAATTCTGACCCCTCATGATGTCTTATGTCTCATGATGGGTAATAACTAGAAACTAACTTTGAATTAGCATGTAAAAATGACATGCTACCTACAGAACTGGTATGCGATTATTAACCTGTGACTTGTACCTTGGCTTCATTCAATGGGTGAGTGATAGTGATTGGTTAATGTGTTTTTTAAGGTACCTTTGGGTGATACTGATATGTTGGTTGAAAATGACTTCTAGTCTGTAAAAATCTTTGAGTAATAAATCATGGTGTGTGAAAGATGGTGCTCATGTACTCAGATTGACTGTGTATCCTGTCACCAAACCTGCTGCTATGTCTGCTGCCAAGTCTGTTTCAGGGTTGAGCATTTTTATGCCTCTAAGGTGTCCTATGCTTCTGAATTGTCCTACGCCAAATACTAAGCTGCTAAAGGCCGCTTCCAGGATTGCTCCAGGTTCCAGGCCAGCCCACAGAGGCCCAGGAACACTAAATATTTGGGCACTCCAAGAGTAGCACCACTCGGGATTTGTTCTGTCACAGCCTCCTCGTGTCTTCCCAGGTGTTCAGCTCTGCTTGAACGGCATTCTCTGTGCATCCGGGTTCAGACGGCCGAGAGAACTAAACCATGCCTACATTTCCCACATGGCTATTTCTCACTTTGTTAATTGGACCCTTTACAAAACACACCGATGTTCTTAGCATTTTTAGTTTTCCTGTGTTTGTAGTACTCTCTGTGATGCCTAGTTCTTTGCTACATATCACAGAGAGTACCTTGCCTCCATTCTTCACTCCAGCCACACAATGACATGACATATGCTTTAGGTTATCAACAAAATATTGGAATTGCATAAACTGAATTGCTATTTAAATGTAAGAGATTATAGACACAACACATAGTACACCAAAAATGAAAAAGTTGACCATTAACCCTTGGAACTACCTAATAAAAATGCACACACCCATTTCATGCAGCCTACTCTGAGGTTCTGAAGAAATATGGTAACAGTTATGGTAGTCTGTTGTTCTGTATATGTATGATGTACATTTTGAAATGTAATTTTACTTTAGATACTACTTTAAAGAGGACTGGTTTGCCTTTGGTCTTCACTGCTGATCCACTCATTCTCACAATCTCATGCTCTCTCTCTGACTCTGTTCTCTACAGATGAAACTTTAGGTTCCTGGAAGTGAGTGAGAGTTAGTTAGACCGCAGCCCAGATAAAGCCAGTGCTGCGTATGTGCGGCATCCTGTACAGGCCAGAGACACACAAACCTCATATCCCTTGTGGCATGGCCCGCTGCGGCAGTAAACAAAGACAGAAGGGAAGCTGAATATGGCACAAAAAGTCTGAGCCAAGCACTGTGTGGAACTATTTACCAGAAACCAACCAGACAGCTGACAGAGTTTCAGCAAAGTACAGAGTACTGAAAAGGACATGATGTTTTGTTTGATTTGTTTGTTTGTTTGGCATCATTCAGCCATAATGGTGATGCATTAGGCAAAAAAAAAAGCTAAAATAGACTAAATTTTTTTGCTCACCCCATGGTACTTTATATACTATCAGTATCACTTACCATGAAGCCAGATTAACTTAAGCTATAGTAATACAAAAGTTTGTCCCTGGGTTATTCTGTCTTGATATGATTTAACAGAAGAAAAATATAAAACAGGAAGCAAACAAAAAAGTGCTGTTAAAATACTAGTAAAGTATGTCTAGCTTCTATTTAACTCTAAAGTTCCCTTTTATCAAGTCGGAACGTACCTGACGCCTGCACATTAAACATGCATCAGCAACTTCAAACATTAATGCGCATCCAATTAATGTTGCAACCTGCTGCATGTAAATGAAGTTGCTTCATTCAGCTTACTTGAATGCTTGGTGTGGTATGTGTGCTTAGTGCAGCCATAGTGCACAAGAATAAAAAAGAACAAAATAGTAGGTACAACCCAGTGTACACCTCAGAGGTATTGTGTGTCTTAAATGACAACAATAGCATTGCATTGCCTTTAGAACTGGACTAGTTAATGCCTGGTCCACAGGATTATGGGAAATGTTTTTTTTTTTCAGTATATTGTGTGTATAAATATAAA
>JBCNYG010000016.1:16163953-16182632 GCA_039654305.1 Porochilus rendahli | reverse complement strand
GTTTAGTTTTTTTGCTTACTACTGATTGTTTTTTTTTGTTTTTTTTTTGCTATTAACCCTAGCTTTATTATAATGTTTTGCTATAGATTTAAACTACTGATTTTTTTTATTATTTTAATTATTTTTTGCCATCAAATTATTATTTTTTTTGTTATAGACCCAAGCTGCTGTTTTTTGCTAATATTTTTTTGAACCAAGTATTATATAACCACCTGTATTTTTTCAGTGCATCAGGATGTGCGTCACATTGCCTCTGTGATGGAGCCACGTTCACCGTGAATGCATGTCCTAAACATTTAAATAACTTTATACTATTAGTAGTTTATTACACAGACTCTGTAGTAAACACCCTTTCTTCTTCCCCAGGTGTGGGTTATCGATGAGAAGAAATGGCGACCAGGTCGGGTGGAGCATACGGTGGGCTGGCCCTTGAACCGAAACACGTACGGGGGGTCGTTTCTCTACCACCTGAACGAAGGAGAGCCGCTGGTGGCTTTGGGCTTCGTGGTGAGTCGAAAGAATGAAATGAGAAATCAAGTGACCTCAGCTGATTCTTGTTCTCGTTTCATTTTGGACGAACTGTTTTATTAAGCTAGTCTTGTTAATAAACAAGTAAATAAAGAACCAGAACCTAAATCTTAGGATAATGGACCCTGACCACACGTGTGAATAAAGCCTGTGTCTCAGACAAAACAGAATCAATTCGATTAGCTTTTCATTCAGACCAGTGTGTGTGTGGGGTCAGGGTCCATTATCCTGAGATTTAGGTTCTGGTTCTTTATGTACTTGTTTATTGTTAAGTCAAGCTTAATAGTTTTGCCAAAATTAAACACAGGGGTCAGGTGGACCACCTGTAGCTGTCATCCTTAATACCTGAAAACTTGCACTCTGAAACTTCCCGCTGTGTGTGTGTGTGTGTGCTCGTGCAGGTGGGTTTGGACTACTCCAACCCTTACCTGAGTCCGTTCCGAGAATTCCAGCGCTGGAAGCACCACCCATCCGTGGCCTCCACTCTTGAGGGAGGAAACCGGATAGCCTATGGAGCCAGAGCTCTAAACGAGGGAGGTTTCCAGGTACCGTGGCTCAGTATTCGAAACGCTTCGCTTCACTCGATGCCTAATTAACCCGAGTGTCACGTCTTTCTTCACAGTCAGTACCTAAGCTGACGTTCCCTGGCGGTGCTCTGATTGGCTGCAGCCCAGGCTTCATGAACGTCCCCAAGATTAAAGGAAC
Source organism: Porochilus rendahli (assembly GCA_039654305.1). NCBI lineage: Eukaryota > Metazoa > Chordata > Actinopteri > Siluriformes > Plotosidae > Porochilus > Porochilus rendahli. The sequence continues at coordinate 16,181,399 of JBCNYG010000016.1, read as the reverse complement.
GCATACGGCCATGAAGAGCGGCATGCTGGCAGCAGAGGCCACCTTTTACAACTTGACAGACGAGAGCCTGGAGTCCAAGACGGCAGGCATGTGACGTGCGGCTACTCAGATTTAAGAACATGAAGATGAAGGGATGAATAATTGTTTTTTTTGTTGTTGTTGTGTCATTTGTTTGTTAGGTATCCATGTTCCTGAGTATGAGGAAAATCTGAAGAACTCCTGGGTCTGGAAGGAGCTGTATTCCGTAAGGAACATCCGGCCGTCTTTCCATAATTACTTTGGGCTGTATGGGGGGATGCTGTACACCGGAATCTTCTACTGGATACTGAAAGGGAAAGAGCCCTGGACATTGAAACACTGTGGTGAGGAAATAACACGCAGGTTTTTACTACTAATACCCTTTACATCATCTTATGATTTTTGTGTTTATCTTTTTTTCTTTTTTCAAATCATAATAATGGCTCATTTTATGTTTATTTGATATGATATGTTTGTTTATTTATTTGAGGCATGGACGCCGCCCAGTTGAAGCCAGCAAAAGACTGTACGCCCATCGAGTACCCGAAACCCGATGGGAAAATCAGCTTTGATCTCCTGTCTTCGGTGGCGCTCAGTGGGACCAATCACGAGCACGACCAGCCTCCTCACCTCACGCTAAAAGACGACGGTGTTCCCGTCTCGCAAAATCTCGCCATCTATGATGGTCCTGAACAGAGGTTTTGTCCTGCAGGTGCGTACTTTTATAAATATGAAAAATTGCAACAGTAAATTTATTTGTTACATAACAACAAATAATTTAGATAGCTTGTCCATGGCGTTTGTAGAAGTTTATAGAAGAACGTCATTGCGAATATCTTACATATCAGCTGAGGTCCTGAAGGCGGAGCTTCATAAACATCGGCGGGGATGAGCAGGAGCTCAAGCAGTAAACAAAAAAAAAAACAATCTCCAAGGCTCAGATGTTCGTTTTATAGTAGCAGCTCATTCATAGGGCGGTGTACGATGGACCACCCAACAGAAAACATGTACATCCAATCCAGTTAGATACCTTTTGTCGATATTTATCATAACTGCTGATTTAATTTATGTGCAATATTTTTTTTCTGTTCTTAAGTGCAATTTTGAGGGGGCTCTGAGTCCAAGAATTTCATTGTTACCTGTACATGACAAATAAACCTGAAACTTGTACACCTTTCCTGCTCAGGTGTGTACGAGTTTGTTCCGCTGGAGTCAGGTGAGGGTATGAGGCTACAGATCAACGCGCAGAACTGTGTGCACTGTAAGACGTGTGACATCAAAGACCCCAGCCAGAACATTAACTGGGTTGTTCCTGAGGGCAGCGGAGGACCAGCCTACAACGGCATGTGATCATGTGGTGTGGTCGGTATCTTCAGGTTTTATTCTCGCATATCACACACAAACTCTAATGGTATTTCATTTTATCCAGATGTGCCTACAGATGTATAAAGACTATCCACGTGTCTAGCTATGGAGATTACGTGTGGGTTTATCATGACTAAAGTGACATTACATATTTAATACACAAGTTGTATGGTTTGAAACAAAACTTTTATGTCCTGTGAAATAGTTTTGTCCATCAATGCATAAATGCAAATATGGGCCCAAGCTTGTATGTGAGGTATTAGCATGGAAGCTAACAGCAGTACCTCTGAGGTGTTACTGTACATGAAGTCAAACTGGTAGAATAAATTAATTTTACCAAATCTCAAGCATCTGATTTATTTTTCCTCTGTTAAAACATCATCAGCACGTTTTTGTGAGAAGGCGTTTACTTTTTCACAGTGAACTAATGACGATTTTCCTTTTCGCCTTAAGTTGATCTAGTGACTAAACAGCAAACATCAGACAAATAAATAGACCAAAAAGAAAAAAAAAAAATACACCAATAACCGTAGCTAGTCAGTCTGTTAAGGTCAGCCCGCTTCCTGATAAAATAAACATTTCAAACAGTAGTCTAAATGCAACCACATATCAAACCCACATGTCCATGACATTAACACACATTCAAGTATTATACAGTATGGATCTTATTCTCTTAACCCTTCTTTCTGTTCACTGCTTATCTTCATCAGCACAACGATTCCTGACTCTAATATTTCTGTATTTTCTTATACAACTACATGAGGGACTGTTAGGTAGAGAGCCGTGAGGACATGGAGATCTGTGTGTAGTCCCGGGACGTCACTGACTGGTTTACGCAAACATTTTGGAGTAAATCTTCTTTTCTCTCTCTTTCTCCTCCTTCACTTTCTGCTTCACCTTAAGCAGCTCGTTTGCAATCGCTGTAGAAGGGGAGGGGAAATGTAATGTGGTTTCAGGCAGGTCTGAATACTGCATACAAATACTTCAACATGCTGCAGTGTACAAAACGGTGCACTTCATATTCACGCTGAATAAACCATGAGATTCAGATAGCGAACCAATCAGATTGTGTCATTCGCTTGTAGTATATTAGAAATTCAGTATATAACAGAAGTACGGAGTAGATCATCTCTAAACATGTAGAATCTAATATTCCCAACCTTTATACATTTCATACCCATGATTTTAAATAGTGAGGAACGTTTAACCGAAGCATGCTATGACCTACATTCCCGAAGCGAGATGAGCTAAACACTAACAGAAGTGCTTGGATGAGAACTGCTGATGTACGCAGAATCTTACCTTTATCATCTGGTGCAATCTCCTGTGCTTTCTTCAGATCGATCTGTAATTTAACAAAAAAAGAACGATCAACACTCCAGCAATCACCACAGGTCATGCAAACTTTAAAATCTTCTGAGACGTGTTAAATTGGCACAGCAAACTGCAGCACTGTCGTCTGTCTGAACGAGGGGCTTTGGTGTACAAGAAGGATCATTCCGGGAAGGGGTGTGATTTTCTCTGTATTAAGCCCAAAGTGCCCGTCGCCCCAGAAGTGATGTAGTGGTTGTTTGCCAGCTCGGCCACTGCTCACTGAGTCATTGGGGCGACAGTGACCTCTACTTCCAAACTGTATTTCTCAATGTCATTTTTCTTAATGATTCTTGCTGTCCTATCAGGGAGGTACAAGGTCCTGCTCTCTTTACATAACGTTACACAAATACACAGTAGCCCTGCTTCCTATGCCATACCGATCCTACTTTACTTCCCGCACTTCTGGGGTGTTTTTCATCTAAACTTCAAAGCAGCCCGTCTTTAAAATTGTAACCGTGAGCAGGAATTACATTCCGATGAGAAGACACGCTTGCTGACTTTTACTAGATAAGAAGAGACATTTTTTTTTGTCTACTAAGAAAGAATACAGCTGTGGTGAGGGGTTTGATGAGAAAATCAGGATGAAACCTGGTTAAAACTGATGACTTCTTATTTCTTCAAAGTTGGAGGGGCTTAACCTGGCTAGCACATTAATACGTGTCACTCCTGTGAATCGTTAGAAAGTTTGCTGAACAAGAAGCAGCAGCAGAAGCGATCCAATTTAAAACAAGTCCCAGATGATGTTCTCTGTGTGTGTATGTGTGTGTGTATACACAACTCATTCAGTGCAGTGAAGTGTAACGAACAATTTAATGAGCAGCACAGGTTTCGGTGAGAGTTCCTTCGAACCACTGAGCTATAAAAGTTCACGGTGCGTGCAATTATCTTTCCTACCAAAGCCTTGTCGAACTCCTTGAGGCCTTGCCAGGCCTGCGCTCTCCTGAAAAAAGCCTTGGTGTGTGTCTGATTCGACTCGAGAACCTGCGAGGAACACAGTGAGGAAACACGCACGAGATTATCATTTCCTCTCCATGTCATTTAATTAAACTTTAAGGTCAACCTTCAGAGCAATGCAAATGTTTTCATTAGGGGACAATGAGAAAAAGAAATCCTGCAGCATTAATTAGTTTTTCAGGACCAAATTATTGTGCTTCTAGGGGTTTAATCATCTCCGACATTTGTTGTGCTATGTGGACCTTGGCTGCTCCAACTTGCCCCGAGCTATATATGTAGCTATACATTTCAACCAGTGTCGGCTGAGGTAGGCACCAGCCCCCCGGCGATGTAAGAGTAATTGGTTTGGCAACTGAGTGAGTGAGTAAAATCTACACAAGGTCACAATTACACCGAATGTTTAAATATCCCTCACCACGTTTCACCTTGACCAGATGCCTTTGGCAACCAAAAACCTTCTGCCAGAATTCTAGTTGGATATTTCAACACTTCTTGACAGTCCCAAAGGACAAAGGAATAAATATATATACATATATATATTACATTTTTTTTTAAATTTAGCTAGCTGGCTAAGAAAATATAAGTGGCTAATTATAATGCTGAACATAATTTTTACCGCAGGATCTCTTAGGAGTCTCCACCTAGCTGGCAAGATGGTTGAAAATCTACTTTGCTAGCAATGCTAATTATTTAAATTTATTAACTTTAATCTTATTCTAGTAAGCATCTGTACCTCAGGGTTTCTCAGGAAACTGTATTCAGTGAAAAATTGTAGAAGCTCATCTTTTTTGCCTCAGGACTTTCTCCTGCTAGCTGCCAAAAAAGTTGCTTTTAAACATGTAAAGTCAAAATAATTGGTAAAACATGTTTAAAAACAACTGATCAACATTAGAATAGTAGAATTTTAACCTCTCTTAGCAAGTAAGATGAAGGTTCCTAAAACACTGTTTGCTCGTAGCCAGCTATTTAGAGGTTCCTAAGAAATTGAGGTAAAACGATTAGTTTTGTTAGCTAATGAAAGGATTTACACTTTTCTAATCAGTTAGCTGGAGGATCCAGAGAAATCCTGAAGTAGAAATATTAGCTTTTGTAGCTAGCTAAGCATTCATTCATTTTCTGAACCGCTTATTCCCAGTTAGGGTCCCACAGAGGCTGGTGCCCATCTCAGCTGACTCGGGGCGAGGGCAGAGCACATCCTGGACAGCTCGCCAGACCATCGCAGGGCGAAAACACTCTGACGGCTATCTCTAAGCAGAATTTTAACAAGTTTAGTCAGCCAGCCTGAGGTTCCTAATCCTGAGGTTAAAAAAAAAAGAGAGAGAGAGACTTGATTTATCCAATTTCTTAAGGCAAACCAGGCTACGGCTCATTTTTTTCTTTACGATATACTGTATTTCTCCTGTTATGTCAGATGCTCATCTAGCTACGTCAGTAACAGCATAAACTATGTACCATTAAACTAGCAGTGTTATGTCATTCCATTAATGATCTGGGACACAAAAAAAGGGTTCAAATCCAATGAGCGAGCAAAACTAATTTCACCCCAGATTTTTAAGAAACCTACAAATATCTGACAAAAACAGTTCCCCCTTGATTAAAAAGTGTTCTGTGTCTGCATACCTCATCGCAGCTCTCGACGGCCTCCTGCCACTGCTGCAGTTTGAGTTTACAGGCTGCTGTGTTGAGGATGCAGCTCAGAGCTGTGGGCTCCAGCCTCTTCTGTGAGCTTTCATCATCCAGAGTGCTGCCACACAACTCTAAATACCTGCATCAAAGTTCAGAGGAGAAAAAAAGATTATTTTACGATATTTTCGGGTAAATTATAGAAAAGTGTGAGATTTACAGATCGTAAACCGGCAGGTTGGGGACTGATGGTCACCTAAGAGCTTTAGAGTACTTCGTCACAGCAGCAGACCAGTTCTGGGCTTTAAAAAAGTTGTTCCCGATATTTTTTATATCCTCCGCCACAGATAAGACCTTATCAACCTGAAATATAATTATGAATCGGAACAAATCATAAATCAGCCATTATGATTCTCTTTAAAGGAATAAAACTAATTATTTGTTAATGAATCCAGAGTCTACTCTGAGATATGGCCCTCACCAAACCTGTACTTTATTTCCTGTATTCAAAGATTAGATATTAAAAGAAACACTCACATCACTAAAGTTGACGTCCGAGTCCTCGGGGAAGTCTGGGTGCACGTCTCCAGAGCCGTCATTAGAAGCCACGCCCCAATCATCACCTGCTTTATGCTCTCCACAGTCAGCGATTATACATGGCTGAGAGAGAGATGGAGACAGTCAAAAGAAGAGACAGACAAAGAGGGACGGAGACAGGGGGAGAGAAACAGACAACAATAAAGAGCGACATAGGTGGAGGGAGGGAGCGAGCAAGAGAGAGAGAGATAGACGGATGGGAGAGATAGAGACACGGGAGGGAAAGGGAGACAGAGAGAATGACAGCGAGACAGCCAGAGATGGAGGAGAGGGACATAGACGAACAGGGTGTGAGAGAGACCAAGCAAGACAGTCAGAGACAGAGACAGTGTGGGAGAGAGAGAGGGGAAAGACAGGAGAGATGAAGATAGACAGAGGGGGAGAGACGGGGAGAGAGAGAGGTTAAAATTAGTCTCTGTGTCACGGGCAGCTATTATTAAACTGTTCTAAATCACATTAAACGCTCAGCCCACTGTAATACATACGAGGAAGGAGGGTGACATACTCTCAAAGATAGTATGATAAAGATAACTTCCACATTACAAAAGAGAAACTTACTCCAGTTTCCTTCCACAGTCCAAAGACATGTACATTAGGCTTACTGGCTGCTCACCTTGACTGGATGATCTTCCTCTGTGTCGATGGCCTCCAGCATCTTGACCACGCCCATGCCCTTGAGCACCTGCCCGAACACCACGTGCTTGCTATCCAGGTGGGGTGTGGGCACGGTGGTGATGAAGAATTGTGAGCCGTTGGTGTTGGGGCCGGCGTTAGCCATGCTGAGCAGACCCTCTTTATCGTGCTGAAAACATATATACATGTTGTATAAAAGGCAAAAAAAAACTAAAATCAATACACAATAGTGTGCAGTGAAGATTATACACCACCATTTTTTGTCTAAAAAAGCTTCTAATGACAAGAAGTCAAAAATTTACTTCTCTATACTTTTTGATGAAAATGTATTGGACGATGCTATTTAGGTAAATGAGAACAAAAATAAAATTCTAACTAGTGTACAGAGGTACATCCGCCCTTACAGCAAGATGGTACTGGGTTCGACTCCCAGGCTCGGGCATTTCTTTTTAGAGTTCACGTTTTCCCTGTAGTTGTAAGGGTTTCATCTGGATACTCCATTTTCCTCCCACAGTCCAAAGACATGCACATTACGCTAATTGGCCGTTCAATTGCCCCGAGGTGGAAGTGTGAATGGTTGTGTGTGTGTGTGTGTTGTCCTAGCGAGCTGATCAGGGTGTACCCCACCTTCGCCTAGTGTAGGCTGAGATAGGCTCAAGCATCCCTGCAACCCTAACAGGACTAAATGGTTCAGAATGTAACAGTGAATGTAAACCAAAATTAATCAATATTGTGGGCTTAAAAAAAATTAAGAAAATGAGAATGTAAAGATTTTTTATGAATACAGTAACGCAGAGGGGAAAAAGCTGCACACAAAGTTACGACGGCGTCATTTTTTAATGTGATGTTACAATGTATTATTAAAATTATTCTTCATTCTGTATATATCAAAGAAAGGATGTGTGTGGGTGTGTTACCTTTGTTCTGTTAGGCGAATAAAATCAATAGAATGCAAAAATGATAAGATGTACGGCTGTTGGATACAGCGTATAATATTTACATCATAAACTCCGCATCGATTTATTATTTTTTTGACAAGCTACATGCATTATTTCACCTTGTAATGGAAGTTTTCATCCTCAAACTTGTCCCCATAGATGCTCTCTCCTCCTGTACCGTTCTGATTCGAGAAATCTCCTCCCTGCACCATGAACTTTTTGATGACTGGAAGAACAGAAAACTCACAAAGCCATCACAAAGAAAGAATACAGAAGAAGGGATGCTGATTCAGTGCTTGTTAACATCTGTTCATCAAAAGAAAACAGCAAACGGTTCCTGCAGCCGAAGGACATATACGTACTGCGGTGAAAAGGACATCCCTTGAAGTGCAGGGGTTTCCCGGTGCTTTTGCCAATTCCCTTCTCGCCGGTGCACAGGGCGCGGAAATTCTCAGCCGTTTTAGGGACGACGTCAGCGAAGAGTTCGAAGACGATCCGGCCCGCTAGAAGGACAAAACACAGGGTGTATAACAGAGTGAATCAACGTGTATCAACTGAAATATTAATTCATTCACCGAACCGTTTCATTCATATTACAGTCGCAAGGAGCCGACTCCGGACAACGGTGGGGTACACCCTAATCAACTCGCTAGACCATACACAAAACATTTATACTCGCACCTGGGGCAATTTGGAACAGCCAGTTATATTACAGCATTATAAGACGAATGAAACAGTTTAGGAAGTGACTATTTAAAAACTATTGATATAACAGAATACAAAGCTCTGTGGGTGGGACATCCCAGGGTGGTAAGTGTTTCTTTTCTATGACATCACTGGTGGGAGACTGAGTATGGTCACCATTTTGGTGGATCAAGTAAGCTTTCTGCCTGTTACACATGACATCCAACAGTAATTAACCTCAGACCTGCATTTCCTTAACTGTTTTATCCCCATGGCAAAATAAATCTTTGGTTTATTTTAATAGCAATCTCAACTTTTTCCTGTAGGCCTTCAAAAAATATTAATATCCCGTTAATAATATAATCTAGAAATGAATAAATATAAATAATATCATCTAGAAATACACAAGTATGAATAGTATAATCTATAAATAAATAAGTATCAATAGTATGTAACCGGTGTCCACTGCGTTATGTAGTGGTGTTAATAAGGAGACCACACCGTTGTCTTCTCAATGAGCAATTTTATTGTAGCTGACACTGACAATGACAGAAATAAAAGTGAGTCCTTCACGACCACTTCCTCCAAAGTGACTTGTGGCAAAGAGGAAGCGATCAGGCTGGACTGGTCAGTTTTATAGTGGGTACACAGGGTTCCCCAATTAAGAGAGCAAGGGCATAAGGTCCACCCAAACTCACCCAAAATAACATTTCTGTCAGGCTAAGCTATTAAAAAATAAAAATAAATCACATGTTTGACCTTTGTTACAAGTATAACCTAGAAATAAAAAAATAAACATTAATAGTATATAATCTACAAATAAATAAGTATTAATAGCAATCTAGACAAGAGGTGGGCTGTGTCCCAAATAGTGCGCTTAACTCCACCTACCACATTGTTAGGGTGCTTATTTAAGTACCCTACCCCACCTACTGCAAGGCATTGTGGGATATTGAGAGTTCACCCAATGTGGTCCGTTATGTTTGGGACGTAAAGATAGGTTGACAAGGCATCCCTCTGTAGTCCACTACCTAGGGAGCATGGTGTGATTTGGGGCACAGCCCTTGTTAAACGGTGTGCAGTAGTTAGAATTTACGCTAAATGGCTTGTTCTTGTACCGACTAGATATAAACATAACGGGGTGAAGAGAGGGAAAGTGGAACGTAGATAAATATCTGTGCATTTTGAGGATTAGAAATAAGTCAGAAAACTGTGTGTATGTGTGCCGCATGCTAACAGGACAATGGTGAGTAAGTAAATTTTAATAAAGCTAGTTTTATGAAGTCCAAAAGAAATTCCTTTACCTTTTTCACCACCAATTTCTACATCGAAGAAAGCCTTCGGGTTCTCGTCGTTGCCGGGTTTGGACACTGGAGTCGGGTTTGACATTTTTTCTACCTTGTTTTCTTGAAGTTCCTCGGCTCCAGAATGAACTGGAAGCTTCTTTTCCCACGAGGAACTTTAGATTAAAACTCGCTCGCGTGTGTGTGGCGACCTCTAGTGTTGCGGAGCGACTGCGCGCTTCATACGAGTGGATTAGAAGCTAGAGTCTGTTCAGTAGGTCTCAGGATCTGGTCAAAAATGGCTAAGGCACAGTACCAGTCAAAAATCTGGACACCCCTTTTTTTTAGTTTCATTTAGAATGAGTGGGTGTGTCCAGACTTTTGACTGGTACTGTATGTTATAGCAGATGTTGTAAACATCTGTTCTCCCAGCAGGCTCGGGTTTTGTCTTCTCCGGAATTTATGCTGCTATCCAGTGCACCTGGAGAAACTTTCTGCAGCCAGAGATGTGATGGACAGTCATTTAACTTGTGATTAGGGAAATTAGGAACTTGAGCAATATGCTAACTTTATACTTATGTTTTTATTGAATTTGGCAGACACTCTTATCCAGCACAACTTACATTTATCTTTTATATATATATATATATATACATACAAGTGAGCGACTGTGCAATTGAAGATTTATATATTTACACCATCAGATGTTAAATATATACTAGAATCCTTTTTATAGTAATAAAATACGTCTATATCAATTCTTGGTATATTTGTTTAGCAAAAGAAGCTTAACAAACGACCCAAGCATGGAAGTTGTTTTTTAGTATTTGAGAGTGCAGTACACTCATAAATAACTCATTGAGCCAGAAAACCAGGCTGCCGTAACAACCCTTTGTGCACAACATGGTAACCGCGGCCTCCTTGGTAACCAGAGGTGACCCCACAGTGTGCTCCTACCCTCCCCTCGAACTCACCTGGAGCTTGGAGCAGGTAAGTGATAGAAGCGATGAGAGAGAAAGACGGCAGGAGCGATCCGGTTCACCAAGGAGTCGGGCGAAGGGTCCTCTTCACAGGTACCTTCCTCTTTTTATTGTGTTTTTATATTTGTTTATGTACCAGTTAACTGAGGACCTCTGAATCCACAGCCAACTACACTTACAGCTGTTATTACCAGCGAATACAGCAATTTGTTCAGGTGAAAAATCATGATTTGAAAAATGCATCATTTACAAAATGACAACTTAAGTTTACCCCAAATGTATCTGTCCATCTGTCTCCTGCGGATATTTAACCAATTATCTACACTCTAACAGGGTGGATAGGCTCCAGACGATGCTTGCAGAGAGTGAAGGGGTCATTACGGTTAGGTTAATTGAAATCATTATTCAGCACAGCTCTACATGGAACCTTAAAGGGTTCCCCTAAAAAGTGACAAATGAAATAATCTTTGATGATGGTACCGTTAATGTGTCTAACTGTCTAAAGGTGCACTCGTATGATACCGATCCTGATTTAACCCAATAACGTTTCGATGTTAAATCTGAGAACACCGTTACACATCAGTAAACATCTGTATACGTGTGAAAACATTTAAAAACATTGGTACACATCAGAAAACATCTGTATACATGTGAAAACATTTCGGAAAAATATCAGCGCACCTTGGAAAATGCTGGTACACCTCGGAAAATGCTGGTACACTTCAGAAAATGTTGGTACACTTCAGAAAATGTTGGTACACTTTAAAAAAAACGTTCGTACACTTCAAGAAATGCTGGTACACTTCGGAAAACGTTGGTACACTTTGGGAAACGCTTGTACACTTCGGAAAACACTTCGGGAAACATGGGTACACATTGGAAACTTGTGATTTTTTTGCGTGTGCTCGGAGTGCATCGGAAAAACAGGAAAAATTGGTGTAACATTGGCATTAAATTTGAAAAAAATGGGAGCAACATCGGAAGACATTCTGATCACATTTCTGGTTAATTTGCGTGTTTTTTTATATAATATCGTGACACATCAGAACATCATTGGTACGAATCGAATGGCATCAGTGTAGATTGTAATAAAGTTGAATGAAACATCGGAATGGCATCAGGTAACAATCGTAGCACATCGGTATTTATCGGAACAATATTGTCTGAAACTTCGGAATATAATGGGCTGAATTCAGGTTCATGATCAGTGTGGTGTGAGAGTACCTTTCTGTTTATACTGTCTGTCTGTGGATAATAACAGAACACCACATTTAAAGCTGGGGTTGGTAAATCTTTAGCTGTTTTCACAAACTGTTAACTGCTACATCTGTCATGTAAAAACCAATCACTTTCTTTTGGTCTGCTGGGAAATATCCAATCAAATGCTCCTGTGTCTCGATGCTCATGTCTGACCCTACCATGCACGAACCTGTGTTAAAGGTAAGATGTACTGTATGTTAGAGCTTGTGTCCTGGGGGTGTGGCTTCATAAGAGCCCTCTGGCAGGGGAGGATCTAGCTGGAGCCCTGAAGAGATGCTACTTTCAAATTTTGTAAGCTTTCCAGATTCCCAATCCCAGCTTAACTTCTAGCAGCTTTTCCTAATGTTTTGTGCACACCTTGAGAAGTACCATCTATCTTCTCCCGCTCTGTAGGACCTGATGGTGTTGGGAATCACAGAGTCAAACCGTGCGATTTTCCCCATAGCATCGGCATCGGTGCCTTGTCACTAGAGGCCACAGGGGATTTAAATTACCTCTTTCGGGCTGCCCCAAATACACCATCACCACTACCCAAGAACTGCCACGTTGGAGGAGTGGGGTGGGGCATCGAGCATGGCTTCAGTCTCAATGCCAGAACTTTACTCAGCAACACACAGATCAAGGTTGGTCATGTATAAAATATTAAAGAAGGTCCTTGGTTCGCTATTTAACGCTATTTAACGCTATTTCCCGTATCTTTAATGTTATGACTCATGTCTGTCTTCTTATATTAGCGATCTGAGTTTCGCTCAGCCATGGAGGACAGGATATCTCAAATATTTCAGCACTCATGGTAAGCCAAAGACACACAGACCTCCTAGAGAGACTGGAATTAGATTCCCAGGACGCAAGCACATTCAGGAGCCCAGTGACTAAGCCGTGCTAATGTATTGATATTCTGTTCATCCTGCTATGTGTCGTATCCTGACTGATCCAGAAGCGTCACGTCGTCTCATAGATGGTGTTCGATGTTCTGGCTTACTGTTGATGAAGCCCTGGGTCTTCTGTGTATTAATAATTCACTCACGCATACATGTACAGGCAAGCGCCGCCATGCAGGCAGGAGCCGAGGACCCAAGTGCACCAGAGTGCCGATGAGAAGCACAGGCAGGACAGTAATAACCAGATTCTACTGAGCAAGGTCAGATATGTATTGGAGAAAAACACCTTCATGAAATGTAGATTGGAAGATTTTCAAAATAAAATCCTTGACCATAGTGTAGAGGACGTTATCCAAGACCTAGAGAAAAGTTCAACCCTTATCTCTAATCCGTTATCCTTTTATTCCTTCATTCATTCCCTTTGCTGAACCGCTTTACCTTATTCGGGCCAGTCCATCGCCAGGCCAACAAACACATAAGTGTTCACTCTAACACCTAGGGGCAATTTGGAATACTTATCCAATTGTTCCTATTTTAATTCTTTCTTTCTATGCCTCGCTATTATACGATTTCCAAGTAAAGTGGGCAAGGGCAAGCCTCCAAAGCACATGATGCCAGGCAGCTGAACACATGTTTCTTTTTCCAAGCGGGAGCAGTGTAACACACTTGGAGGACAGTGGCATCTTCTGCCCCATTATATGTACGATCGAGCTCACAGAAACATGAGTGGCTAGTGATCGGCAGTGCTTGAAGGTTGGTGGTTCAAGCCCAAGTACCGCCATGCTATTTTAGAAGGAAGTGATCCGGTCTTTAAGTGATTATCAAATAAAACACTTCCTTAGGGGGGTTCTGTTACTGTTTCAAGCTTTGACGTTAAACTGTTTTACAACAACAGTTTGTCAATAATTACTTTTTTGTGTGTGTAGATGCTTGTGTGGGTTCCTTCGGGGAACTCGAGTTTCTTCCCACCGTCAAACGACATGCCCATTAGGTCAACTGCCTCTAAGTTGTCCATGGGTGTGGATGTGAGTGTGGATGGTTGTTTGTGTTTGTGTTAGCCCTGCAATAGACTGGCGACTTGTTCTGTGTATAACCCCACCTCTCGCACAAAGTCAGCTGGGATTGGCTCCAACTTCCCTCATGATGAGTGAGTGAGATGATAGATGGATGGACGGATAATGTCCACCAAAACAATAACGTATAAGGACAAGCACAATGATATATGCACGTTTGTGATTTGAAGTTCAGCTACTCCTCCTGTCAGAGCTGCTTTGATAGAATTGGAAAGATCAGCTGGAAGGATACACATACACAGGGGTGACTGATTTTTTTACATTAAATTTTTTTTTTTTTGTCTTTGTCTTCATTTTAGAGATGGTCCAGGAAAACGGCAGAGAAAACACACCAGAGTCACTTCAGGTTGCCGGCCATAGCGAGAAAGAACAGCTATCTTCAATAATGGTGTGCGCTTGGGATCTGCGGTGTATTCGTCGTATGCCCTGTGCTTGTTTGAAATGCCCGAGCCCAGGCCTCGAACCCAGGACCTTCTTGCTTGCTAAGCACTACGCCACCCACCTGTGATTCAAATTAGCTTATTTCAATTACTTCAGTTATTTAATAAAAACAATTATTTATATATGATTTATTTATAACATAACAGTTCTTGGCTATGGAGCATGTCAATAGCAAAAGCAATAAAATATTTTTAAGTCAATATTTAGTGTCAAACTATTAATTTCTTTAGTAAGTAGCCATTTAACAAGTGGGATGATGTAGAACAAGCTGGTTATTAGCACGAAATAAACCCCTTAATGAAAATATGTATGTTTTCATTATCAGGTGGTTTTTACTTATATTTTAAACATTTATATTAGGCTTTAACTTGTAGTTTGTTTCACTCTCATTAAAAACTCATGAGAATTAGACATAAATGCATAATTTCAGTATAATGGCAATAATAACAGTATACAGATATTAAACTAACAAATCAGATATAAACTACTGAACTTCTGAATAAAATAAAGTTAAGAACATCTGCATGTAATACTACAATATATTTACATACACCAGAAAAGCCTCTGCTTGTATACATGAGCCCATCGTATATACCTCTGTGCATGTAAATGCAAAACCTCCACATTTACAGCTTCTTCCATGTGAGTCACGGCTGACTTTTTGCTGTATATTGGCCCACCATGTGAGGATTTATTACACGTAGTCAGTTGAGGTGGTTCAGGCATCTGATTAGAATGCTTCCTGGACACATCCCTTTAGAGGTGTTCTGGGAAGGTCAAACTGAGAGGAGGCCCTGGGGTAGACTTAGAACTTGCTGGAGGGATTGTATATACTGTTTGGCCTGGGTATATTTTGGCACCCACCAAAATGGGCTACAGAGTGTCGTTAGGGAGAGGGATTCCTGGGTTTCCCTCCTAGACCTGCTGCCTCTGTGACCTGACTTTGGATAAGAGGAAGAACATGGGTGGATGAATGGAGATTATAAAGCATAGTAAAAAAAAATGGAGTGGAGTTTTTATTTACTGAATGATTCCCTGGAGCAATGACCAGCAAAGTGATACATTTTCCCTGCTGTTTTCTTCTTAGCCACCTGGGAACGAGGTGTTCCGAAATATGTAAGACGCCCTGTTGTTGCTTTCCATGCGAAACTCATCACGCTGACATGAAAAGTATAAAAAAAACATGGGTACGTCATATAAACTGCATTTATACCATAGTACGATTCAATTCTTGATTTTGATTGGTCAGGCGATGTTACTATTTAACAACAAACCAAAAAATGACATCACCAACCTTGATCTGGTGATTGCTGAGTAGATTTTTGGCATTGAGCCGAAAGCCATGCTCAACGCCCCATCCCACTGATCCAACATAGAGCTTGGGCAGGGGTGGTAATCCTGTACATGGTGGACCCCGGAAGAGGTAATTTAAATCTCCTGTGTACGCCGGGGGAACGGTGGTCATGACGATGCCCCAGTGGTGATCAACCCGTTTGCGTCTGTAGTTGTGAATGCCGTCGAGTCCTACAGAGCAGCAAAAGACAGATGGGACTTAAAAGTGTGGACACGAAGTCCATTATTGAAAGCTGTTTATTTGTTCGGAAGTGGATGAGATGATACCACAGACGAGACCAAATATTCAGACACTATTTCTTTAAGAACCCTTAGCAATTATTGCGGTATCTCAGTTTGTATCACTTAGTGTACCCGATTGATCTATCAGGGTCGTGAGCAGATTGGTGCCTATCTCAGCCAACACGGAGCCAAGACGGGGTACAACCTTAACAGCTCGCCATCGCAGAGCCAACACACATGCAACCATGCATGCTCACACCTAGGGTCAATTTGGAACAGCCAGTTTGCCTAATGTGTATGTCTTTGGACTGTTGGAGGAAACCGGAGTACATGGAGGAAACCCACGCAAGCACGGCGAAAAAATGCAAACTTCACACAGAAAAGTGCATGAACCAAACCCAGAACGTTTCAGTGAAATAGTCAACCCCTATGTCAACATCCCATCCTTGACTGGGTAGCGTTGCTTAAATCGAGAACTGCTACAGGAAATAACAATGATGCCATTTAACCAGAGGGGGTGCTAGAGCGCCCTCTCTCCCTGTGACAGAGTGTGTAGGTGTGTGTGAAGGGGCTTTGGGTGATGATGTTCCAGAGTGTGTTGGTCAAACAGTTAGTGATGTCATAGAGGGGCTGTGTCAATTAGAGACAGGGAGAGTTCTAGCCCATAACATGAGAAAGTACAAAAGAGAAAAACAGTAGGTGATGATGTCACAGAGTGTGAAGGTCATGTGAGACACTGACGGGACACTGTGATGCATGTCAAATTTTCAGGGTAGCAAAGGATGAATGAAACATGGTTAGCAAAATGGCTGCCAATTGTTTATAATGGCTAGGCAGCGGCAGGCGTGATTCCTCCACCGGGGGGTCTCTAGTTGCTTCTTAAGTTTCGTTGCTTGTCTGCGTCCCCTGCATCTTTGGCTGCCATTTTCACAAAGATTCAAAGCTCCACCCCTTTCCTACATGGTCACATTTTTCCTGCTGGAACACATATTTCCTGCTGGTTGAACCAGCGACCTTTCCGTCAAAACCCGCTTCATAAACCGTTAGGCTACGGCTGTCCCGATCTTTAAGGGTTTTGTCCCAAACAGACTGATGGAGAGATGTATAGCACTCTACAAAAAACATCTACCCTAGAACCTTTTTAGGAACCTACGTCTGATCCCTCCAGTCTGGAACTCCCACAAAGAAATTTCGAGGAACCTTTAATTTCCAGAGTATCGACAGTTTGAAAACTTTTATATTTTAAAGATATTTTCTTTAATTTTTTTAAATATATATAGTTGATGGACTCACCTATGAAATGAGGCGTTTCTTTGTCATATGATGTAACTCTCACTGCTGGGTATTTTGTTTGAGGTTCCTTCTCCACACGAACAGGGATTGATTGCTTGCCCCTTTCCCTATTATACCGCGGACACTTAAAAATAATAATAACAAGATTACGACCAAGACAGATCATTAGTTTTAAACTGCAAGTGAAAAAGTCTCTTTTATCATTCTTCATTCATTCATTTGCTGAAACGTTTAATCCTACTAGAGTGGTAGGAAGGCCGGAGCCTATCTCAGCCGGCTCTGGGTGAGGACGGGGTACACCTGAAACAACTTGCCATTCCGTCTCAGGGCCACACACAACCATTCACACTCACACTCACACCTAGGGGTAATTTGAAACAGCCAATTAGACTACTGTGCATGTCTTCAGACTGTAGGAGGAAACCGGAGTACCCTGAGGAAACCCACACAAGCATGTAGAGAACATGCAAATTC
>JBCNYG010000016.1:16151668-16163295 GCA_039654305.1 Porochilus rendahli | reverse complement strand
ACACAAGCATGTAGAGAACATGCAAATTCCACACAGAAATGGCTGAGCCCAAGGAATCCAACCCAGGTCCTTCTTGCTGTACGGACGTGCTAACCACTATGTCAGTGTCCCACCCTTGGCCGGGTAGCCCTCACCAAGCCTGGGACTTGAACCCAGGACCTTTTTGCTGTAAGGTGGATGTGCTGACCACTACATGACTGTACCACCCTACAAATACGTGTTCCAAATGTGATCATATATGCATGTATGTTAAACAGTTCAGTGGGGAAGGGGTGGCGTAGTGGTTATCACATCCACCTCACAGCAAGCAGGTCCGGGGTTTGAGACCCACGTTTGTGACTTTTTTGGGTTTCTTCCGCATACTCTGGTTTCCTCCCACAGTCTAAAGACATGCACAGTGGGCTTAGTGGTTGTTCCAAATTGCCCCAGGTGTGAGTGGGAATGTGAATGGTTGTGTGTGTTGCCTTGCGATGGTCTGGCGAGTTGCTCAGAGTCGGCTGAGACAGGCTCCAGCCTCGCCATGACCCCTTTTTAAATAAACACTTCGGCAAATGAGCGAGTGACTGATAAGAGTGAGTTCAGGATGAGTCCCCGAGGTTTCCTTACCGGATGATATTCTGTTTCCTCCTTGGCTTTGAGTAAGAAATTATCAAGCTGGTTTTCGATATGCTCCTTTACGCGGTGTTCTGGTTTCCCAGTGTTCTTTGTTGCCGGTCTTATGTTATTGGATTGTAGGAATGTATCCAGGAGCTCTCTTTCACCAGTCGATCCACTATCGGCGTCCTTATTAGGAGGCAAGTGTCTGTTCGGGTTTAACGCCATGTCCTGGAGGTGCATCTGGTCCGTGTTGAAATAAAAATGAGAAGTTCAGGTGTGTTCGCTACTTCTGACGTTCTCTCCAATTAAAAAAACCCCCCGAAAATATGAAATCCTCCCTAAATGGTTCATCCACGCTTTGAGACCAAAGCTGTGAAACAATATTCTAATCCTAACATAATCTTTCCGAACAGACGGAATACACAACATTTAACCAGCATCAACAACTAAAATCCTTTAATGATCAGCTTACCTCAGTGTTCTCAGGTGTAAGTCCACCAGCCGATCCCTGAGTGTTCATCATCGCTGCGCCGTCTCTTTTTCTTTAATAAGCAAATACATTCACTGAATAAAACACACTTCCAGTAAGACATTTCTGCAGATTTTACTTACCAAACATTGACACCTGCTAGAAAAATTGTGTCCTAGTACAGGGTGACCCCTCCAAAAAAAACCTCCCACATTTCAAAGATAGATCAAAATAGTTTAAGTCCGTTGGTCTGCGTTTCTGTATGGCGTTTGCACGTTCTCCCACGGCGTGCCTGGGTTTCATCTGGGTACTCCGGTTTCCTCCGACAGTCCAAAGACGTGCACATTAGGCAAGCTGGCTGCTTCAAATTGCCCCTAAGTGTGGGTGTGAATGTTGTATGTGTTGCTCTATGATGGTCTGGTGGGCTGTCGAGGGTTTGCCCTCCAGCTTTACCCAGTGTCGGCTGAGATAGGCACCAGCCTTTCCGGGACCCCGTGGTAGTAGGATTAAACAGTTTGGCAAATACGTCCTGTTGGTGGTTCAACTCCAACTGTCCTCAGTCGCCGTCAGAGATGTCCAATCTTATCCGTAAAGGGCTAGTGTGACGTTTGGTAAATGTTAGTGGTAAGGGGCATGTTTTCACTTTAACCAATCAGTAGACACACCCTCTACCTGTTTCAATCTCTGATTCTAAAAAAAAAAAAAAAAGTCAACAAAGTGTCTAACATATCTGCCTCACAGCAAGAAGGCCCTTGGTTCAGTTCCCGGGCTCGGCAAGGACGTTTCTGTGCACATGTGCTTCCAGTGCTAGCGTGGGTTTCCTCCGGGTCCTCCGGTTTCCTTGCACAGTAGGCTGATTGGCTGTTCCAAATTGCCCTGAGGTGTGAGTGTGAGTGTGAATGGTTGTAAGTGCGTTGGCCCTGCGATGGTCTGGTGAGCTATTCAGGGTCCGAGTCGGCTGAGGGGGTGCTGGCGCCCATCTCAGCCGACCCTGAATGAGGGGGGAGTACACCCTGGACAGCTTGCCAGGCCATCGCAGGGCCAAAATTGCAACACTTATGTGCAATCTAGTCTTTTATTAATAAATTCATTTATTTATTGAGATCAGGGATGGAAACAGGTGTAAGTTGTGGCTGCTGCGCGGTTGAAGTAACAACCTGCACCCACAGTGGCCCTGTGTGGATAAGATTGGATATCCCTGCTGTTGTTGTTTCTTTTACTTGGCTTTACTCTGGTTGAAATGAAACCCACCTGTCCATAGTATTGATTGAACTGTGTATGAAATGGTGTAATGGCTCTACCTGGGTTTCTGCGGCGCATTAGTTCCCATTAGTTCCCTTGGTTCTCTACAAAAACAAATTGAATGATGGTTTTATTTGATTACAACTTCACAGAATCACATGACCCACCAGTATAAGACAAATTAAATATCTTTACCTTTTGTAAGAAGTGTAAGCCGGTTTGTTTGATGGTACTAACGGTTAATGGGACAAGTAATTAAGCATCGTTCTCAAAACGAACCAGGTGGTGTTCACTGGGTATTTATGTTTAACCTGTGATGTCACAGACGCTCTCTGATGTCTTGTTGTGCATCATCATGTACTCTAACCGCACGACCAAGTCCCTTTCGCATCACATTAGTCGAGTTGATGTTTTTTGTATGAAGTGTTGGAATGGGGTGGGTGGGATGGTGGCATTGGGGTCAGCTCACATATGCCACATAGCAAGAAGGTCCTGGGTTCCAGTCCCGGGCACGGCGAGACTGTCTGTGTAGTTTGCATGTTCTCTCCGTGCCTGCATGGCCTTCCTCTAAATGGCTAAACAATTACTCCAAATTGCCCCCAGGTGTGAGTGTAAAAGGATGCGCGTGTTGGCCCCGTGAAGGACCGCTGAGCCGGTCCAAATTGCCCCTAGGTGTGGGTGTGGTGTGAGTGTAATTGAATTTGTGTATGTGTGTTGATTGTTGTTGATGTTGTGGTGTTGCGATGGGCTGGCAGGTTGTTCAGGGTGTACTCTGCTTTCACTCAGAGTCGGTTAAGATAGGCTCTCTATTAGGAATATATATGCGGCTCTGCAAATTATTGAATCATTATTAAAAATAATATTAAAATTAAAAATCTTTAGAAATTAATTTAAAAATAAATCTGATTCATATATCAGATTCGAAATAAATTAATCTAGAAGCTCCGCAGGTGACATGTTCCGCTGTAGTAGAACCCCTTTGTGTGACATCATAGTGTGTACAGGTCAATTGGTAGGTCATAATCGTGACAGAGAGTCAAAGACAAAGGCAGACGCTCTCAGGGTGCGAACCCGTTAGGTAGCCTTTTCATTCCATGTTACATCCCATAATATAAAATAGAAACAACCCAGACACCAATGTACATAATTATGGACTTTTTATTTCTTATATCTTATTTCTTTATTTCTTAAATCATGTATGTAATATTGGAGACAGAATTATGTTTGTTCTCTGTTTTCCTCTCCGCTGATGTCTCCAAACAGCATGGCGGCGTGTCCGGCGATGTCCGGTTCAGAAATACAAAGCTCTGTTCTTTGCTTCCAGACGAAATCCCTCACACTGATATGAAATGATCAAAAAACATGGATACAACATTTGAACAGCATTGCCACCAACTTTTTTCATACTTGATTATTCTTGGTTCTGATTGGTCGGGCGATGTTATTATTTACCAACGAGCCAAAACATATGAGGTTGTATGAGGTTGTGACATCACTAACCTTGATCTGGTTGTTGCTGAATAAATTGGTGGCATTGATGATGAAGCCATATTTCACGCCCCATCCCACTCTTCGAACCTCGCCTCGATGCAGTGGTGGTACTGATGTGAATGGTACGTGCCAGAAGACATATTTCGATTCGTTTATGTCCTTCCGGGGAAAGGGGCGCATGGTCATGCCACGCAGATAATCGCACATCCTAGGCCGATAATTCGTAATGCTGTCACGTGCTATAGAGCAGCAGAAGAAACCAACAGGGACACAAAAAGCATTAGTGAAAGCTGATTATTTGTTTGGGGGTGGTTGAGATGCTACAACAGATGAGATTTGATGTTCTGTGTCAGATGCAGCTTGTTTAAGAAACCTTCAAGTTTATTGCTGTGTCTCCATTTGCATCTACTTTGAGATACTACACTATGCGCACTGTGTACTTCCTTGTCTATCTATAGTGCCTGATTTTTCAAAATCAATTTAATTATGACATGGTGGTGGTTCGATTCCCAGGCTCGGGGTGTTTCTGTGTCGAGTTTACATGATCTCTCCGTGCTTGCATGGGTTTCCTCCGGGTACTCCAGTTTCCTCCCACAGTAGGCTAATCAGTGGTTCCACATCACCCCTAGGTGTAAGAGTGAGTCTGAATGGTTGTGTGTGTCGGCCCTACAATGGTCTGGTGAGCTGTTCAGGGTGTCCCCTACCCTCGGCTGAGATGGGCGTGAGCCTCCCCTGAACCCTAATTAGGATTAAGCGGCTTAGAAAATGAATGAGTTTTATTATCACTTCTTTCCCCCGGTTTTTCTCTCAGAATGATCTGAGGAGGCGCACATCTGCACACTTGTATACAGTGCTCAGAGACGCCCATGATCGATTGGTTGGTGAATGCTTTGAGTGACAAGGATCTGAATGTATGCCATCCCTCGCTCAAGTCAAAGCTCGGCCAATTAGCTCCCATGGACTCCTGGCCGCGAATGGCTGCGTGCATCAACTTGGATTTCAACCTGCGATCTCCAGTTTAATAGTGCGTGCCTTGTCAGGAGAACAGTATGGGAATTTCAACTGGGCAGTGTTGACTCAAATATGAACTGCAAGTGGTGTACCTAGTGGAAATTGCATCATTACACTGACCGGAAACGATGATCTCACCCTTGGCCCATGCTAATTCCATTGCATAGCCTGCATCTATGGCCACTATTTCCACAAAGGTTTTAATCCCTGCCCCTTCCCTGTGTGGCCAAGACCACTCAATATGTTGATCATTTGAGTATGGCATCCGGGAACATCACTAATATTGCACCGTGTACTCAAAATAGGAAGTATAAGTGCGCAAGTATGCAAAAATAAGACACAGCATGAGATTGGAGGAGAAACAGATACGTAAATATACCAATATTAATAATAATATCAATAATAAAATAAGACACAGCATGAGATTGGAGGAGAAACAGATACGTGAATATACCAATATTTAAAACATCTCCTGTGTCTGAAATCACTCATTGCTCACTCACTACAGTATATAGTGCACTGTATAGTGAGCTTGGCATGTTGGAATAGTGTCCTAATGTATAGTGAGAACTATATAATAGTCTTAGTGTATCCCATAGTGCATCATGAAAAGTATGTACCATCGGAGGAAAGAGGGCAACGTGTCCTGTCTTTTAAATGTAAATAATTTTGTGCTTAACCAAAGTGTTTAACACATTGTAGACACAATGAAATATAATTAAAACAGTTATTAAGGAAATAAAGGAAATAATAATCTAAAATGGAATAAGACATTGGCGGCATGGTAGCATAGTGATTAGCACATGCGCCTTGCAGCCAGAAGGTCCTGGGCTTGAGTCTCGGACTCAGCGAGGGCATTTCCGAATGGAGTTTGCATGTTCTCCTTGTGCTTGTGTGGGTTTCCTCTGGATACTTCAGTTTCCTCCCACAGTCCAAAAGCCCATTAGGCTAATTGTAGCTAATTATGCTAGCTGTCGGTGTGAGTGTGAATGATTGTGTGTGCTGCTCTGTGATAGGTTGGTGAGCAGTCCAGGGTGAACCTGGCTTTCATCCCCATTCGGCTGAGATAGGCTCCAGCCTCCCGGTGACCCTAATAGGATTAAGTGGTTCGGCAAATGGATGGATTGGATAAGACATAAAATATATCTTAATAAATGTCTCGCAGTGAAAGCGATTGATCCAAAGCCTCAAATTTTATTTAATAAAAGGGAGGAGCAAGCAACCAGCTCACGGTGGTGCCGAGGAGTCATGTCCATAAGGGTTTTAACACCGCTGAGCTCACTATATAGTCTGCTACCTTTAGTAAGTAGGGGTACTGAATGAGTGAGTGATTGGACACAGGGAGAGATAGAGAACATAGAAAGATGGATAGTATTCATAAAAACTTCTACCCTAGAACCTCATTAGGAAGCTAAGTCTGATCCCTCCAGACTGGAGCTCTCTAAAGAACTCTGGAGGAACCTTTAATTACTACAGAGTGGATATAGTAGGGTGAAGGTTTTCTGTTGACTGACTCACATCCATAACGAGCTTTTGGTTTGTTGAATGATGGAGCTGTCCATGATGGTTTTGCAGGACACTTCTGCTGAGGCTGGTCAGGGATGTCATCTTTTTCATCAGAGCTCATATATGGGCTCAAAGTATCTATCAGTTCACTGATGGCTTCCTTTCCGGAAGGGAAGGACTTATACTGGTTTACCGCCATGCCTCTGGTGTTCTTGGAAGGATATGTCACCCTCTTGGCAGTGTATTTCGGGAGCTGATCTGCAATTTGGACTGAAGAAAGAACAGCATGATGGGCAGCTCATACTTCACTTCAGAATTGAACTTTTGTTATTCTAACATAGATCTCCCAAGTAACGCGCAATTTCACCCCTGCTTATCTCTACACTCATGTCTTGATCCTTCACTATAGCCCCCCACCCCCTGTTTTTTCCCAACAGATTTAGTCGTAGCAGATTTTTGACGTACTCAACCATCAATCATCGCACCCGACAACCACCACCCAGGGAGGCGGGTAAGCAAGCACATGTCCCCTCCAAGACATGTGATGCTGCCGTCTGCATTTTTTACAAGCAGCTGTGCATGCGTTACTCAGGGTGCCCTAACATCCTAGGATGGAAAGCTAAATCCGCTTTGTACGAATGAGCTCAGACGCCCATGATTGGCTGGTGATCACTGTACGTGACAGGGAGGTAAGCGTATGCCATCCCTAGAGAAACAACTCATCCAATTAGCTAGCTCCTATGGACTCCCTGCAGCAGATGGCTGCAGCATCAACCTGGATGTGAACGTGGGGCCGTCAGGTCGACGCCCAGTTTCGATCTTGGAAGTCTTACCTCTTCGTTGACTTTTACGTTTTGTTGAACTGCTCTTGCCCTGACTTGTTTTCTGGTTGAGATCCTCCTGCTCTTTTTCTATCTTTGGGAAATTTGTCTAAAATCCAACAGCAAGAAAGAATTTGATTCAAACAAGAGCAGAGGATCAGTTTTAAGTGACATGAAGGAAAATTTCTTTTTTCTTAAATTCACATTTATTTAAAACAGTTCAGGATGAGTCCCTGAGGTCTGCTGGAAGATTTCCTTGCCTTACCTTCTGATAATATACCTTTTCCTCTGTTTTCCTGGATCTGAAGGTGAAATTATCAAGTAGATTCCTACCAGACTTCTTTGGGGGATGTTCTGCTTTCTCATTGCTCTTTTCTGCTGGTTTGATTTTAATAGCGATGCGTTCTTGAAATTCATCCAAGAACTTCCCAGAACTTGTTAATCCACTTTTTGGTGACTTATTAGGAAGCAAACGTCTTCCTGGGTTTAACGCCATGTCTTGAAAGTGCATCCTGTCAAGCTTAAAATGAAAATGAGTTCAAGTTCAGTTTTG
This sequence comes from Porochilus rendahli, assembly GCA_039654305.1. Lineage (NCBI taxonomy): Eukaryota > Metazoa > Chordata > Actinopteri > Siluriformes > Plotosidae > Porochilus > Porochilus rendahli. The sequence continues at coordinate 16,155,605 of JBCNYG010000016.1, read as the reverse complement.
CCAGAAATTCAGTCTGTAGCGAATAAAGAAATCTCATATGATTAATACAATAAAGTTGCTCTATAAGTGGGATATCTCAGGGTGGTAGCACCCCTCCGAGTTACAGAGGGTGTGGGTGTGTGTGGAAGGGGTATCAGTCAACTAATATTCTCCACAGACCCAAAAATTAATGTTGTGTTTCTTCTCATTTCTCCAGACTGCTTCAAATCACACCCAATAATTTGAAAATTTATCAAAGTCTTCAAACAAGGGGAAGTTTGGCAAAAGAGTAAAACCCATTGATTCTCATATGAGGATCTTAGAAGGACATACACACAATATTGTGTGGGAAAAAATATGATGTCCTCCCAAGAGAACAGTGGGGTCTCAAGAGGATGTCACTGAGTTTGTAGGTCAATTTGCAGGTGATATTGACTCTGTGACTTCATCACAGAATGTCAAGGTCACAGGTGTCAAACTCAAGGCCTGTGGGCCAAATCCGGCCCACCCACACATTTCATGTGGCCCACAGGAGCTTCCAAAAAATATTATCGTACATCAGGGGTGCCCAATCCTGCTCCTGGAGATCTACCTTCCTATAGACCTTTGCTCCAACCCTAATCATGCCCACATGATCATCAACTAATCTAGGTTTAAGACTTTGAAATGGAGACTTACGACTTGACTAGATCTGTCACATGGGCCACATTAGGGTTGGAGATAAAGTCCTCGGGAAGGTAGATGTCCAGGAGCAGGATTGGACACCCCTGGCATGCATTCTTCGCATCAACCATTATCATGAAACCTAATTCATCATCCGTCCACTAGGTGGTGGCAAATCTGGTTCAAATAAACAGCTAGCCTTAAGAAAGATTGCATGCTAGCATGTCGCTGCTAAGCTTTGGACCAATGCCGAAGTGAATGCAGAATATCACGGTTGGCCTTTGAGAATAGATGTTCAGTGAATATTCGGCCCTCGATCACCTTTCATTTTAGTGATGTGGCCCCTCAGTGAAAATGAGTGTGACATCGCTAGTCTAGGTCATGTCACAGAGAGGGGGAACATCGTGACAGAGAGAGACAAAGGGACCTGAGAGTCTGATAACCCCTTCCCAAAAAAGCCCACCCCCAAATGACATAATGTACAACATACAACCAGCATCAACAGCTAAAATCTTTTAATGATGTTCTGCTTACCAAAGTTTTCGCATGTGTAAGCATGCTATTCGATCTCTGAGCGTTCTCCATCACTACTCCTTTTGATCTTTCAAAAAGTAAATACATTCACACTGCATAAAACATACTCCATATAAAAGACATTTTTACACATTTTTTATCAAACATTCACATCTGTGGCCAAGGATCAAGATAGAGAGTTTAATACCAAACACTAAAGAGTTGGCTAAAGTGGCGTCCACACAGGAGGTAACAAGCGACCATAAAAGGTCAGTAAAGGCCAGTGAAACGAGCCATTGGAGCCAAATTTTCTTACAGGACCTGAAGTGGGCGGGTACAGGGTTCACCCAAACTGAACTCTCTTACACGCGACACGAATCAAGCGATTACCAATCCGAACATAAAGATATCGTTGATTGACAGATGCCGCCTCCGAATACTGAGATCCCAAAATTTTCGGTCGCGAAACAACGAACACGAGTTTAATGATTCCACTTACATCGAAATGCAGGAGCTGCTCATTATTGCTGTGTGGTTTATCACCGACAGCACACAGGAGTTTTACAAGGATAATGTGACCTTGGGTCCATGTTTCCATGTTAGTCCTAGTAGGGTAAATGCAGGGTACACCCTGAACAGCTCTCCAATCTTTTGCAGGGCCAACAAAATGGGTGAAATGGTGGTGTAGTGGTCAGCACGTCCACCTCACAGCAAGAAGGCGCAGGTCTCGAACCCAGGGCCATTCCTGCTGTGAGGTGGACGTGTTAACCACTACGCCACCATGTCACCCATTTTATACCTGGCGTGCAAAAATAATGACAATTATAAGGTTTTTGTAGTGATAATGTAAGCTAATTTACAATAAAATTATATAAGTTAAATTCTAATAAGCTATTTATTAGTGAGTTAGCTAAATTCGATTTATCGATCAATACTTCCTGTCGGAAACCAGCTGTTCACTGCTCACAGTGAAAGTAGGAAACATGCGAAGGGGTTTCCTAGGCAACTAGAGCTGGCTATGAGCAAGATTCACTTGTGTTGCGAGGCGATTCACAGGTCGCTCATCGCTTCCTGTGTGGATGCCCTCTTTACTCCGGTAGAAACGGAACACACTTATCCATAGTGTTAACTTGACAGTGTATGAAATGGTGTAATGACTCTACCTGGATGTTTGCTTTGATTAAATTACCATAAATTCTTGTACCGCTACAACAACAACAATTAAAAATTGAGCACATGATATTTTAGAATTTATACTTTGAAGTTATTCAAGGATCATAGAAAAAAAAAGCCCCCTTGCAGTTTTATTGTGGGTGACGTCACTTATGACTTTTGGGAAAGAATCCCATGGCACACCAATGTGAGGAGAAACGTTGCACTATTTTTACATTCTAAAGACTTGAAAGATGTTTTGTTTAGGATTTAGGTAATGGTACGAGTAAATGAGTATGGCTATTAAAAAATAGCTACATTTAAATCACTTTGCAATTAATTTATATTTATATATAGGTATAAGCATAGATACACACACACACACACACATATATATATATATATTATGTAAGCATAAATTTAACTTGCTGAATTATTTCAAATAGCTACATTTAAATCACATTGCAATTAAATCTTTGTTACACACACACACACACACACACACACACACACAGTGGCGTGCAGTGAAGATTATACACCACTTTTAACGAGAACCAAAAAAAAAACATTCAAAAATCATTATTGGTATTTTCTGTGTTTTTGTTTATTAGCCAAACTTTTACCCCAATATATTTGTTGGAATTATTTATTTGGTTCTCGTTGCCTACAATAGCATCGTTCAATACATTTTCACCAACAAATTAGGGAAGGAATTTTTTACTTCTTTTTATTAGAAACCCTTTTAGACTAAAGTGGTGGTGTATAATCCTCACTGAACACTACTCTATGTATGTATATATATGCTGTTATCGCACCAACATTTGTCATATTAACTAGTTTAATAAATTAAAAGGCAGCCCCTCTGATACTATCAGACAGTAGTAAACCAGTAAATTGCTACTCAGATATTAATTAAGTTGGTGCCATGGCTCAGCACACGATTAAATCCATACCGAAAATCTGAATAATGAAACTGAAACAATTAGGAGCTATTTACCAGTGTGCTGTACTTGTGGTTTGGGTTAGCTTGTCTTGAAAGCTGAGTATTTATTGTTCAACACGTGATGTCACACATCATCTGTGGTGTCATGTTTTGTGAGATTTTGTGACAGAGGGATCAAATAGTGTATAGGTGAAGTGACATGCTGGCAGGACATCGTGACAAAGAGACAAAGGGACGTGGAGTTCTTCGCCGGTAGAGCATCGCTAAGTGGTGTATCCCATTACACGGGACATCCCGCTACAGAGAAAAAAAATGAGCCACTATGTTCAAATTCTGAACCTTACTGTGAAGATGGCAGTGTTAGTGTTTGTTTATTTAATTATTATTATTATATGTATATTCTTTTGATAGACAGAGCTGATGGTTCACAGCTGGATTATGAGATGTTTTCTGACCATTATCACTTTGAGGTTTGCAAATTGAATCAGTGTGTGTGTGTGTGTGCGTGTGTGTGTGAGGGAGAGAGAGAGAAAACAGCAAGGAAACTATTATTGATGTCTTAAACTACTCTACTAGAACACATTCCAGCTTTGAACCTCTACAGAGACAATGCAAGAAGAGTGTGTGTGTGTGTGTGTGTGTGTGTGTGTGTGTGTGTGTGTGTGTGTGTGTGTGTGTGTGTGTGTG
>JBCNYG010000016.1:16138970-16151568 GCA_039654305.1 Porochilus rendahli | reverse complement strand
TGTGTGTGTGTGTGTGTGTGTGTGTGTGTGTGTGTGTGTGTGTGTGTGTGTGTGTGTGTGTGTGTGTGTGTGATAAACATTTTCTGTGTAGAGTTTGCATGTTTTCCTCGTGCTTGTATGGGTTTCCTCTGGATACTCTGGTTTCCTCCCACCGTCCAATGCCATGCACATTAAGCTAATTGGTAGTTGCCACTGTTTGTGTGTGTGTGTGCGTGTTGGCCCTGCAAAGAGCTGGTGAGCTGTTCAGGGTGTACCCCGCCTTCGCCCAGTGTTGGCTGAGATAGACTCTAGAGATCTCTCAAGCAAACGAGCGAGACTGGAGTTGTAGTTGCGTGCAGCGCTCGGTGGATGGCGGCAGAGATCAGCACGGCGGTCTGTATTGTTCCACGCGCGTTATTGTGCAGCCCGGGTCTCGCCCATCGTGCGCGCTCCCGGCTGATCATGCGCGCTCGCGGTACGCGGCCGGTCACCATGGTGGGGGGGGGGGACGACACACAACAGTCTGTCACTTCGTAACAAGCTGAATTAAGCACGCGCTGCTTGACGCTTTCACGGAATCGGGCGGAAACTTGAGCGGCGGGGCGGATTATTTATTATTATTATTATTCCCCCCCCTCCGTGTTTACGCGTCGCGAGATCCGGGGATCCTGAGCGTGGTGTGTCGGGAGGGAAACGCGTCCCCTGCATGCTTTGTGCAAAAGAAAATAAAAGCACCGGGACATTTACACGCATTTAATCAGCTGTCAAACCCGGCCGGAGGTGCGTGGGTGCGCGCGTCCGTGCGTGCGTGCGTGTGTGTGTGGCGCGCGCGTTCGCTGCAGCTTTCTTCCTTTCTTTCTTCATATCCTTTTTTTTTTTTTGAAGATCGGTTGGTTGGAGCGGATCGGGCCAGGCAGAGAGAGAGAGCGAGAAAGAGAGAGAGAAAGGGAGAGGGAGAGAGAGGCCCCGGGGGCGCAGCAGGCCGTGTCCCGGGGAAGGAGCCTCCTCGCGGGGTCGGGCTGAGACGGACACCGCGCCGATTTCAAGGAATTCCCTTCACGCGCTTTTCGCTTTTATCCATACCGGAGACAATGGCGTCCTACGTGGACAACAGCTTTCGGCAGGCGGTGATGTTAAACCCGGCCGAGAGGACGCAACAGGTCAGGATCCCTAAGATCTACACACACACACACACACACACACACACACACACACACACACACACACAGTATATTACTCTGTGTATGTATACACAATGTGTGTGTCCTCTCTCTCTCTCTCTCTCACTCACAACTTCATTCATTCATTCATTCATTCATTCATTCATTCTATTGCCCAACCTGTTTAATTTTATTAGGGTCCCCTGGAGGCTGGAGCCTAAGCCGACACTAGTCGAAGGTTCAGGTTTACACCCTAAAAACCTCACCTGAGCCTCGCAGGGCCAACACACACACTCACATTTTACACTAGGGGCAATTTGGAACAGCCAGATAGCTTAATGTGCGTGCATGTCTGTGGACTGTGGGAGGAAACCGGAGTGCTTGGAGGAAACCCACACGAGCACGGGATTCAAACCCAGGACTCCATGTTGAAACGCCCTCACCGAGCCCAGGATTCGAACCCGGGACCTTCTTGCTGTGAGGCAGGCGGGATAAATATTGCATCACCATGCCCAGAAAAAAATATATATGTGTGTGTGTTACAGTGGTGGCCCGGTGTTAGGGTGCTGGATTACTGATCCCAAGGTCGCGAGTTCAAGCCCCACAATCAGCAGGATGTCACTGCTGTCCCCCCAGTGCAGCTAACTGGGTAATCACAGGCCAGACATGTCTCTCACTGTCTGTGGTGAGAGGTATGATTTTCGTCAAGATAGAATAGCCGTCAGCGTGTTTCTGCCCTGGCGAGCTGTCCAGGGTGTACTCTGCCCTCGCCCAGAGTTGGCTGAGATGGGTGCCAGCCTCCCCGCGGCCCTAATTAGGATTAATCAGAAAGTGAATGAATGTGTGTGTGTATATACTTCGGAAGGTGCCCTTATCCAGACAGATTACATCTGTGAATAACTATCAGTGAATATGTTCTGATATCAGTTGTTTGGGTCTGACGTTAAATAAATGTATAAATTTATATATATATTGCACATATGCTCACTCTACCAATCATGGGCTCCTGGCATTGCAGGTGCACGACAAAATAAACACCAATATAGAGATTTCAGGTATGCCTGGACGTATCATATTTATTATTTTGTACTGCATGTGATGGTCCCACTTCCTGCACTTCTCTATTCAACATCCAGCAGCTCGTTGACATCACTGTGTGTTCGTTCTATTGATGGCTGCAGGATGTACTGTAACAGGCTGTTCGAAATTGCCACCTTATTTAATTTTTGACCCTGAGCCATGCTGCAGCGGCGGTATCCCCGCAGCCAGTGTTGGGGAAAACATACATGGGTATTGTTTTATTTATTTATTTTGTGTTTTTTTGATGCATTGGCAACATGACTGCTGCCTGAGTGACTCTATTGCGGGCGGGTAGTGAATGGCGTGCCATACGGTGCAGTCGAACTCATTCCGGTTCTTGTACTAGCGAGAGATGATCTTTCGGTAGGCTGCCTGATGAATGCTCTCTCCGACATCGTGATGCAGTATGTTCTCATGCGGCATGAGATGAATAATAAAGTACTTCTGATGTCCCTCGATCAACAGCTTCCTTTTCTCCATCCAGACCAAACACTGATGCTGTAGATTGTTTATTTAAATTGTAAGTGCATCTCGATGCAGTGACCGTCATGGTTCGGAGGCTCAGCGATATGGACAAGAATAGACAGGCTTGATCAATACCAATTAAAGGGATGGGGGATGCAGCGTTTAAGCTGCGTTGTCAGGAGATATACACTCCTAGGCTTGTGTGCTAGGGTGATTTATTGGATGTAAGCATAAACTCTGTATACAGTAGGTTTCTAGGTCCGATAAATCCGATTGGCGTTTTAATTGGTGCATGTCTTGAACGGGTCAGAGTTCAGCTGTAAATAGTTTTTTTTTGAGTGGTTTAAAAAATGTTGCACATCCACATGTCCGAGTTATTGCCCCCCCTGCCTTTATTACTTAGTGTAACCTCTCAGTCCCACCATTACGGCAGTTAATCTTTCCTTGTAACGTTTGATGAGAAGCGAGAGCAACCCCTGAGTGCTGGATCTCTTCCGATCCTTCCGATCCGTCTTTCCAGTAGCCTCACACTCCACAGGTTATTTTACAGGGTCTGAAAACTGGGACAGCAAAAATTTTAAAATATTTATATAGATAATATAGATATTAGATATAGAGTAGATATTTTGGTGTTGATGCTTGCACTGTTGAATAAATGATGTGTTGGAATGTCCAGTCACAAACAGCCATCTTGTCTGATAGCTTGTATTTCAGTAAAAAAAATAAAAAAACAGTAGAAATTATTATTATTGTTATTATTATTATTATTTTCAATGAACTACAAATACAGTGAATAGCAAGAGCACTTGGAGCGCAGAGCGCAAACCTGCAAGCCCAGCAGTCCTGTATATTTATCCAAATGTCAATGCTAAAGAATCCTTTAAAATACAATTCCGGGATTTGATCCGGATCATCTCCAAAATCTACTGGAAGCTTCTTTGTCCAGAGCCTCGCCTCTTGCAGAAATTTCCGGAAGATTTGCTTATAACGTTTTTGCCAAAAATAACAAAGTACACAGCACCCCCTGGTGGGCCTGCTAGAGTTCCACACCAATCACCTTATTTCATAATGTTAAATAACTCGTTAAAAAATTCCCGGAACCAGAATATGATCCAAATCATCGCCAAAATGTAATGATGGCTTTCTTGTCCAAAGCCCTGCCTCTAGTAGAAATTTCATGAAAATCCACGCAAAGTTTTTAGCGTAATCCTGCTAACAAACAGACTAACTTAAGATAAAGCACAAGTTCATTGGCAGAGAAAAACAAAAAACGTACAGCCGTGACACAAGCAACAGATTTCTTGTCGTTCGTGAAAACTGATCTTTTCTGATGTAGTAGGTTATGTGACACTTCTTAGATGTCTTTCTGAATGTAAAAGCTTCTTGGTTCCTGTTCATAATCAGCCCTGATTCAATGTCGTCTAGTGATACTTCTCTTTGTGTATAGAGTCATCACTGGCATTAAGATGCGATATTCTCCTGTAGGTCCGTGTGGTATTCACTCATGAACTCAATGCCGGGGCTGAAATTTCAGCACAGCTGATTTTTCCAGAGATTACACGACATCCTTCGTCTGCTCAACCCGACTGACGGAGTTGTAGTGCCGTACTCAGGCTTGGCAACCTTTGTATCCGGCCAAAATGAACTGGTAGTGGAAATTAAAACCCATGATATGTTCGCTCGTGAATGGTCTCCTTTAAAAGCGGGCGCCTGGGTTCAGATTGTAAACTCTAATTTGCTGGGAGGTGCTGTTGAGATGCATGATGGTATCAGATAGCAAGCCTTGCTGATTTTTCAAGTTGAAAGTGCGTGAAAGGACTAAAGTGAGGATTGAAATAATGGAGCTTGGAGCTTCCTTACTGCGGAGTCCTTCTGGCTAGCATTAATGCACCGCATGCTGATGATGACACGACTGGTGTGGATTGAAGCATTTCCATCGGGAAATGGTGGGAGGCTGTGAAAATCTTTCTGCGATGCCTTTCGGGATACTTTTAGGAGCTCGACCGGATGATTCAGGAGGCTGGCGTGTGTCCAGGTGGCTAATGAGGGTGAACCGAGACTATGTGTTCCCTTTGACCTGAATGAGGTCGTAGGTGAAAGAAATGGGTGGCGTCCCATTTTGGGTTAAAAACAGCATCAGGAGACAGTGTTTTTTTGGTCTGGAAGGTCAGACAGTCTGAATTGTTTTGGACATCAAGGTGATGACTTTGTCCTTCTGGACGGACGGCGTCTTTTAAAATCGTTGAAGCAGGAAAATGAAATGTATAAGAAAGGGCTACGTGGCCGAGAAATGAACAGGGTGTTATTTCAGAAATGTACTTCCTTATCCAATTTCCTTCACTGTTGCGCTTGAGTTTTTTGCTTTACTTTTCCTTTTAAAGGTGCTTATCGGAGAAGAAACCGTTTCAGATTAGCATGCTATGCTAATGGGCCTATTGCACTAATTTGTATCTGTCAGCCAACACGGAACTGCTTCAGTATCGGTTGTTAAAAACGCTGCTGCAGGCTGTCATCTGGTGGCTTTCATTTATCTTCACACGCCACTTCTGGAGGCGCCTTGATATGTGTAGCGTTTCCAGTAAGCTAGTGATTTTCATTATTGCTCGCGGGGCCTTCGTGTTATTTCAAAGTGTGTGCGTCTGTCCGTAGCCCTCAATCTCTCACTCTACTTTTGTAAGTGGAGTCACATGCTTATTTATTTATTTATTTATTCATTCATTTGTAGTGTTGAATGTGTAGCCAGTGCATCGCAAGAAGTGGTTTTACACACTGACTCATCTCCTACACAATGGGAGTAATCTGATCTCCCCAAGCGCACCAAGGCCGAAGAGCTTCCCTCGTGAACTTCATGTCAGAAATCGTCCCCTTCTTGCCTGATTATCTTTCTTTAAGTGACCTGCGCACAGCTCCAGGATTACACTGCTGCCTATTATGATTACACTGGTGTGTGCATAGCTGTGGTGGGTTGGAATGCTGACGAGGAGCATCTGAAACGTGTTCCAGAAATAGTCTGAATTTTTTCGGGAGTTACTGCGCTGTCCATGCTCAGGGCTATGAAAGGAATTCATTGTGTTGCTTGCTTCCATAACTTCGTAGTAGGGTAATTCGACAGTTTATGCTTGGTTTAGCATGTACAGCTAACAATACGAGCACACTTCCCCAGCTTTGGTGTTTTATCTGGAAACGTATTAAAAATATCAATGCTGTCATGCACCGGTTAACTTTAGACGTCTCTGGCATTTCTGTATTGTTGAGCTTTAGGAATTGCTGTGATGGGAGTTGGAGAGAAAAGGTTGTAGACTCGCTGTTAAGTTCTTATTATTTTGCTTTAAATCACGGGTGATTTATTGCAAGGTGACGCAATAGCAGTATAGATACTTTTTAGACTGCACAGGGGTTATTCGAGACCTTGCGTGCTCCCCAGTGCTCGTCAAACTCCCATGCTTGCAGGTGCCTCTTTCTCTGTCGGGCTATTTTATGACAAATCATCAGATTTTAAGAAAACTTTATGCCCGTGTAACCTATACCTATACCCCCGAGAGATACGGCCATGAAATTTTAGGACGATGTATAAAAGTAAGATTTGGTTTAGCTGTATGGTGCGCACTAGAATTGGAGAACGAATTTATATTATCATGAATTCAATGTCCAGGAATTTCGGTTACATCTGAAATGTCTTGGTGTCCAACATCGTAATGGTATTAAAATTATCACTGTATCAGCGCCAAACTAATTAGTGGCAACCAACTACATTAGACGCGATGCGTTTTTGATTGATGTAACGGAGACTTTAAGGCAAACACTTAACCACAGTAATAAAGTATGCCACCACTTTATGCATTTATTATACTTTTATTTATTTATTTCAAATTTCTCATTGGTTTTACCGAAATGTTCACAAACACTTCACAAAATAATGAAGAAAGAAAAACACTTCACCAAATAATCCACATTCCCACCAAATCCAGGAATTATTCTTATCTAGAAGCCGAGGGAATAGATCGTGTTCTTTATAATCAATAAATGGATTCAGTTTTAGGCAAAGATGTTTTTGAAAGCAATTCCAACGTCTTAAAAGTAATAAAGGACAAGGAAAGCATACAAACATGAATACTAAATACCCATGTAGGCTTGCATGCATGTATTGATGCCTTGTTTTTTTTTTTTCAAAATTCTTTTCAGTTCGAGTCTATGGAAAGTTGAAATAAAAGAAATACAATTATGCAGTTACGTGAATTGGTGGCCTGTGGTTGTCTCCGTTACATCTCAAATTGGACTGCACACAAAATCAATCATAACTCGATCAGCTTTTGAAAACGTATCGTGTCTAATGTAGGGGTTTTGAGTTGGTTGCCACTAATTATTTTGCCGCTAATATAGTGACAATTTAAGGCCATTATAATGTTGGACACCAAGATGTAACCGAAATTCCTGGACACTGAATTCAGAACAATATACAAATATAAACCAGGCCACTCGTTAATAAAAAAAAAAACAAAAAAAAACAATAGTGGCGCTTCTGAACCTTGTTTACTTTTATTTTATGGGTTTTAAAAAGGGTTCATAATGACAGCACCCACATTTTAGGAAGCGAGAGTTCAATAATGTTTAATCTCACCCTGAATATGTGCATAATAATTAATATATATATATATATATATATATGTTTTTATTTATTTAATTTTTTTCCTTTGAAGAACTACGTGGTGGATACCACCTGATGGTTTGATAGGAAGTTTTAAATTCTCGCTAGCGGCTTCCTGTACTATTCTGTGTTAATTATTGTACGAGTGCCAAGTAATAGCTGTGTCATGAACATGTTTGATCACCATCAAACCTGACGTTTGACCTAAATCTGACAGCATACTCCTCCTATTGTGTATTATGTACCACACCTTAATAATGAGGTATCATTTCTTGCTCGTTTTGTTCGTATTGTATCGATCATATTGTAAGTTATGCTGCAGATGTATGTGGTTAAGTCACTAATTTCCTTTAGGCTTTAATGTGTAATGATTTCTTGTTGTTAGAATGTGGTTAGACTATTTTGACTATGTGAATTTATGCATCTAAAAGGGTTATTCTAGCAGCTGGAGTGTTGTGGGGGAAGGGAACCTGAGTTGAATACAGTTAGCTAATATCCATTTCGCAGTTAAGTGTATTATTATTATTATTATTATTATTGTTATTATTATTATTATATCACCTGACGCAGCATATAGGGATCACTATGTATTGTCCCGCATCATTGTAATTGTTGTTGTCCGTTGTCACACTTACTTGTACCCTCATTCGCTCCTCAACTTACTGTATTTCACCCAAACTTTAACAAAATCGTATTTGTGTCATACTATTGTGCACCGTAGGCCTATATTTTCATCGGTCCTCTTCATCATTACTCGTATCCTTGATTCGTCTCCTTGCTTGGACCCCTGGGATCGCTGCACTTTGTTAATCATTGCACAGATGTACTTTTATCGTCATTACACAACAGACTGGAGAATGTTTAATAACAGCAACTAAATTTAGCATTAGTCCCTCACTTGGCAGTTTTGTACATCACATTGCGTAACATTTCTGCGTCTCTTGCACTCGTCCCTCATTCCGCAGCTGCAAACATCCCCGAGAGTTTGTGCATTCTTCCACCGCCGTTCCTGAAATGTCAGGGCCAGTGAAATGTAAATCACCCTGAATTCATCTTTCTGAAATTCAATGGAGAGGGAGGGAAGAAAAGCATCTCAGTGGCCTCCATGATGCTTTGTGGAAACTGTCAGTCCTTTAGTTGGGGACCCTTATCTGAAATTAAGGCCAGCTTTCTGTAAGACTGTTCCGAACGCTGATATGGTAAATAGAACTGTCTTCAGATCAACATGGCTGCTTCTTATTCCACTAATCCTTCCGCAGCTTAAACTTCTTTAAGTGTGACGAGTCCGGTCGAGATCATGAGCTGATTAAGAATATGATTAAGATGTTTTCTTCCCAGAGGCCTTGTTTACAAACTCGGTGATATGTAGGTCATACTCCATAAACCACAGCCAATAGTCTTTTTGTTCACTGCTTCCAACAATGACCCCATTATGTTGGCACGGCTTGGCCATATGACATGTGCACTGATCAGCCATAACATTAAAAACATTTAAACCACTAAAGGTGATGTGAGTAACATTTAATCATTTAGGTCACATCTGCCAAGAAGGGGAATGAATTAGGCTGCGAGTGAACCGTTTTCAAAGTTGACGCGTTGGAGTCAGGAAAAATGAGCAAGCATAAGGATGTGAGTAACTTTGACAAGCTTGTGACGGAGTCTGTAGCTGGAGTGTTACATAGCAAAGGTGCCCCAAGGAAGGACAACCAGGAACCGGCAAGGGTGTCATGGAAGCCCAAGTCTCATCGTAGGGGTGGAACCACTGACAAATCGTCTGAAAGTTTTTGGCCAATATTTCCTCACATCACACTTAAACGTTTTTACTATTTAAGTACGGCTAACTGCGAAATGGCGTTGTTTGCTAGCAGGAGAATTATTGGGATCTATAAGTGTATCAACATACCAGAAAAAAGTTTTTTTGTGAAATCCAACAAGGAACGTGTTCATATTTTATTTTCTACTTGCTCGACTAGCGTATCTGCTTATAGCAACGGAGTGGCGTTAGGAGTCGCTCCAATACCTTTTGGCTATTTTAGTCAAACAAAAGATGAAAATAATGGTGGAAGATTTTCAAACCCCAATTCTGGCCTCCAAGTGCTGGCGTCCCACACGCATGTAGGTTTTGGCAGTCTTAGCACGAACACATGAGCCTGGTATTGGATTGCGCTCCATCACCGACGATGGCAGGCAGCCATTCAGAACGCCACGCTCATGAGCTCATGTTTCCTCCAGCTCGTTAAGAACATATAGAGCTACACTTAAGCATGTTTTTGCAGTTTTGTGGGGACAAAGGTTCAGTTGTGCTGCAGTCTTGGCCAATGGGGAAGCAACTCAAAGGGCATCGAGTCCTAGTCGACATTCATTCATACACTAAGCTCATTTTTTAGACTCAGATTTGTGGAAAGGGTCTTTTTATTCTTTACTCTGGCTGTAAGTGTTGGACCACTCATAGAAGCAGTCACCCGTATATTATTAAAAAAACAACAGAATATTGCTATAATGGAAGTGATAACATGCAACGTGTTTATATATAACATGCAACTTGTTCAAAAAGTATTATCTGTACTTCTTTAATGACTTAGAGTTGTTGGCAAATTGCTGTGGTATAAAACACAAGAAGAGTGAAACATCTGGTGGTCATGCTGTTAATGGAGTGTAATCAAATTCTCAGTGGAACTCGGCTACTAATTATTTTCCCACAACAGCACGTCACGGAGTGATGTAATAATGTTTTCTTGTGCAACAATCTCTGAGATGTTTGACCCACATTTCCAAGTTAAGACTTGTTTGAGCGGTAAACGTCGCAGGACGTGTCCCTGCTTGCATACAGTACAGGCAAGATAAATGGTTTGCAACTGAAACGTAATCATAGCAATCATCGTTCTGTTAGTGTGACAGACGTTCACAGCAAGAGAAGAGCGAGTTGTTATCAGAGTGCACAGCGCTGACAGTGAGATAAGCTGTACCCTCATGAGCAGTGGCTTATCTTTATTGTTTGTGGCTTTGATAGCGTTAAGTGCTACGGGCTGTGATATCTTACAGCATGGACTGTGAAGACTTTTACACCGATTGAAAATGTGATTCTTATATTTTAGTGAGACTTGCTAGATTAGATTGGGATTAATAGGCCACACCTCCTTCACTAGGTCTGATACTTATAGATCACACATCCTCCAATGAGACTGACCCTAACGGGCCACACCTCCATCACTGAGGCTGATACTCATAGGCCACACCTGTTTTAGTGAGACTGTCACCCATAGGCCACACCTCCTTCGCTGAGACTGAAATATAAAAGCCATACCTTCAGTGAGACTGACACTCATAGGCCACACCTCCTTCATTGGGACTGATACTCATAGGCCACACCTCCATCACTGAGGCTGATACTCATAGACCACACCTTCTTCAGTGAGACACAGCCAGAGGCCACACCTCCATCACTGAGGCTGATACTCATAGGCCACACCTTCTTCAGTGAGACACAACCAGAGGCCACACCTCCTTCGCTGAGACTGTTATATAAAAGCCATACCTTCAGTGAGACTCACACCAATAGGCCATACCTTCTTTACTGAGACTCAAATATAAAAGCCATACCTTCATGAGACTGACACCCAAAGACCACACCTCCTTCATTTGGACTGATACTCATAGACCACACCTCCTTCACTGAGACTTATACACAAAGGCCACACCACCTTAAGTGGGACTTAGGCACAAGCCATGCCTACTTCACAGAGACTCACACACTCGGCCATACCTTCTTTACTGGGTCTGACGAACATGTGATTCCTCCTATATTGGGCTCGAGGCTGGCCACACAACCTTTTACTGAGACTGACATACAACCACCACACCTCCTACATATTTCCAGTTTTCTAGGAAAGCTGGAAACTTGGGTACATGCATAAATAATTACTGTAAATTAAGTGTTGTGTGTGTGTGAGTGTGTGTGTGCCTCTTGTAATGGTTTGGCATTCGCTTTGCAGCTGGTGCTCCGGACCTGTTGTGACACTGAGAGGTGGTGATGAATGAATGAATTAAAAGTTTTACATTATAAACATTGATGAAAGCTTCGACAACATCATGCTATGAAATTTTAATCTGACCACATGCCTATTAACAATACATTTTTCCACACAGTGTGTGAGTGCATGCCAGTGACATTTTGAGAAATTGCTGTGTTACTCAAACATCTTTGTGTTTCCACATTTTTTCCGAAACCCATTTGGATGAAAATAGAGCTGTTATCGAAGGGGTCTGTGGTTTAAACTAAAATGTATGCGTCTGTTTTCGACTCCAGATGGATCCTTCACATGTCCTCGTTCACTCTCTCACTCACCTCAAGGCTTTGTGGGTCTAAATTTAGTTTTGCTGATCTTGTTTGCCAAGCTTTGCTCTGTCACATTAAGCCGCAGTGTGTGACTGAAGCAGATTTAATACCCAGCACCTCATAAGCCCAATTAGCTAAAGCCACTCGTCACTGCTCTGTGTGTATGTGCAAGATGTGCCCGAGTACTCTTTCTATTTCTGCTCCATTAAGTAAGACTCTTTTATGGAGATTTTATGCTAAACACTGAGAAAGTAGAAAATGAACCATGGCAGAGAAGCTCATGGGTTCCAGTCTGCCACCTGGATTTACTGTTTAAATGCATTTAATTTACATTCACGCCTTATTCTTTAGGACTAACGCAAATGCCACGCCTCCTTCATTGGGACCGATACAAAGGTCACACCTCCTTCTTAAGGACTGACAAAATAGAAACACCTCCTTTACTTGGACTGATGCATGAAAGCCACACCTTCCTCACTTGGATTGACACAAAGGCCACACCTCCTTCAGTAGGACTGATATATAAAGGCCAAACCTCATTTAGTAGGATTGATGTATAAAGGACACACCTCCTTCATTAGGACTGATGTATAAAGGCCACACATCCTTCATTAGGACTGATGTATAAAGGCCACGCCTCCTTCAGTAGGATTGATGTATAAAGGCCACACCTCCTTCAATAGGATTGACGTATAAAGGCCACACCTCCTTCAGTAGGATTGATGTATAAAGGCCACACCTCATTTAGTAGGATTGATGTATAAAGGACACACCTCCTTCAGTAGGTCTGATGTATAAAGGCCACCTCCTTTAGTAGGTCTGATGTATAAAGGCCACACATCCTTCATTAGGACTTATGTATAAAGGCCACGCCTCCTTCAGTAGGATTGATGTATAAAGGCCACACCTCCTTCAATAGGATTGACGTATAAA
>JBCNYG010000016.1:16124237-16134521 GCA_039654305.1 Porochilus rendahli | reverse complement strand
GTTTGAACATGTTGTGCTTTTGGGTGTTTGTTGAGGACAGGTAGCTTTTTGGTTGAAGGCGCTTTGGCTATGGGGGGGTGGGGTTTGGTTGAAAAAAAAAAAAAAAAAAAAAAAAACCTTAAATCAGTTTCATTTCTATAATAATCCTTTCTGACATGCTCATACTACCCGAGACTCATGTTTCTTCACTTCTGCCAATCTGATATTTCAGATAGGATAAATTTAGAGCAGTGGTTTGTGTGCTTGAAAGATTAACTGAAAAAAAAAACAATTTTTATGGTGTCTCACTGTGCTTGAAGACATTTTCACAACCTTTTAAGAAAAAAAAAAATATGGACACTGAAGTATAATGACATCAGCATTCAGAAATTCAAACTGACTTTTTAGATAGACTTCCTATCGGAATGATTCTGAGTTAGTTCAATGCACTTCTAGGAGTGCTGCACTCTCGTTTAAAAGAAAAGAAAAGAAAAAAACGCACTGCACAAGTTACCAGTAGCAGATCAACTTCAAGCAGACACACGTCTATTAATAGAACTGAAATTATGCAAACCTATAATCTTTTTTTTTGGTTTTGGTTGCTCAGCACTGAGATACACAATGTTTCCTACAAGTATGTGCTATTAGAACTGCTGCTTAGTCACTACACTGACGGGTTAAAACATTTTAGGCATCTAGCTTTCTGAATACAAGTGCATGCTATTGGCTGAGAAATTATGTATCTGAAGGTTGCATCTGAAACACCTGAAAGACAAACTAAGACAGTGGGGCAGTGCTGGTTTCAGTACGACAGCTCAAACAATACAGGTTCTAAAATCTATTTGGGCATCTCTGCTTGCACTATACAAAAAGAATACATAAAAAGAACTTTCTTCCCGTGAATATCTATAAGCAAATCTTGGTATCTTTTCCTTGTATCTTAATAGAAGTTTGTAGCTTGTTATTATAATGTTCTTTTTATCAGACTCCATTTGATTGCTTTTCTTTGGTCCTCAAAATGGGACACAAACAAGGTACATATAGTACGGCAGCAGGTCTTACCAAACTTTTTGGTTGCAGATGAACCTTGAAGGCCATCATCAGCTGGAAAAAGAGAAGCCAGAGTTGCATTGTGAGAGCTGGTAGAAGGTCTTGGGCGGGATTTATTGCCTCGAGAACTGTGTTGATTCTGTCGAGCTCCATTATTGATGCTTTGTTGGGGAGATAGACTTGGGGCTGGAGCTAAGTTTTGTTGAGATTCTGCTTCTCCTCCTTTATGAAAAGCAAGAAAATAAAAAACTCAAATAAGAAACAAATGAAGTAAAGAATACACCTGTTTCTTAAATCATTTATGGAGACTTTTTACTTTTTCAGTTTCAGCCCAGCCACTCCAGTTTTCAGTTTTTATTATGTTACATGAATATTTGTAACTCTCAGCAGCTCATGACAGTTATTCAAATTACTACTGAAACAGGCCTACATTAAATAAAGGTCTAATACCATACCACTGACTTGGGCTATGACTAACGGTAAGTAAATATAAATTTGGCTTTCAAATAAAAGCAAATCGTAATGTGGCTTTTTCCTCCAACACCACAGAAAAAAACAAACATACAAAAAATAAATAAATAATAGTCCACAGAGGTCCAAGCAAGACCATTTGACAACTCAAATAAATAAAAAGTGACCCCATGATCTTGAAATTATCCTTGTTATATATGGTGATCCTATGTTATTTCCTTCCAAAGTTATCGCAGTAAATATTCACACAGATGGATGGAACACATTTCCATCAGAGGAAAGTCAGCAGAATGGGAGCTAATAACTACACTTTTAAATAATCTAATGAACAACAAGCTTTTTATCTATTTATATGTGTATATTTTTAATAAAAGTTTGCATAACATCCATAAGTTAGTTCCTTTTATCACTTCCTTTCTAATAGACAAAAAGTCATTCTCATGCTACCTCTTCTTTCTCTTTCTTAAAGATTAAATAAATAAATAAAAACTGGTTATCAAATTGCAGAAAAAGTGAAAAGTTCAAAGTCCTGAACACTCATTTTATAACTACCATCACATAATGTAATACCAGTGAAATCCATATGAATGAACAACTACCACAGAAACAAAAATGTATACAAATGAGCCACACGTGAATCAAATTACAGCAAACATTATAAGAGCAGCTGTTCTAGAAAATTATTCTGTATCTTCTAACCAATCACAGAGCTACAGAATAATTAACAATTATTCAGTGGAGATGAGGTGAATCTCATTGACTACCCCAATCAGCAACATCCACTGAGTCTGAGGCTAATAATTATTTTAGTAACTTTAATGGAAACGTTAGTAAAACACATTCCGTAACAGCATTTTTAAAATCAATGTTTATTTTAGTATATCCTATGCAGAAACATGAAAAGAAAAGCAAACCAAAATTAGATTATGAATTATTTTTCCATTTTTAAAGTGTAATAATGAGGACGCTGCCTGCTCAAGGTGACCGTGACAAACCATTGTACCATCTGCTCAGGATAGTCTTTTAAACCCTAGATAGCTGACCAATTAAATCACACCTTTCCAGTGTGGTATATCCTAATCCAGGTTATCATAACCTATTACTGCTACAAAGACTGCCTGGAAACAATACATTGCTAAAGGAGGAACAGTAGATTACACTGATGCTTACTTATGATAGAGAACTCAGGCGTTGCAGGTTCTGATTCAAGCTCAGCTGTGTCCAAGGAAGCGGAGTCCAGCTGCTCACTCAACGAATCCAGGGACTCGCCATCAGCACCAGCTGAACCGTTAGCATGGAAACCATTAACAGCCCCTGCGCACACCACCTCTGGGGATGCAGGGGAATCAGAAGGGGCAGGATCCACCATAGCTTCAGGCTGGGGTTTGGGCTTCTTTTTCTTCTTAGGCTGTTAGGTCACAAATGAACAAACTTACTAAGATGCCTAAAAAGTTAAGAAACACGATTTGAAACTCTCTTTAAAATATATTACTTATAAAAATAAGACAATTCCACTGTGATGAACATTACACTTGTAAAGTGTCTGAGCTGTTTCAACCAGTTTTACACCAGAAGTTGAAACCATGAGTCCCTAATCTTGTGTATGAATATAGTTAAGGTCTTGAGGTATTTAAAAAGGAAGAAAAGATATCCAGTGATGCATTTTTTTGTTTTTCAATTCAAGATCTTTATATATAAAACTATTGATGAGTTTACATCAAGTTACACCCTTTTATGCATTTCTGGATTTAAAATGTTTTAGGAAATCTGAGAAAACGGGTTTCCACTAATTTTTCACCTGTTCCTGTTTCCACCCGACAATCAATCCTAAAAATTGCACAAACAATGGAGTCCATGGACTATAATGAATCAAAGACTAGAAACCTCACACCCCATTGTCTTATGGTACAAAAGTGACTAGAGCAGTTCATCTGGTATTGTATTGTGCAGTTGAGAGCCTTATGAATAAGGTGAACCCTTTTTCAGAAGTTATAAGTGAGAATAACTTTTGTGTGGTCATTACCCATTTTTCATGCCATTGC
Source organism: Porochilus rendahli (assembly GCA_039654305.1). Lineage (NCBI taxonomy): Eukaryota > Metazoa > Chordata > Actinopteri > Siluriformes > Plotosidae > Porochilus > Porochilus rendahli. The sequence continues at coordinate 16,130,979 of JBCNYG010000016.1, read as the reverse complement.
CGAATACCAAAACACTATGGCTAGCAAAACATTTTCTTTAGTGCTAAATTTAGTTCAGGAGATTCAGCTGTGACGCAGGCATTGACTCTGCGTCATTACATGCAGAGACACACATACACACACACCTTCTTTTTACCGGTGACATTCCATTCCTTCAGAATCTCTGCTGCACTGCCTGAGGATAGAAAAAGTAGAAAAAAAAAATACGTCAACAAGGTCAGTTGTAGAACATTTATTGTCCCACACCCACACGGCTTATGTACATTCAGGAGAGATGTGAAAATTTTGTAAGTGCGTGAATAAAATAGGAATACAATCTGCCATACTGCAGTTCATTTCATCAGCTTATTATAAAGCTTTAGAATAACAAATTTGGGTGAGTTGAAAGTATAGCAAGGTATTAAAAAATAGTCTAGCAAACGTCCTGAAGCACATTCTACCTGTGTCTGTTTGTGTGTGTACTCAGGTACAAAAGGAGACAAAAAAGAGAGAGAAAAAACCCCAACACACAAGCGAATGACAAATATGCATACAAGCAAACCAGAAGGCAGTGAACCTAAATCTAGGTTTTCAAGTCAGTTTTGCCTTTCAAGGCATCCGTGCTGATATTCACAACATGTGCAACTAAGCCTTTGTCAGTCCTAACATGGATGTTGTACAGTAGTGTGCAGTGAAGATCATAAGGGCTCCTAACAAAAAGTAGAAAATGCCTTCTCTATAATTGTTTGGTGAAAATGTTTTGAACAAATGCTATTGTAGGCAATGAGAACCAAAAAAATTATTCAGACAAACATATTGAAATAAAAGTATGGTTAATAAACAAAAATACTCAAAATACCATTCATTCATTCATTAATTTTCTAAACCGCTTATTCCTAATTAGGGTCGCGGGGAAGCTGGCGCCCATCTGAGCCGACTCTGGGCGAGGGCGGGGTACACCCTGGACACCCCTCAGAGGGGCAGTCAGTTTCTTGATCCGGTCAGAATCAACTTTTTGTGCAGCTGCAGCCACAGAACCCCAGACACTGTTCAGAGAGGTGCACTGTTTACCTTCACTGGAAATGTCCTGCTTAAGATGGGTCCAAAAGCTCTCAGTAGGGGTTAAGTCAGGTGAGGAAGGGGGCCATGTCATGTTTTTCATCTTTAAGGCCTTTACTGGCCAGCCATGCAGTTGAGTACTTTGATGCATGTGATGGAGCATCGTCTTGCATAAAAATCAAAGTGAGAGTTGATTTTGAGTCCATTTTCAACCCGAAAGGGTCCAACTAGCTCATCTTTAATAATACCTGCCCATACCAGCACCCGCCTTCCACCCTGCTGGTGTCTGAGTCGAAGTGGAGCTCTGTGTCTGTTACTGATCCAACCACGGGCCCGTCCATCTGGTCCAGAGTCACTCTGATCTCATCAGTCCACAAAACCTTTAAAAAATCTGTCTTCAGTTATTTCTTGGCCCAGTCTTGGCGTTTCAACTTCTATGTGTTATTCAGAGGTGGTTGGGTTTTAGCCTTCCTTACCTTGGCCGTGTCTCTGAGAAGTGAAAACCTCGTACTACTTGACACTCCAGGTAGGTGGCGGTTGAGGAATATAGCAGCACTGGAGGATTATGGGTTCCTGGTAGTTTCATGTTGGATTCTTCTCAAATCTTTGGTGGTTAATTTGCATCTTTTCGTCTCAACTCGTTTCTTGTGACCCTGTTGACTATTTGCAACAAAACGCTTAATGGTTCTGTGATCACGCCCCAATATCTTAGATATTTCAAGAGTGTTGCATCCCTCTGGAAGACTTTTTACAATTTTTGACTTGTCGGAGTCAGTTAAATCAATTTTTGGCCCATTTTTCCTGAGGAGAAGAATCTGCCTAATAATTATGCACACCATGATATAGGGAGTTGCTCTCCTTAGGACACACCCTCCCTCATTACACAAATACGCATCACCTGATATGCATTAAATCCAATAAGCATTCAAGTTTATACAGCTTGGAGTTGGAAATTATGGAAAGATGATGATATGGTCAAAATAATCACTTACTTTAATAATTGTGCACAGTGTACATTATTGACATAAGCAATTAAACAAGGCCTTTGTAGTTGGTGCTGTTGACTCTGATTAGCTTTTATGCTATTTGGCAGACGCCCTTATGCAAAGTAGCTCACCCTTGTACAACTGAGCAGGTGAGGGTCCAGGACCTTGTTCAGGGGCCCAACTGTGGCAGCTTGGTTATACAGGGTACAGGCAGGTACAAAGCCCTTAACCACTGAGCCACCACTGTCCATTGTCTACTTATCTAGAATGTTCTGGGTTCAATCCTCTTAGCATTAGGACATAAGGGGACATAAGAGTTTGAAATTTAACCACGCAGTGTAGCTCTACGTTTCGTGTTTGTTTGATTAATTTCTTTGAGATTTTGATCCATATCACAGATTGTAAGTAAATAAACTGTAATAAAAAGAAGTTAACGTGAGCAACCGTCGTAGGCTATGAACAGGTTCAATATGTTTTTAATCTTTAACAAAATAAGGGACTCCAGATGAGTCATTTGAATCGGTTGCATAAGAAGAGTGCAGCTGGCTCTGCATTTATGTCATATGATCCAAATCAGATGCTCAAAGCATGACTTTAGCATGTGTTTTTCTTTGCAGAACAGCGTGCTAGACATTGTTTAACATTCTGTCCATGTGATCTGTTCGTGAAAAATTTATTTGGTCAACAACAAAAAGAATCGAAGCATTGTAATGAGGCTACACAGGAAGCCCTAATAATCCTGGTATTTATATTTATTGTTTGATTATTTTGATCTGTTAATATATCAGATAAAATGCAGAAATAGGAGGTTATATTGATTTGTTATGCATCTTAAAATAGTTTTTTCTCTTATCCCCATGATTTATATTCTGTGCTTTCGATGTTTTTTAAAAGAAGCAGACTTTGAACCCTACGGGCCTAAAATATGCAGCCAAATAGTTTAAATACTTCGAAGCTCAATGCTTTGTTTGGCTGTTCCCCAGCAACCAAGGTGCTTTTATAAGGAAATAAAACGTCTCCAGTAAAAGGAACTGCACTTGTTCTTTATTTGGCTAGTCTCAAAGTGGCACTTTGCTAAATACTAAAGGCCGAAAACACTGGCGCAGGATAGTGACGTTTGAATGCCAGGACTGAGAGCCAGTAAAATCTAGCAATAAATTGGATTTTATAAAACACAAGCAGGTTTTGGTCTCGGTGGTGCAGTGTGACACTGTACTATTTTTCGCCTGCCTCAGCATGGATGAATCTGCAGTTAGTTGTTGAAGGGGAAAAGAAAGGGCGGTGTGTCTGGACTTATCCTTCACAATGTTTATCCCATTAGCTCATTTTCTGGTTGTTGATTATGCTTGCGGTCAATCGGGAATGCTGTAGTTGCATCTGGATTCTCTACCGCTTGACCTTGATCAGCACCGTTTTTGCCCATGCTAACTTTTTGGTCAAATATGTAGCCTGCAAGCTAATTGTACCTGGGTGCCCATCATCCCCCCCCCCCCCCCCAGGACTGTCATTTAGCTTTTTGCATGTGTAACCATAAAATAAATATATAAATAAATAAACAGATCTTGCACACTATTTTTAGCAAAGTTAGCCAAGCTAGCTAGCTAAACACAATTCTGTTGATAATGTTTGTGGTAAACATGTCTAAGCTTAGCTAATGCGCCATATTTGTTTACAGTCCTGTTGAGCTAGAAAATCATTAGCTATTTAAGGGATACGTGTCTAAATGTTGTATAAATAAATGATAATAAAGCAAGCTTGCTAAAAACTAATCTATACTGTGTTGTTCAGTAGCAGAGGTTGCTAGGAAGCTGGGGAAACTTTTATATAAAAGGTTCTAGCTTGGAAATGTTAGCATGAGGCTAGCTCATATTTTGTAAAGCAGTACTAGCTAGGTTATCTAAAAACATTTTTAACCTTTATACATATTTCTTCTTTCACTGCTACTTTTTTATTCGTTGATTATTTTTTGTATTTTATTTCTGACTACATTTTTAATTATTTGTGTTTATTTCACACTTTGAAAATAGGAAAGGCTATAACACTTTGTCAACTTAAACAGTAGTCATATTTAGCTAGTAGGCTAGTCAAGGCTGTGTATCCAGCCTGATTGGTTAGAAAGCTAGCTAATATTTGAATGATATATTGTGTAAACTCTAAGGCAAGGTCGCTAATAAAAGCAAGGCCAAAGTCACGTAGTTAAAACAATTAGTCGGGTTTGCTAGCAAGCTAAATAAAGGGCATACAATAGAGTTTAAAGCACTCTAGAAGTTTTTTATCTGGCTGGAATCCAGATTATGTGAACTGGTATCCAAGCTCACTACTAGCATGTCAACCTGGCAACTTGTTTCTATTTTTATCTGCTTACAGATAGCGGCTGTTTTTCTTTATTTTTGAAAATGGTTCCAGTTAGACCGGTGTGTTATGTAAGGCCATGTTGGCTGTTGCACAAGTGCTGGTTTACTTTATGTGAAGCGGAAAGAGCAAATGTTATCTGCCGAGATACTTGGCTGTGCTCCCAGCCGTGAGTGCCGTGATGCGGTTGAAAGCTCCTCGTTCTTTGAATATTTTCACCCACAAAGCAGAAACTGCGGTCGCTTGTGGTTCAGAATGTGGGGAAAGATCTCACCTCTAGCTAGAATTTCAAAACTGTTAGTCAAACACAAGGCCAGAAATAAACACACAAGACAGATAACAAAAGCACAACCATGTCTGATCTGCTCGGTTCCACCGTCCTGCATGTTCCACTTCTCAGCCGTGCTGTTTTTGTGTAGACCGTGAAAAATCGACGTCTTAGAGTTTGCGTGCTCTCATTTTACGATGATCTCATTTCCCAAATTGCGCTACCTCTTTCATTTTGGTTTGTTTGATTGTTTTTTTTTTTATCTGGCTTGTACTTGCTCCCCTTCCTTGTGTCTTTGTGCCTGCTTTTAAGGATTAGAATAAAGTTTGAAAAGAGTAGAAAGTAATGCATTACATAAGAAATTATTATATCATTACTGTCACTCTTACTCACTCATTTGCCAAATCGCTCAATCTTATTATGGTCGCGGGGAGGCAGGAGCCTATTTCAGCTGTCTCTGGGTGATGCACCCTGAGCAGCTCGCCAAACCATTGCAGGGGAACACACACACACACACACACACACACGCACACACACACACACACACACACAAACACACACACACACACACAGCCGTTCACAATCACACTCAGTCAATTTGGAACAGCCAGTTAACCTAATGGATGTCTTTAGACTGAGGGAGCAAATGGTAGTACGTGGAGGAAACCCACACAAGTATGCAGAGAAGATGCAGACTTCCCATAGAAACACTTGGTCTCGTGACTCGAACCCAAGACCTTCTTGTTGTGAGCTGATATATATGCTTGCATATAGCTGTCCAGGGTGTACCCTGCCCTCGCCCAGAGTCGGCTGAGATAGGTGCCAGTCTCCCTGCAACCCTAACTGGAATTAAGCCGCTTAGAAAATGAATGGATAAATAACTGTCTGTTGGGGCATACAGTATGCAGGACAGTAAATTCTTGAGACTGATGGGTTTAGAGAACCTTTGATTCATAATTGGTCATTTCAGATCTCAGGATTTTAAACACTCAGTTGATTTTTTTAAAATCCCACTCCATGCTTGCGTCTCCTGTATCTTTAAACCTCTAAAACTCAGATCTTAGCAAACTGACCCAATTCAGTTCAGATGGGAACAGGATGGTGGGTTTTGTAGTGTATTGATCACTGGAGAAGCTCCTTTGCATTTCTTTCCGGTCGTCTTGGACTCTGCAGCCTGCCGCCTCCTCATGCTGAATTATTTAACACAAGTGTGTGTTGTGCTATGCGATGACGCCAGTGCTCGCATCTGTTAGTACCCTTAAATGAGATGTTTCGATACAGAGCATGTGAATAAAAATATAAATTGAACATTTTTTCCATAAACATCCAGTGATGTTTCATTAAGCTCTGCCTCTTTACCTAGTCTAAGCAGGGTGTTTTTATTTATTTATTATAATTTTTTTTAGGGGTGTGGCTTTGATGGTAATGCTGATGGGTGGGGCTGTAGGGGAGTGTGTGCATTTGTAAAATTACTCTGTTTGGTCAGCGCATCTGCTCAGAACCAGAAGATCCTGGGTTCGAGTTCTGGGCTTGGCAAGGGTGTTTCTCTGTGGACTTTGCATGTTCTCCCCATTCTTTGTCTGGGTTTCATCTGGGTATGCTGGTTTCCTCCCACTGCTCAAAGACTTGCACATTAGGCAATTCCAAATTGGCTGTTCCAAATTGCCTCTAGGTGTGCGTGTGAGTGTGGAGAGCTGTTCAGGTTGTAGCCCGTCTTCGCCTAGAGACAGATGTGATAGGCACCAGCCTCCTTGTGACCCGAGTAATCACAAGGTGACTAAGTGGTTCAGCAAATGAATGAAAGAATAAAGTGAAGACATTTTCATGCTTCCTGCTGTGCTTGGTTTCCCTTTGTGTCCTCTTTGGCTATGGGGGGGTGGAGCTAAAAGGTTTAAAGCCTTTTGATTGGTCAGACACATTCCACCACTCATGATCATACCTCTAGTAAAAATGGTGTGTGTGTGTGTGTGTGTGTGTGTGTGTGTGTGTTTGTGTGTGTGTATATATATGTATGTATATATATATATATATATAACTGATATATATATAACTAACTGTCTGAGTAGAAGTAGGGTTGTGACCTGAAGAGTACATATAT
>JBCNYG010000016.1:16078940-16093711 GCA_039654305.1 Porochilus rendahli | reverse complement strand
CCCATACCATTTGCACTAACTCTCACACCTAGGGGCAATTTGGAACAGCCAATTAGCCAATGTGCATATTTTTGGACTGCCGGAGGAAACCGGAGTACCTGGATGAAACCCATGCAAGCTCGTAGAGAACATGCAAACTTCACACAAAAATGGCCAAGTCCAGGAATCGAATCCGAGACCTTCTTGCTGTGCGGAGGACGAGCGAACCACTGTGCCACCGTGCCACATATATATCTGTGGGGTCTAATAATATATAATAATAATAATATATAATAATAATAATAATAATAATAGTAATAATAATAAAATATGATTATAATAGATCGATTATTTTGGGGGGAATCATAAATAATGTGCATACTGACGTGACTGTAGTACATCAGTCTGAAGTTGCTCTGAACATTGATTAAATATAGAAAACAAAAATGTGGTAGGGAACCACAGGTTCAACATATTGTAAAATGAAATAATGAAATGTATAAAGTTTGTCTATTATAAAATTATTTCAATTATAATTATACCATAAATTTTAAAAATTCAATTTACATTGACTTGGGGAAAATTATCAATTGACACCTTAAGCTCTTTAGTACCCATTAGAATTCATTTGAATTAAAATAGAGCTCCAAATCAGCTATAGTTTCCGTTTTCCCACAGCCTCTTTCTCAAGCACTGTACGGTGCATTGAATTGTTGCAGTGTCATTTAAATGCCAGTAAAGAGCTTATAATAATTCATATTATGCAGTTGTGTAACTATATAATGTACTTTATACATTTTTTACCATTATTTATTCTGGACTTGCTTCTGTTCTTGTGATTTTTTTATTTTATTTTTTCCAAAGCAGATAGAGCTCATAGAGAAATGATTGGGCAATAAAAATTAAGGGGGCAAGTTTTCTCTCTTTCTGTTTCTCTCTTTCTCCCTCTCCTTCCCCATGCTCTCTTCTTCTGTATCATTCTCTCCTTGTCCTGATTTTTCTGTTTTGTTTTCTTTTTTTATTTATTTCTTCTCCTTTCTCTGCTTCATCTCCTTCTTTCTCTTTTTTCTTTCGCCCGGTTGTATAACTTTCTGTATCTTTTATTTATTTTCCCTTTTTAATGCTTATTTTCTTTTCTAATCTCTCTCTCTCTCTCTCCCTCTCTCCCTCTCTCCCTTCCTCTCTCCATGGTGTAGAGTACAGGTTGAGAGGTCAGTGTTGAGTGAGGTGAGGTTAGACCCTCCCTCTCAGCCTGGCTGTAAGAAAGAGGCCGACTGGAATGTCTAGTCTGTCATCACTAACGCCCAATGGCATGAGCACACCCACACACGATCTCGCACATACACACGCTCTGTGAGCACATGCTCTCATGACGCAGAGGCAGTAGCCTGAGTAGATCACTGAGAGAGCTGTGTAAGAGTTATGGCATACACGCAGGACGTACATGTTTACGTTTTCTGAGAAATTGGACTTGGACTTTTTACGCACCAGGAAAATCCCTGAAACTGGAAATGGGAATATTGCTTTCTAGGAATACCAGGTTGTGGATTTAATTCCTGAAGGAACGGTTCAGCTGCTTGTCATCACTGAAGGTAAAAGGTAGAAGAGTTTCAGTGTAGTGTAGAAGAAACAGATTATATTTGAGTTATTAGAAATCGGGAATGAATTGAGGGTGTGATTTATTGGGATTTTGATTAAATTAATATACATTTAATTATAAGCCAGGTAAAGGAATCCTGACACCCCCAAACCCACCCCCCGCCCCCAAACGTGACGGGATTCACAGGGGAGAGATGACGAGGATTAAGGAATCCATAAACACTCTTAATATAAACCTTTGTATCTTATGCACTCTCTCACACAACTTTCACTTATAAGAATTATTCCAAATCTGAACAAAGTATTGATGATGATGATGATGATGATTATATGTTGATGGATGTTTGTAACCTGGGTGACTTTTTATTAAACGTTATATTATTTGGGATTAAAACATATGATTCCAACTGGATAATGTTTGCACGCACAGTTTGTCATGGTCACTTGAAGCGAGTGGTGTCATCGTTATCTCGCCTTAATGTAGAAAAATGAAAGCATCCTCTTGTGTTTCTGTGTCGTATTAAAACACCTTGATTCAGGGTGCTCTACATGGCTTTCTATGTAGCTTTTACAAAACTCTGAATGATGGGCTCAAGAGACCTTATGTGCTCCGCCCTTAATGTTTATTTCTCAAGCAGAAGTAAGTTTTAGTTTTCTTTTTTGTGTGTTTCTACGTAATAATCTCCTAACGTGACTTAAAGAGACCTTGTTCCACACCTCTGCACCTGCTTGTGTCTGTGAGCTCAAGGTTCATCTGTGTGTATCATGATTTAAAATAAAGTCAGAAATAATGCAAAAAATCTCATTTTTTTCTGTTATATATAAATGTATTATAGACACAAAGCCTTTCATCAGCTGTATTAGGTAAAACATCTATCTATCTCTCTATCTATCTAATCTATCTAATTATTTATTAGAGTTGTTATGAGTAAGATCGTTAGGCAGGGTGTGATTTTCAGCTGCTGGCAGCCCATGGATTTCATCGTGTTCTTATAAAAGCTTGGAGGTGATTTAGTTGTTCCCGAAAGGCATGCAGTGCATGTAGCGGTAAAGTGCCGTGCAGCTCAGCCCAACATTTTAACTATTTATTCTTCCCTGAAGTGTTGCAACAGAAGTGTTCTGTTATTATAGGATCATATTTTAGCCTGAAACCCTTTCCTGGCTTTCACACCGCTCACACTTACTAAAAGGATAATGGAGCTGTAATCTTTTCTTATTATGTAATGGATAATTAAAAGAAAGTAAACAGTATATGGAAATAATGTGACTTCTTTACAGGGGTGTGTGGGTGTGTGTGTGTGTGTGGGTGGTGGTAGTGGGGGGTTGTGCTTGAGGGTGTGTGTCACCACCGATTCACATTCCAGACCCCCTGCATGCTATGTGATGTGAAATGAAAGGGCCGTGCAGGTGGGCATTAAGGGGCGTGTCTCTCATAAGTTAAAAAAAATGTAAGAGTAAAATGAAATTTGACTCACGGCATCCAGTGACTCAGTGACTCAGTGACTCAGTGCCGACTGGATACCATGGATGCATCTTAAACATAGGGTTTTTTTTATATAAATATAAAATTAAAAGGACATACCATTTTAGATATGCTACAAAAATCCAATTCTGAAAGAGAACCTTAATTTTGACTTGTTATTAATATAATCTGCATCCAATCGATCAATCAATCAAATAACAAATAAATAAATCTCCATTCACCAGGCCACTTGTTATGCAGAGCTATTTTGATGAATATTTCGAAGAGAAGAATTTAATTAATTAATTAATTGAATTAAAAGTAATTTTATATAAATACGGATGGTTTAATGTTGCTTTTAAGGACTTTACGAACTGCTTTTAGCCTGTACGTAGCGCAATTAAGTAGCTCCCACAGCCACCAAGGGACAGCGGAGCAGGAGCAATGTGGTTTCGTCCGTCTGTATGAATTGTTAGTGTGGTAACTTTGGAAGAAAATGACAAAGGATAACCAAGTTTGGTGTATGGGTTCCCCTGAGGGGCACGTAGGCTGGGATTGTATATGGGTAGCTTGCCCTGGTTTTAAGGTCACAAGGTCACTTTATATGTGTGGGACTTGTCAAATGGTCTTGCTGGTGGAAGTGTGTGGACCCCTGTGATTGATTTTTTATTTTTTTTGTATAGACTGCAAGTTAATACAAGAAAAACAGACTAAACTGAGATGTTTAAAGTTCATATTTAGATATTTTAACCGTGGCAGAGACTGTTCAGGTGAGTTATGCACTTTAAGAGCTGTGAGCTGTGGAGTGGAGCTCCATGTGTGCTGTTCAAAATTTAGGTATACTATATACTACAAAAAAAAAACAACCCAAAACTAGATTTAGAACTTTGAAGCTTGATGATTATGATGATGATGATGATGATGATGATGACGATGATGACACTGCCTGCTTGAGTGTCCATGACAACTGTGAGTGTTTGTAATTTGATTCAAGAATTATCTACTCAGAATAACGGTTTATAATCATAAAGCATACCATCTGATGTGTTGCTAACGGCCAAAAAATATTTTAGTGCTGATAGAGAGAGGTTATTTTTGCTTAATAAAAAACCGTGAATGTACATGCTAATGAATTAGCTGTTTTTTAGTAGCAGTGAAGGTGATGCTGTGATTATTGTTACTGACTGGAACCCACAGTTGGAGGGAGGAAAACACTGTATTGTGTAATTTGTTTATGGTTAAACATCCTTCCTTGCAAATGGAGGACAATTTTAACTGCTCATGACATTTTCTTTTTAAACAATGAATGGTAGCTCTAGTACAGTACACAAACATAATGCTATGAGTCACAAATGTCTGTGTACATATATGTGTGTGTGTATATGTTTATAGATATCCTAAAATAATTTTTTTCAGTAGAGCAAGTTAATATCACTGAAAGAACATCAGTATAATAACTAAACATAAGGGACCAGTTTAATTGCACGCTGTATTTTTGAACCTCTACCGAAAATCTGTCCGTCGGTTTCGTTGTGAACAAAATCCTGAACACACACATACATGGATTTTCACCAAACTTGAAGGGGGACACTTTCCTACTTGAGTCCCAGAGGTGATTTGAATTTGGAATCTTAGGGTTAAAGGTGAAGGTCAGAGCAAGGTTAAATGTTTGGAACTAATAACTTTGAAAAGGAGTGCTGATGGACATGCTGTTAGTATGGAACGCTAATAGGGAACCGTGCATGGACTCACAAATGACACAAGAACCTTTTGACCTTGAGTGATCTTGAAGGGTCACTCCCCAACCATCTGAAAAATGATTTTATTTGGTCACGTCCACATGCTATGAAACATATCAGAGGACGAACACATAGGCTATTAAAGCTAGTCACCATATAGCACCCACCTACTATATAATCCATGTGGCGGTGCCTTACACTCTGAGTGCCGCTTTAGTTTTTGAATGTAATCATTGACAAGTTGGTTACAAATTTGTAACCATCAGCGATAAGGCTGTAGAAATTCGAAATGGGGTGAATGTTCATGACATTATAGCTGCCAAAACCTTTAGTTGTATCTAGTTCTGTTAATTTAATGCTCAACAGACAAAATGTATGACCTCTTATTCTTTAAAGGATGACAGATTCGAAAATCTTGGCATGTTGCCGTGGTGTTTGTGAAAGTAAGGAAGTTTCGGACAGAGAAGTTTGTGGTTAGTGCTTTATTTTTAGCATAATAAAAAGGCCTTCTCCCTCCAAAGACATGCACATCAGGCTGACTGGTTGTTCCAAATTGCCCCTAGCTCGGGTGTGAGTGTTAATGGTTGTGTGCGTGTTGGGCTGTGCGATGTTCTGGAAAACTGTTGTACCCCAACGGTGTACTTGACTTTATCCGGTGTCTTTTTCGATCTTAATAAGGATTAAGCGCTACGGCGAGTAAGTAAGTGAGTGGAAGTTTTGAATAAGAAACTGCTTTATGCAAATGTACATCTAAGCAAATTCAGTTCTGTTAAACTCTACATGAGTAGAGCTGTAGACGCTCACTGCCGAGGTCGAAATGGCATTTGTTTGAGTTAGCACTTCAACCCCACTCTCTCTCTCTCTCTCTCTGTGTGTGTGAGTATGTGTGTGTGTGAGCAAGCTCTGGACCTTTGTGCTCTTGGTCAGCTGTTTTTTTTTTTTGTTTTTTTTTTGTTAAAGAGAAGTGCCATGCCAGCAGTGTTACTGCTTAAACCAAAGAGCGAAACACTACAGTGACCGAAAGATGGTTACTATTCCTTACAGTCTCTGAGTTAAAATGGAGAATCAACACAAATTCATTCACAGCCAGAGATTCTCATTAGAGATTGGAAGCAGTGTGTATGAATTAAGGAATAAAACCGGTAGGGGCACGCTGGTATAGAACAATGTCTCATCTAATGCAAGCAGAATTAATGTTACTGCCATGATGTGACTTATTTTCTAATAACAGCAACAGTGTCGACATATTTTATTTCCTGTGTCCCCCAGCAAGTGACTGACAAACCAGACAGCACGAAATTCTTTGTTCTGAAGACTTTCCCCTGGCTGCTTTCCCATCTCTAGTCTGGTGATCTTTAGAGATTCCATTCATCCATCCATTTATCTCTCTTTCCATCCATCCATGCTTCTATCCATTCATCCGTCCAACCATTTATCCATCCAATTATCTTTCCATCCAGCCATCCATAAGTCCATTCATTTATCTATCTAGCCATCCATTTATCTATCTATTAAGCCATTCATATGTCCATTCATTTACCTATCTAGCCATCCATCTGTCCATCTTCCCATCCATTTATCTTTCTATTCAGCCACTCATATGCCCATTCATTTACCTATCTAGCCATCCATCTGTCCATCCATTTATCTTTCTGTTCAGCCATCCATGTATCTATCCATCTAGCCATCCATCTGTCCATCCATTAATTTTTCTTTTCAGCCATCCATATGCCTATACATTTATCTATCTATCAAGCCATCCACTCATCCATCCTTTTATCTATCCACCCAGCCAACTGTCCGTCTGTCCACCTGCCGATTCTTTTACCACCCCTGGCAAAAGGTATGGAGTCACCCCTCATGGAAGGTGTTCATTCAATTGTTTAATTGTGTAGGAAAAAAGCCCCAATCACAGACATGCCAGAAAACTGTCTTTATTTAATATCCCAACCTTCTGGCTTTATGAAAGACTTACAAAAATAAAAAAGAAAGAAAATTGTGATCAATTGCAACTGTTTTTACAGATCAAACACAGGAAAAAAAAAATACGAATCACTCAATTCTGAGGAAAACATGATGGAATCACCAAACAAAAACACCGCAGGAACTTTGTTGTACCATCTCTGGCTTTAATAGCAGCTGGAATTCTCTGAGGCCCGGATTTAACTATCGACAAACAGTATTCTTCATCACTTTGTCTATCCATCCATCTGGCTGTCTATCCGTCTGCCCATGTATTTATCTATCCATTTGTCCATCTGTTCTTCCATCCACCCATCTCTCCATCTATTCAATTGTAATATACTCAGATTGTCTGTCATAGTTCAGGAAGAATCTGTAGGCAGTCCCATCTTACTTTAGTGAAGAGGCAAGTTACACACTGGGGAGGTCACCGCTCGATCACTACCTCCACCATATATTAAATCTCCAATAAATCACAGTTATTGCCTTCTCTATGTTTATTATTAGAGTCCTCTCCATTCAAATCCATGGTAATGAGCTGTTACTATTGAAACCAGTAGCATATTACTACAAGCATAGGAACTTCTTTCTGGGCAGGATTAAGAGAAATTAATCCACACCTTGTGATTTGAGAATTCAGCAGCACCAGGGTATGATTAGCTCTACAGAGGGTGTAATACACTGCGCTAGTGTGTTAGTGTTTGTGTGTATGTTTACCACACCCTGTGTTTGCGGCTTCGCTCCTTATTTCCACCTTGGTGTTTTCTATAGCGTCTCTTACACACCCCAAGCGTGCAGCACTGTACTCCATTCATGGACCATGATGTTGGCTGGGGGACTTTTCCAGACTTGGGGACAGTGGAATCTTACAGAGAAGATCATGAACACCGTAATGCGCAATTTGTGTGTGTGTATGTGTGTGTGCAGGGATTTATTCCCCAGGGCTGGAGTCTAGGACCGCTCTCTTGTATATAAGAACTTTTGCTACTTCTGTTATGGCCCATTTACTGGTTTTAATATATCTGTATCTCTTTTTTTCCCCCCTTTCTTTAGTTTTGGGAAGCGTTCAGCTGGGAGTTTACGTCGCGGATGTGAGTGTATCGTTCTGGAGCCGTCCGAAATGATTGTGGTGAGTCCTGAGGACACTGATATGCAGTACAATTCTGTACATTTTTATTTGCTCTGATACTAATTTTGAGGCAGATACATAGATAAAAAGTTAGGGAGGTTGGTAGAATGTACACAATACATACGTGCATACATATATGCATGCATACATATGGGGCAGAAACATTCGAAAATAATTTTTTAATTAATTAATTTATTTAAATCACTAAAACCCTTATAAAATCATTGTTTTGTGTCAAGTAATTGATTTCTTTAAATTTTAGCTGTTTAATAAGTGGAATAATATGCATTTAGCTGGTTAATACACCTGTTCAGAGTGATTCAAGGCCCCTCCACTACACATTGTGGTCCCGATCAGTGTGTCAGGGTTTATATTCACCTTACTGCTGTACAGCATCCCATGTTTGTATTTGTTTTGAATGCATTCGGAATAAACAGCTTTCCTTTCGTCACCGTTAATCAAAATGATCGGATCTACTCTAGGCGTCTGTCGCCTCATGAACAAACAATACGAAAGTTGGGCTTCAAGTGTGATCAGCTGTGTGGTTCATGCTGAAATGAGGCTGCTCTGGTGCTACAACAAAATTGGGAGAAAATTGGGTTTTAAAAAAAAAATGGAGGCTTTGCGTATTTGTTTTAGACATTTGCAGAAACAGATGCTGTTCATCAGCAACGAAAAACCCAATATCGTTACAGAGCAATTCCCCCAATGCGATGCACTCAAGCACAATCGTATCTGCTTTATTCATTCCGCTCAGGACTAGGCGTGTGCACGTGTTTATATCCAGATTCGGCTAATCTTCAAGGCAACGCGTCGTTCCCTTCAGCTGCATTTGGTGCTATAGGAGTTCCTGCTGTGTTATTATTGGCTGTTGTGGCTCTGTAATTATGATCCCATGCAGGATATGGACACTGCACTCACGCTCGCTCAATATATTCCCACTGCTCGGCGCTCGGCGGAGTTGCCATAGCAGCGGTTGGTAAGGTAGCGAAAGATTTGATGTGTAATCCCAACGGTGGAGGGAGTGTGAAATGGGAGGCTGCAGTGAAAGTACAGATGAAGAGGTGTGTGTGTGTGTGTGTGTGTGTGTGTGTGTGTGTGTGTGTGTGTGAGAGACAGAGAGAGAGAGAGATAAAGACAGAGAGCAGGAGATGGAGACATTGCGAATGTATTAATCTCATTTCCCTCGGAGTGGTGTAAGGTCACTCCAGCTAGCACTTCCTGCATAGAAATCTCCGGTCATGGTCTTGATGCTTCCTCGCTGCATCAAAAAACATTTATTGAAAAATAGTATGCATTTATTCCACGCATGATTCAGATGTTCTGCCATTATGAATATTCCGCATAGCATAACGATATGGACGAGACATAGGACACGTAATAGCTTGACCTTTGACCTTTAAACACATGTCTGTTACACCTGCACTTCCAGAAGCACAGGAAGCACCCTCCCTCTATTTTTTCCTTTCCTCTTTATTTGACGTAGACTTGTGAGTCTTAATACACACACAGACTCACACACATGCACTCTTACAGACAGGCTCACACACCCAGTGCTATTTTTACGCAGTGCAAGAGATGGGGATGGGAGGGGGCAAGGCAGAGAGGGAGAGAGCGAGAGAATCACTCGTCTCTCTGTTCCTCTGGCAGGTGGACTATATGGATGAGAATGAGGAGTATTTTCAGCGCCAGGCTTCGCATCGTCAGTCCCGGAGGAGATTCCGCAAAATCAACCAGAAGGGTGAAAGGCAGACCATCATCGACACGGTGGAGCCGTACCAAGCGGGCAAGCCGCCCATAGCCCGCGGGTACCACACGGTGAGTACTACACAACTTTGTACACTCTTGTTTGTATGTGTGTGTGTGTGTGTGTGTGTGTGTGTGTGCTCATTTTGTGTTGCTTTGGCTTTTGAAAATCATGGTGTGTTGCGTTTAAGGTTGTCTAATTACGGGTATCACAGCATCATTGCTTTCTTGTTTCACTCTTCTTTTCTATTTGTCCTATATTCATATGTCTCTGTATTTACTTTTACATATACATATGCATTATGTACAGCTGTCTGTTTCCTCCAATTCATTTTACTATTAGAAGCAATTTTATCATTTTTTTTCAAGTAGGAAATGTTGACTATGTCTATAATTAACAACAAATGCTAACATGACAAATAAAGTGGCTGGTTATCTGTTAAAATATTCAAATAAAAGGATCTCAGAGTTTATGGCATTCCTCAAGAATGCATATTAGGTCCAAAAGTTTTTTGGCATGCCCCGTCCAGTTGTTTACAATGCAGTAATCAAATGGCCCGTCAAAGAACACTGAATGATTTCAGGATACCATCTGTTTCCTGAGCTGTTAGATTTAAATTTAAAAACAAAACACAACAGCAACATTAACCTAAGCCTATTTACAAAATAAAAGTGGCTGGCTATGTAGTAGCACACTTGCTTAGGGTCTAGGTAGGTTCTTTCATAATTGTTTTGAGTATTATATTGAGGTTTGGTACATGTCTATAAAATTTGAGCACAGCTTTGCTGTGTACATTTTGGAATTTCATCGATATGAAAATGAAACGAAAGCCTTCCACACTCTCTCCTGGCATACTGAAAATAATGTATATTTTCATGATCAGGTGGTTTTTACTTACATTTTCAAAGTTTCAAGCTGCTAAATTGCATTTGTTAGTTTTTTTTTTTTGTTTTTTTTTTTAGATAGCCTGTTTGAAAAGGTTACCATTTGTAGTTGGTTTCATTCTCACAAGCGCTTGACGTGGACGTGATCAGATAAGATAAGATAAGATAACCACTTAAGTAACAAATAAACAGATAATAAATTGACAAATCAGATAAAAACCAGTGAACTTCTGAATAAAATAAAACTGGACACATTTGTATATAATACTACCTTACATTTACAAACATAAGACAGGCACCTGGTTTATACATGAACCTATGTATCCTAGTGTATTTCAATACACAATTGGAATCAGTTCCACGTTGACAGTTTTTTCCACGTACATTGCTTTGCTCAGTACAATGGCGCCCACCCATGTAAGGATTTGTTACTATGTTGATGTTTTATTTTTTCCACGAAAAGCTTTTAATAACAATAGGTATGGATATAAACTATACAAGCGTGCTTTTATTAAGTGTGGCTTTAATTCCCCTTTAATGAAGGATATTGTTCAGGATCAATTTAAAACCACCTGTTTGCTAAATATTGGAATATAATATAACTGGGAAAATAATAAGCTATCATAAAGCAAGTGGTGTAATACCAAGATACCTCAGAGTCAAGTAAGGTATTTTCTTTTCTGTAACTACAGTTTGTCATGTAACATAAGGTTTTTAGGTCAGTTACATTTCTCGAAAAAAACACAAAAAAAAACCAAAAAAAAAAACAACAGTCCATGAGTCCTCGTTAGCATTTTCACCATAAGTAGTTTTATCCATTGGGTCATTCATGTGAGGAATGTTTGGTTTCCTGCTAGTCTTTTAGTCTTAGCTACGTGGCTAAGCTAGCTACTTCTTTCTTTTTTCTTCTTCTCTGTTTGTCCCTCACTTCACCCCAACCCATGTTCTTATGTTTTAGTTTTAATTGTAATTCCATATATTTCTTATCAGCTTGTTGGTGTTGTTGTTATTGTTGTTGTTGTTCATGCCCTCATACTAGCACACTGGTGACACCATTAGGATTTCCTGTAATTTCCTCTCACTTTATTTGCCATATTTTGCTGTTGATTTTTTTTTTTCCTTTTTTTTTTTTTGCTTCCTTTTTTCAAATATCTTTTGCATGTTTATATGTAAATGTTTTGGTGTAACAGCAAGTTGTTTCCTTTATGTTAGGTGACATTTTAATGGTATGCAGTGCTAGCTTTTGTAGTCGCTCTCTGTGAAAGTCCTAGCTGTTGTCGTGTCTGTCTATTCTCAGTAGGTCTGTGTTGTGCTGGCTAAAGTGCATCTGTGGCAGCAGTTTTCTCCTCCCAATTCCCACTGTGTGCTGTGCGGCTTGTTCAAGTGTGATGCACCGGGCTGCTTCGGGTGTGTGTGCGCGCGTCTGTGTGATAATTGGTGCGGCGATGTGTGCACATCACTAAGCTTCAGCTTGGTGCAGGGAATGTAGATAGGGATTGCGGGTAGAAGCCTTCCATGTTGATTAATCCTCTGTAGCTGGAAAAGGCCTATAACACGTCCTCTTCACAACCCGCATTTAGGACTTAATGGAGGTACGGGTAGTTTAAAAGGTTTCCGAACGTTTTATGCAAAGCTTAAGGGGGAAGAAAGAACATCACTGAAGTTCAATAAGAAGGCAGGTGTCTAAGTCGAGAGAATTCCAGTCCACTGTATGGAAGATGGAAGGGATTTGCCCTGTGAGGTTTGATTAGATTATTTAAAAAAATAATAATTTAAAACCCACAAATAATAACATGTTACAGTAGCTGTGTATATAACAGTCATATTTTTGTTTATAGCTTGCCATGAACCATTCAGGTGGATAAAATGAATTAGATATGTCATGATAATACAACAAATTGTAGTTTAGTGTTTTCTCCACCGGTATAGACTTCCTGTAAGTTGTAAATAAATAAATTAATTTATTTATTTAATGGGCGTGTTGTCACATGCAATGTCCGTCCGTCTGTCCACCAACGCTATCGGTGATCGTCAGCACTTTCAGTGTGGATGTTGGGATTGGGTAACTACGCAAGCCTAGTGATTTTTTTCGTGGTCCGGTATACAATATAGCTGTTGCAGCTGCCATCTTGGATTTCTCTTCTGTGCACTAACTCAACATCAGCAAAGGGATATTGACCTGCCTCTATATGAACCTCTAAAGGTTTTTTTTTAGTGTCGTACCTTAGCTCCCTGTCAGACGAAGACCGACCGTGCTGTGTCCAGAAAATTTAGATGAACGTGGGGATGCGGTTAAAATCGGAAAATGTGCCGTTTTCAAGTACATACCGCGTCCATGCTAGGTTCTCACTGCATGTAACGTTACTACGAGTGCCATGCACTAACCACATGCTTACCATACTCTCTCCTTATTGGGTTCCTCTCTGTTCCCCTCTGTACAGTTGTGGAATGCACATCTGAAATGAGAACTGCTTTAGGCACATTCCTTAATTCCCCCCACCACTCCTCCATTCAGTTCCCCAAATTCCTACCATTCCCAAAGGGAACGTGCCAGTGTTCCCTCGCTTATCTGAGAAGACTCCCATGCACAGGAAAACATCTGACATCCTTTAGCTCTGCCGTAACGTCCAACGTTCTCATGACTCCAGCACATTTTGACCCAGAACTGCTCCCAATTTTGAAACATCTGCGGAAAGTGAGTGGTGTGCAGCGTAATGGTGTCTTTGCAAACAAAGATCATCGGCTTCATCGCCAGACTTATGCGTAAAGACACTTCAAAACCGCCGTTTTGAGTTCGTCTCTGCGAGATGCATTTCATTCTTCTCTGTAGGAGCACCACGATTTTGTTGTGGAAAACTCTTTAGAGAAAATGATTTTCAGAGCCCAGAATGGATCTTAATCTCGTGAAATCATGAGCATCATTTGACTTTATGACTGTTTATTTTTGCCATTGTATTTCATGCTAAATCTGAAGTCCATTTCCAGCACTAAAAACCAAAGTACCATTTTGCAATGGGTTTATCGCTCCAGAACCTTCTGGAATCATTATGTTTTAATGCTTTCATCAATTGGGAGATGCTTTTAACCAAAGCAGGACACAAGTGAGGCCAATTTCAGTCGAAGACCTTTGCTGAAGGGTTGAAGCACTTAAGAACCACTTCTTTATACATTCCCAGCTTAAATACACAATTTGGTCAAACTGGTTGTCCGTCTTTGCGGACATAAGAAGTAAAGCTCCGATGTCTTTTGATCAGTTTATTTGAAGATAACTTATTCCCGGACAACCAGTTTGACCGAATTCTATTTTTGGTACCACGTCCGCCTCACAGTTAGAAGGTCTTGGGTTCGATTCCCAGCCCGGGTGTTTCTGTGTGAAGTTTGCATGTTCTCCCAGTGCTTACGTGGGTTTCCTCCGGGTACTCCGGTTTCCTCCCACATCCGAAAAACATGTGCGGTAGGCTAATTGACTGTTCCTAATCACCCCTAGGTGTGAGTGGTTGTGTGAGTGTTGGTCTGGCGAGCTGTCCAGGGTGTACCCCTCCCTCGCCCTGAGTCGGCTGAGATGGGCGCCAGCCTCCCCACGACCCCAATTAGGGTTAAGCGGCTTAGAAAACGAATGAATGAAATGTATTCCTTTGGCAAAGATGGCCTCCCAGTTTGACTAGTCTTGGTCTTCTTTCGTCCCAGTGTCAGGATATTTCGCTGCTATTTTTATATTTCAGATATATCCTACATACAAAAAGAAAACTGTTCATCAGCCTACAAGTGGAAAAAATACTTGGATTTCTTACCCGCTTCTGTTCAGGCTTGTTGACAGCTTCTGAACGTTGCGGTGTTACTGTTGACACCTGTAGCAGCGCTGGTTGCATGACAGCTGTCAAGCCTGCAGCCATTTCACACTGAGACAGTAAAATGGTCTCTACAAATAACGGAATAACTGCTGGGTGCTTTCCAGTCTTCCCGTGTTCGTTTAACTTCCTAGTCCATTTATCATGCATTTCTTCTTCATGCGTGTCAGGACGGAAAACTGAAGAAACTAATGCCGTTTTGTGATGTTTTGCTGCAATTTGCCGCTATACACTTGGTCACTGAACCAGAACGTGAGTTATTAGTAAATTTAGGTCGTAGGAATGCATATAGGGCAGTGGTGGCCTGGTGGTAGGGTGCTGGATTACTGATCCCAAGGTCGGGGCTTCAAGCCCCACTATCGGCGGGTTGTCACTGCTGTCCCCCCAGTGCAGCTAACTGGGTTATCAAATGCCGGCCGTGT
>JBCNYG010000016.1:15976707-15990622 GCA_039654305.1 Porochilus rendahli | reverse complement strand
GAGATGGGCGCCAGCCTCCCTGCGACCCTAATTAGGAATAAGCGGTTCAGAAAATGAATGAATGAATGAATGAATGGATATTAGCATTTAAACATTAAACATTTCGTTTCGTCAATGCCTCGTTCAATTGGCCTGCAAAGCATATTTGAGTAAGTGCGTCAATTCATGCAGAATTGACTGAATTTTATGTATTTTCCCCGAACCGAAAGCTTTTACAAAACCACTTTTGAACCAGTAATTATATTATTTGCTTGCCTAAAGACAACCACCCTGCTGATCAACCTCATGGTATGAACGGTAGGGAATATGGTGTAGTGGTTAGGGTTCATGACCAAGATGTCATGGGTTCGAATCCCCATGGGTTTAGACCCCCACCATGCTAAGACCCCTGGGGAAGGAAGGCATTAACCTTAGGTGTCCCTCTGTCCACCCAGGAGTATTAATGAGTACCAATAAAAATACAGGGAGGGTAACCTGCGAGGGGCCTCCTAGTCGCTTCAGGCTACGGAAACCAGGGTTAGCACTGGCCTGATCACTGGCTCGAGATGTAAAAAGCCCAACAGACTTGCCTTACCTTAACTCACGGTATGAACAGCTGTTCATACGTCTCTAATTAAAATAGTTCTAGGGGTCCAATCTTTGAACAAACCCAACCTTGAGGTGTGGACAGATTTATTCTGCCTGTCCCAGCCTGAGGGAGCGTCATTACCTAAGCTTCTCACACATCAGTGCATATTAAGGCTGGAAATATGAGCCGTTTGGCAGGATCGTATTTTACTGGTGACCTCTGGTGAGACTGCTTATGAAAATATGACACGCTGCAACGTTTGTGGCAGGGACATATTAAGATGTCGTGGTTTATTTATGTAGTCATACACTACCTCAGCTTGTTTCCGCTCCTGGAGTGGCTGGAGTGGAGTGGAATGAAAGATTGTGGTAGTAACGCCCAGAAGTGGGTTAATTTACCATAAAACCACACCCTTAAAATGTTATTCCTGGTAAATAATATTAACAAATTGTAGTATATTTTATTGATTTGTTTCCTAGTTGCCCTGATCTGACTCTTTGACAACTCTTGTTGCATTCAGTAATCTCTTACTGGTGATCTACCTTCCCGAGGGCGTTCACTCCGAGCCTAATTATGCCCACCTGACCATCCAATCATCTGTTCCAGACTTAGGATTTGGAAAAGAAGACTTAAAGCAATTATTGCATTTGGCACATGAGCCCTGTTAAAGTTGGAGGTAAAATCTTTAGGAAGGCAGATCACCAGGAACAGGACTGGGCACCGCTGGGGTACATGATAATTATTCTTTCATCATTTACTCATTTGCTCAACTGCCTTATCCTGTAAGGGTTGCAGGGAGGCTCAGCCTATTTCAGCTAAAACCGGTTGTAGGCAGCATACACCCTAAACAACTCACCAAACCATGTTAGGGCAACACACAATTATTCCCACTCACACCTGAGTTATTGAATTTGGGACAGCCTGTTAGCCTGCTGTGTATCTTTGGACCGTGGGAGGAAACCGAAGTACCTGGAGAAAACCTACGCAGGCATGGGGAACGCAGGGGAACATGCAAACTCCATGCAGAAATGGCCAAGCCTGGGACTCGAACCCAGAACCTTCTTGCTATGAGGCGGACGTGCTAACCGCAACACCACTATCGTACATGATAATTAGTGGTAGATAACTTTTAGCCTTCTGGGGGTCGACCGCCATCATCGTATAAGTGTTCCGCACACTTTAACTGGAATACATGAGAGCCAGGAAGCTACCACGAGAAACAGGAGGGCATGGTTTCCATTTCCAGAAAATTCGGCCATGTTGAAAAGAAGCATGAGTCAAGCGTTGGGTCAATTCATCTGCTGCAACAATGAAGGCGTCCATAAGGTATACATGACTTACTGGATGCTACTGTAGATTTTCTTGGAGGTAAAAATATTTTTAGGACAGCGACAACCACGTATGCATTGCAGTTACTGCGGTAGACACATTGACTGAGACATATGCATTGCTCAGATTTTTCAGGCAAGTGCTTATTTGCTCCACCCATATTTATGTGAAAGACCAGAAAGGTCCCAGAATGGTCACGATAGTCCCAGGTATGGCACTCGTATATCGACTGGCTATGTGTGACCATAGCTTAGGACACACTTGGAAAAACCACTCAGAAATACCATCAGTTTTGCGCTGTTGGTTCTCAGTGGTTGTTCCCTTTGCAAGACTCAAACTTGTGACTTCCTTACAATAGTGCACATTTTTCCGTTGCACTGCTTCAGGTTTGTCTTTGTTGAGTTGTAAGATGTTCCCCTTATCCTTTAATCCCTTATCGTATTTGTTCCACTCCCTCATTTTAGCTTTGACTAGCAGTAGTTGTGGGTCTTTTTTTCCTTGGAACCTTTGCACCTAATATTTCCATCCTTCCTTCCTCCAAACCTAACAGAAGTTGAAATGTGGTAATGTTTTCATGTTGGTTTCCCAGTGCACTATGGGAACGGTATAGAGAAAAATTCGGTTTGAACCCGAATCCCAGGACTGCCACTCACTTCAAATTTTATCACATTGGCTGGTCGGGTGTCGTTGTATTATCTGTGATCCAGGCTGTATCAAGTTGCCCCGAGCTACAAACAGAACCTCTCATAACTTTTCTTATGCGATTTGTTTTTCTCCTACAAATTTGCGCTGATTAGATCTGACTGCGCGACTACAACACGGCGAACAGGCCCTCTGATTCTGCCTGTTTACTTTGACAAGTCTGTCCCTGTTAGCCCGATATCTTATTATGTGTCCTGATTTTGTAGTTGTATTGGAACGAAGAAATAAAAATCAATGCTAGATGCAGCATTGTTAGTTAGCTTTTAAAGACAGATGTTCAGTCATAGCTTCAGCCGTTCCAGGGCTTCGGAATTGAGCAGTGAGATGTCTTATTACCTTTTCTTTAACAACGTGATGGAAAAAAAAATAATAATAAAAAAAATATATATATATATATATATATATATATAATCCCCAGACAAATAAGTGAGACAAGGTTAAATACAGAGTTCATATACTGCTATATCTGCTAATTGGGAGATTAGCGAATAGTCTCATTGTGTAAATGTGCTGAATACAGCAATGTCTTAGCTGTTTGAAAGCAGTCTGCCACCTCCTAAATCATACACATCTGTCAGGCAAGAAGACAACCATTCCTATGCTAATGGGAATCTGGCGGTATTTGATAATGCTACTTAAAGTGAAGTACTGGAGCTATTCTCTCACTCTCTCCCTCATTTGTTGAACCACTTAGTGGCCATTAGGGCCGCGGGGAGGCTGGAGCCTATCAGAGACTGGACAAAGATGGGGTACACCCTGAACAGCTCGCCCGACCATCACAAGGTAACACACTTAAACGTGTTCACTCGGATTCACACTTGTGGGCAATTTAGAACTACCAGTTAGCCTAATATGCATGAATTGGCCTAGGGGAGAAAACTGGGGTAGCCAGAGGAAACCCACACAAGCACAGGTACACTATGCAAACTCCATACAGAACTAGATGTCTGAGCCCTGGAACCCAGGACCTTCTTGCTGTGAGATGAATTGGTTTAAAAGCAACTGACACAAATTTTGTGAAAATTCTTTATTTCATTGTATTTTTTTGCAAAAAAATTGCAACGGTTAAATATTTATATATTGTGAGAAAACGCACGTGAAAATCTGTAACTGATTTGCGAATAATTTCTGATTAGTTTGCGGAAGTTTGGCAAAAACAGTGAATCTCCTGTCGTAAATCAGTCACGTTTTGTTTGCTTTTTGTTCTCAAACCATTCGCTTTTTATTAGCGTGTTAGTAGCGTGAACAAAATGCGGTTAAAATACAAATGATGTCAAAATACACGGAATATGGCAGGTGGCAGCAAGCCTCATACTTTTCTCAAGTCTCAAACGAAGACTTATTCGCGACCTTCTCTTGAGGTGCGGACTGTTTGAAAAGAGTTTGAGTCCACTTGCCATCAGAGCCTCATTTTGCGACATTGGCGGAAATTCCAAATGCAAAATTTTCACAAGCCAAAACGCGGTGCCGTAAATGTCGCACGGCAGATTTAAAAACAATCTGAGAATGAAAAGTGACAGCCTTGAATTGCCATACTAGTGTGATCATCCCCTAACCACTACGCCACGTGCCACCCTCATTCATGGATTTACCAAAGATTTATTTAAATTTGGTATCAGTACTCCAAATTATATAAAACTGGCCTGTTTTGTCCAAAACGTTTCTTTCCAAAAATGCTCGAGCGACAGTTCATTCCACCTGTATTAGTCAGTGCATTTGGACTCTAATTATTGAGCAGGTGCAGCTCCTACGTGGTTGGAATGAAAACCTCCCCAGTCCACTGCGGATAAGACCGGACATGCCAGCATTTGAGAACTGACAAAAAAAACTGGACACACCTTTAGGATCATGTCTTAATTGTATAATGGTAGACTGTATACACTCGAGAGCATTTTATTAGTTCAGTAAAATGAACCAAGCATATCATTATGGCACTGAGACAGAACTCCAACTGACAGGGTGCAAAGTTTGGACGTTTTATATTTGAATTACATTTTTATTTAATTGTTGTTTATACAGGTGAGGCTCTTTATTTATATTTGTTTTTTAAATTTATAATAAAAAAAATCACGCTCTCCCGATTTTTAAATGAAATTATAACAGAACAGTTTCTCTGGCGAATATCAGAACACTGACTTGCCGAATCCTACAAGGGTCACGGAGGGGCTGACACCGATCTCAGCCACCACTGGGCGAAGGCGGGGTGCACCCTTGGCATCTTGCCAGACCATCGCACATCATCACAGACAATTAGTTACACTCTCTAGGGGCAATTTGGAACAGCTAGCTAGCCTAATGTGCATGTTTCTGGACTGTCGGAGGAAACTGGAGTACCCGGAGGAAACCCATTCAAGCATACTCCACATGCAAACTCCACACGGAAACACCCGTGCCCTCACTCGAACCCAGGACCTTCTTTCTGCAAGGCGGACATGTCTACCACTGTGGCGTCCATGGGTAGAACCCCTAAAGGGATATTTTAATTAGCAAATATGAAATCACCATAAAAAATGTCATGGGATTGGACCTGATTGTTTTTGCCATATTGGTGGTCGGGTTTATTAGTCTTGTCTGTGCTTCCTTACGTCTTCCTTTCATGGCAGATATTAAGATCTCATGGCCGGAGAGCTGGACGTCATGGTCATGAATAATAATGAAGCCGACTAAAAGTCTGAGTCACGGGTACTGACTGACAGCTGTGGGGATTATGTTGAGGTCAAGCAAATATGCAGCTGGTATTTGAAATGGCTTATGAAACATCAGTCTACAGAGTGTCAGACATTGCTGTATCTTATGCCGTACTAATTCAAAGGCAACTTTGAAAGTAATCAATGATACTTAAGGTGCGCGTGCACTTAGGTTATCCACAGCGATTAAACTTTAGAGATGTCTTTTTAACTACATTATAAGAGAATGCACTCTAGCAATAATGGTATGCATAAAACAGTTTCAGCCGTTATGATTCCGTATGCACTCAGAGAGAGAGAGAGAGAGGGAGAGAGAGAGAGAGAGAGAGAAAGGTCAAATTCAAGTTTAATGCACAAGCTCTAAAAGTACAGCTCAGTTCAAATATGCTTATTGCTAATTAAGAGCACATAATTAAATTTATTCATTTTTTATTAGTGCTCTGTAGTGTTAGCGCTCTTTAAAAATATACCGCACATAGTCGTGATTCGTCTTTTATTGTTCTGTCCTATGAGGGAGGGCTGAAGAGATCATAGTCTGACATAGATGTGTGTGTGTGTGTGGGTGTGTGTGTGTGTGGGTGTGTGTGTTGGCCCTGTGATGTTCCGGAGACCTGTTTACTCCGTACTTCACCTTCACCCAGCGTTGTCTTGGATAAGCTCCAGTCTCCCAGTGACCCCAGTAGGATTAAGCAGTTTGGCGAATGCGAAAGAGTGATGAGATTTCTGTTGATTACAAATCGCCCTTACATGCACACAGTACAATGCAACTTATAAAAAATGATTAAAAGTTTATAAACAAATACATCGACACAATCTTTTGTGCTTTTAGCACAGACATGTTTGGAGCTGACTGTCTTTAATATTCTTCTGGTTGCCATTTTGGAACGAGAATGCAAATTCTCACCTTTACTCCTACGCCTGAGGCCAGGTTTCTATTTGAAGGAAAGCTGTGTGTGGACGGAGTGGGGTGGTGGAAGGAGTGGGGTGGTGGTGGGTGGGGTGGGTGTAAATGGCATAAATTTACTGCCCACTGGAATCTTAAGAATAAAGGCCAACCAGAGATAAATAAAAATAACCACAATATATCAGTGGATCACTCTCAAATTTGATTGGTGATAATCTCTCTCTCTCTCTCTCTCTCTCTCTCTCTCTCTCTCTCTCTCTCTCTCGTGAAAGGAGTCTCCAGTGTCAGTGCTGGTAAATTTCTGTAGGCATTTCTTTTCAGTAAAATAATAAACTGTTTAAGATTGATTGGTAAGACTTTACATCTGCTAATATATGGACTTAGGCACTGCCTTAGGGCGGAGCTACCGATACATATCTCTCTCGAACATCTATTTATAGGCTTTCGAGGCTGGTGTTATAAGTGTTACATCAACTTCAGCCCTGAAGGAAGTAAATGAATACATCTCCCCTATGTTTCCTGACTGTGGTGTGAAGTAAAAGACCGAAAGGTTAAAATGGACTTTTCTGTTCACCACCTCTTACAAGCTGATTTCCACATGTAATTATATCACCTGCCTTGTTAGTTTTATTATCCGTTTAATGAGTTCATGTTCCGTGTTGCCACCACTGTCCTGTTGTTTTGCTCAATGAAAGTTTGTCTGCCTACTGAGTTGAGATGTGTGGGTGTTTTTTTAATTGTTATTATTTGTGAGTTTGAGCCATGATGTATGAGCCATACTTCCATGATGTATTTTGGATTTCAGTTTGGTTTTTGTGCTGGCTATACATGACAGCCAATCAGCATCAAGTCAGTGATGGCGAACAGACATGGGACAGCCATCAATGTCCTGTTCTAGGCCTGTGGGGCTCCACTTAGGAGCTCTGTTGTAATGTAATTACCTCCAGCACAAAACAGAGTATAGCTATTGTAATCACTGCTGTTTTAAGTCCGTCCATCTGTTTGTCTAAGAACAAAATCCTGACCACATTCGTGCAAGGATCTTGACCAAACTTGGTGGGGACACTACCCTACCTGAGTCCCAGAGATGATTCGATTTTGAAAAGTCAAGGTCAAAGGTGAAGGTCAGATCATGGGCACAATTTTTTGGAGGTAGTGCTTATTACATGAAAGCGAGTGCAGATAGGACTTTCAAATGAAACAATTACCTTTGACCTTGGCTGACCCTCAAAGGTCAAACATCAGCCATCACAGCCTTTGATTTTTTTCTCATAATAGCATGCCCCCCCTAAGTGTTTTAATGTCTCCCATGTTATATTTTGAACCATAATGGAGAGACACCTTTAATGACCACTTTGGCACTTGTGAGTTTTAAGCTAATAACCTTACAGCCCTTAGTCTCTTTGAATACATAAGCTATTCCATTTGTGGCGGCAGCTACATCACCGTAAACAGAAATCGGATGAACTAAAGCCATCCATCCATTTACTTAAAAGTAAAATGCATCATGAAATGCTCGGATGACTCATAATCAGTTTATTTTGACTCTTAATTGCTTTAGCGCCAGCATGTTCATTTAAAAGTTTCAGATGCATTAAACCCTGGACACATTTTCAGCTGTCATTTAAAAAAAAATATATATTTCACAGCTTTCATTATCTCCAACAAGACCTTCATTGCGGTAAATGAGAATGAGAACGAAGATGAACACGCTCGATTGTAATGTCGCCCTATAATTGAAATAGTTCCATTGCTAACTCTTTATGTTTTATTCCCCGCCGTTAAGAAGCCATAATTCTTTTATATTTCAATTCTAACAGCGTGTACATCACTGTAACAAGGCATATTATTTCTTCCTCAACTTTGACCCCACCAAGCACCTCAGCCTATCTAAACCTTATCACATGCGGGCAGCGGGATTAATTAAAGGCATAAGTATCAAATGGCGAGCCTGTCAGGCAAGGCTGAGTATTTGACAGATTTAATGAGTCTCGTGCTGAAGTGAAAGATGAGAGCAAGAAAGGCCGAAATGTTTCATTCAGCACGCGCACTCACTCATTTTAATGGGGAATTAAATCCTATGGACAGACAGTTGGTATTACAGATAGCACACATTCCTCACTAATTATCAGCTTTCCCACAATGCAACAGAGGTGCGTAAGCACAGAAATCGGAGAACTGCTAGGATCTAAATTCATAGCAAACATTCATATATCTATATCAATATCTATATCTATATATCTATATATAAGTGTAATGAGATGTAGGTTAATAGTATGTGAAGTTTAAACGTTATATGAACCATAATATTCTCTCAGAAACAGAATTGATCACCTTAAAATAAATAAATACATACATACATACATAGTCTCTGGCGACATGGTAGCATAGTGGTTAGTACGTCACCCTCACAGCAACAAGGTTTTCCTCCGGATACTCCTGTTTCCTCCCATAATCCAAAGTCATGCACATTAGGCCGATCGGGTGTTCCAAGTTACCCCTAGGTGTGAGTGTGTATGTGTTGGCCCTGTGATAGTCTGGTGAGGTGTACAGGGTGTACCCTGCCTTCACTCCGGGGTCTGCTGAGATAGGCTCCAGCCTCCCTGCTACCCTAATGTGGAGTGAGAGAGTGAGTCAGTAAGTAGTGCACTTTCTAATCATATCCTAAATATATATTTTCCTGTATTTGTGTTTCTTTCATAAATATTAGATTTTCATTTTAAATAAGAGACTTGTATTCAGTTATATCTCGATGCCCCATTTACACTCATTTAGAAGAAACCATTTGTTTCCTGCATCACACTGTTCAATATATCAAGCTAATTGGCCGACATTGCTTTTTTTTCCTCCTTTGGGCAGCACGGAGGCACAGCGGGTAGTGTTGGTCCCTCACAGTGCAGGTTTCCTCTGAGTACATCTGTTTCTGCCCATGTCCCAAATGTGTGTGTGTGCATCCAGACTGTAATCCTATTCCCTGATCAGCCCTGGTACCTACATAGACCGCACTAGATACTAAATATGTACAGATTGGAGTTGTTGTTTATAAATACAGTAAATCAAATTTTTTATTATTTGTAAACCATTGTAATAGTGAAATGGTTCTAGCCAACACTGCATCATTTGCATTTCTATCCAACACAAGTGTGATTAGCATTTTTAGCCAAAGTGAATGTAATTCACTGGAAAACAGTGCTGCATTGTCGTATTGCTTGGGTGGAAGCCATTTGGTCCTGATTTACTCTCATGTTATTTTTGCTCCTGCTCAAGCTGGTGGAGGAGCTCCATAGTGTGTGGGATATTCACAAATCTGCCAGAGGGCCAATCTTTTCAAAACACCTTGGTAGAAAATGATGGGTACCGCATACACAATACAATTTTGGCGCTGGCTGGTGGGCTTTTGCTGTCCGCCTGATTCAAGGCATCGTTTTTTACCATCCAGACATGCACGTACAAACTCTCCCTATGCTAACTTTACCGTCATACTTGAATTTATTTCATTTAGTCTATCTTCCAGCTGGTTTATCTCCCATTGCACTTTGACGATGTAGACCGCACTGCTCAGTGTGGGCGTGGTTATAATGGGAACAAATTGCAGTTTTCAACAAAATTGCAGTTTTCATTCTACATCCTTATTATGTCAATGGCAGTGTCCATGCCAGTGACCCCATACTTGTGTAGGTTTCCTCCTGGTACTTTCGTTTCCTCCTGGTACTTTCGTTTCCTCCCACAGTTTAAAGACATGCACCTATGGCCAATTGGCTGCACCAAATTGCCCCTAGATGTGAGTGAGAGTGTAAGTAGTTTTGTGTTTATTGGCCCGACAATAGTGTGAAATGTTCCAACTAATTATAATCCCACTAATCAAGCGCATTATAACGAACACCCAATGGGTTCGTACTACATTCGTACTACACTACATCCAATGGGTTCGTACTACATTCGTACTACACTACATCCAATGGGTTCCTACTACATTCGTACTACACTACACCCAATGGGTTCATACTACATTGGTACTACACTACATCCAATGGGTTCATACTACATTCGTACTACACTACATCCAATGGGTTCATACTACATTCGTACTACACTACATTAAATGGGTTCATACTACATTCGTACTACACTACATCCAATGGGTTTGTACTACATTCTTACTTTGACCAGTCAGATCACACCGTGTACTCACTGCGTCCGTCTGGTTCTTATTAATACTCCAACAAATGCTGGGCTTTTTCTTTTGTCCACAGTTTTCTTGTGTCCACATCTACACGCCACACGTGTACTACACCACTGAAGACCCTACTAGGTTTTAGTTACATCAATACTATGTCAATCCCGTCGTTACTGTTTTCTGATTAGACCATGTACTCACTACTTTTTTTTATTTTTTGAATCATGTCCAAAGTTCGAGCACATCTTGTGTGTCCATGGAGACCAAACCATGACCTTATTGGCTTCTACCGCTTTCTTACTCGGTTCTCATTTCATCTCATCTTCTGCTTGGTCTGAGGGTCGGGTCGTGGTGGTACACAGTAAAATCCCCAGTGTTAAATTAACATCCAGAGAGTTTATATAAGAACACTGGACACTGTTCAGGGTCGACCCCGGAGCCATCTTCCCAGTTGGACATGCGAGAAACACCACACCAGGGAGTCGTTAGAAGGCATCCTAATCAGATGCCCGAGTCACCTCACTGGCTCCTCTCAACGTGGAGGAGCAGCGGTTCTACTCCGAGCTCCTCCTGGATAGCTGAACTTCTCACCGTATCTCATGCTCTTCTTACCAGTTTGTCCAAGGTATTACTGCATCCACCAGATGTTTTGAAGGCACATTGGAAATATGTCAGGGTGTGACATGGTTTAAAATACAACTGCTAATTTAATTACCTGGATCAAATAAGAATAAAAATATTTTAATATTCTGTTTCAAATGACAGATTTGCTAAACATTATGCTGATAATTAATACGCCGGCCAGTTGTTAGTCACAGTCCCACCCTCTGTATAAAGCACCACGCCTCTCTGGGTAACTGCTAGAGTCCTGCCTCGGTGCAGATCGTTCACACATAACCCAGGAGTGGCTTTTTCTTTAATACTCAAGAGCAGCAGCATTCTAAGCCACGCTCACTGAACATGCTGCTTTCTTTTTGTATTATAGGTATGAATTTTTTAGCAGTTGGCTGGTTGTGTCTGTTACCTGATGCATTATTCTTTCAATACTAATCCTAACCTTGCAGGTAGTGTCCTGTTGAGATAAGAAGATTAGATAGAATGCAAAGAGAATTGCATTATGAGGCAGTGGAGTGGGCTGGATCCCTGGCCTGTGGCTCCCAGGCTATCATTAGTTAAAAAAAATATATATATATATATTTTATTTACCTATTTTTTGCTTAGAGGGTGCAGGAATGAAAGACTAGACAAAAAAAACCACTCTAAACAAAGGACAACAAAACAGCAGAAATAAATAATAATAATAATAATAATAATAAATAATTATTAATTCATTAATTCATTCATTTTCTAAACCGCTTATTCATGGGCACCAGCCTCCCCGCGACCCTAATTATTCATTCATCCATTCATTTTCTGAACTGCTTTATCCTAATTAGTGTCGTGGGTGGCACTCATCTGAGGGTAAGGCACACCCTGGACAGCTCGCCAGGCCATCGCAGGGCAGAGACATGCTGACGGCAACCCAATGGCCTTCTCTTTACGAAAGTCCGCCTTCGCTCAGTGTCAAGTCATGACTCTGTTAGGATTAAGTGGTTCGACGAATAAATGAATAATGTTGCTGGGCGCGCACAAACACACACACACGCACGCACACACACACGCACGCACACACGCACGCACGCACGCACGCACGCACGCACGCACAAGCCCTCCTGCAACCCTAGTAGGATTTAGAGGATATAAAATGAAAGGAAAAAATAAACGAATAAATGAAGCCCAGTAATTCTACCTTTCCACCCGTCTCCAGCGGTACAAACAAACATGAACACATGGTTCCACCCCAAGCTGCATTCGCCTGATCAACAGGTCTGATCTCCCCCTGCTCATCTCTTTTCTCTCAAGAGAAGTGTTACATCTCCTTCGTCTCCCTGGCTTGAATTAAATATTGATTTTCCAGCCTTGACTGGAGCATATTATGGTCGGATAACGACTGCTGCGGTGTTTGGCTTGAAATACACGAGCTCTTATAAAATGAGTGCGGAATATTGTCTTTCCAGTCAGCGTCGAGTTTGGGCCGTTCAGTCAGGATTTCATGTTACCTTTATTTATTTGATGTTGTTGTGTTTTGTGTTGTTGTTGTATGGATGAAAATTTGCACTTGCATTATGTTTTGGGGCGGCACGGTGGCATAGTGGTTAGCATGTTCACCTCGCGGCAAGAAGGGTTCGAGTCCTAGGTTTCTGTGTTTAGGGCGTACCTCGCCTTTACCCAGTGTCCACTGAGATTAATCAGTTAGGAAAATGAGTGATTTTTATTTGATAACATTTTTTTAGGGTGAGAAGCTCGGCCATCCTGGAGGGGTTCGGAGGGGTTTGAAGCTTGGAAAGAAAAACCAGAAATAGAAGGATTGAGAGACGGGCAACGGGTTAGAATGACTCCTGTTTCAGGGAAACGTCCAACCAGGAAGCGACCTCGAGGTCGACCCAGCACACGCTGGAGGGACTATGTCTCTTGGCTGGTCTGGGAACACCTCGGTAGGACGTCTGGACCTCACTGCTTAGGCTGCTGACCTCACGACCTGACCCCGGACCAAGCAGAAGATGATGATGATGATGAGGATGATTATAATTTTTTTTTATTTGTTTTACTAACTGCCTGCATTGTTTTTGGCTTTGCTTTTTTTTTGTTAGTTTTTTTTTTGTATTTTTGGTTTTACTTTGATCTTTGAACATCTTAGTATGAACTGTATAACCATTTCTAATTACTTTTGCACCACCACAGTAATTGGATTGGATTACAACTTCACAAATATATAACACCCTTTAATATGTTCCAGGGTTAATTTGGAAATTAGTCTAATGACATTTCTGTCAGAGCACAGTAATGAGATTAGCGACAGCTCCTTTGTGTTGACATTCACGCCACTAACTGCGCTCTAATGTGCTAAAATATTGAAAACTAATCATCACCTTCCGTTCAAGAGGCCCGATTGGATAAAATATCAGACAAGGAAAACATCTAATCCTTAAATACCAGTGACTCATAAGATAAAGCTTTCGGATGTAAGCGGGATTAACTTCTTTATACACCAGCAATCATTGTCTCGCTTTTGTTAATTTAGCAGAATAAAACACTTCAGAGACTCTTAATGGTGCGAAACCTGGTGTGAAAATGTTCCACTGCTCCAGGCTGATTTCTAATGATTATCGGATTATTAAAAAAATATCTCATACCAGTGAGGAGGAACTAAAAAGAGCTCAGATGATTGAGGATAAAACCACACTCTTAGCAGCTTGGCGATATTGTAAGCCGTGCAACCTGCTGTTCGCAAGAGTTACAGAACGTACAGTCTTAGACCTTCTTAGCATTCGGGCCATGGTCATAGCAGCATATTATATATATATATGTAAATATTCATTCATTCATTTTTTGAACCGCTTATCCCTAATTAGGGTCACGGGGAGGCTGGCACCCATCTCAGCCGACTCTAGGCGAGGGCGGGGTACACCCTGGACAGCTCGCCAGGCCATCGCAGGGCCATCAGTCAC
>JBCNYG010000016.1:15966407-15976607 GCA_039654305.1 Porochilus rendahli | reverse complement strand
ACAAATATATAAAGTGTAGTGGTTAGCATGTCCGCCGCAGAGTCAGAAGTCCTGTGTTTGCAAGGGCGTTTCTGTGTGGAGTTTGCATGTACTCCCTGTGCTGGCGTGGGTTTCTTCAGGGTACTCCGGTTTCCTCCCACAGTCCAAAAACATGCACAGTAGGCTAAATCGCTGTTCCAAATCACCCCTAGGTGTGAGTGTGAGTGTGAATGGTTGGGTGTGTGTTGGCCCTGCGATGGTCTATCGAGCTGTTCAGGGTGTACCCCGCCCTCGCTCAGAGTCAGCTGAGATGGGCGCCAGCCTCCCTGTTACCCTAATTGGGATTAAGCGGCTTAGAAAATGAATGAATGAAGATAAAGTCAACACTCACTCATTTACCGAACTGCTTAATCGCACGAGGACCGCAGGGAGACTGGAGCCAATCCCGGCTGACACTGGGCGAAGGTGGGGCACACCCTGAACTGCCCGACATACCATCAGTGGGCAGCACACACACTATCATCTACACCCACATCTGTGGGCATGTTGGACTTGCTTGACTTGCTGATGCAAGTGCATGTCTTTGTATGCTTCCCATAAAAATTCAATTTAAAACCTAATTTTAGTTTGCTTTTAATATTTCCCGATGTAGCATATACCACTACAATTATCCTGAGAGCTACTTTGAACGAGGAGCTTTGACCTTCTGGGCTATAGAGGGTAACGGTCAGCAGGTGTAGCTTTTAAAAGCTGATTAGGTCAAAGAGATCTTTAGAGCTGAACACGAAGCGGTTTGTCCGTATTACCTTCAGAGCTGTGGAGGGAAAAGTTTAGAAAAGAAAGAAAGACCTGAAAATAAAGGGAAGGCAGAGAGAAGAGGGTAATGGGGATGGATGGCCTCCCGAGCCTCTGGTTCCAAGCACTAACTTTTCTTTTCTCTCCGTTCATTTTTCTTTTCCAAAGGTGATACAGTACGCTGAGCCAGTGACTCAAATGCGCCATCAATTACCAATGAGACAAAAACAGAACACTAGGCGGCACGGTGGCCTAGTGGTTAGCACGTCTACCTCATAGCAAGAGGGCTGTGGTTTTGAATCCTGGGCTTGGATGTTTCTATGTTCCCACTGCTTGCATGGGTTTCTACCGGGGACTCCGGTTTTCTCCCACAGTCCAAACATATCCACATTAGGGTAACTGGTGTTTCCAAATAGATCCCAGATGTGAGTGTGAGTGTGAGTGTGAGTGTAATTGTGGGTTTTAGTGGTTCGGGAAATGAGTGAGTGAGTGAGTGAGTGAGTGAGAGAGAGAGAAAGAGAGGAAGAAAGAAAGAAACCTGGAGTCATAGCTGGATTACACAGCTTCCCGGGATAATGTAAAAATAAACCATACAAATCTTGTTTTAGTTTGCGTTTATCATATTACTGTGTATTATATACTAAAATAATTATTCACCTCACTTGGTTGATATCCACTGAGCCTGAGGTGAATAATTGTTTATATATTTTAAGAGCCACTAAGATAGAGCTGGAGATAATGATACATGACGTGTACGGATATCAGCTAAAGCATTTGTTGCACTCATTGCTATTATTTGAATATCTGTGCTAATAAAATACTCCCAAACCAGCAATATCTTACTCCATAACTATACATTAACTAAAGACTGCTAGTTGTCTAGGTTAGTTATTTTTTAAAAATACTGATTAAAGTGAAAACTGTCAAGTCATGCGACTCCTACTTGTAGCAAGCCGGTGCAAAGTAGACCACTTGCCGTGCATTGCTACGTGCGACAGTATGAGCTATGCATCTTATCAGAATAGGCTGGGAAGGAATGGAAATGCAGTGAGAGGCTGAGGCTGAGATAGACCGATGGACCGGAGCCTTTCAGGATGAAAATAAGGCAGTACATCCCAAGGCAGTGTTCTGCTTCAGTGCTGCTGGATGAGAGCACTACAAATGGCTAAAAGAACCGGTTGGGTCTACTGGAGTCAGAGAAAGAGAGAGAGAGAGGGAGACAGAGAGAGAGAGAGAGAGAGAGAGAGAGAGACTACATATGTGTGCATGCGTTGGGGGGTGGGAGGTGTAGTTCTGTACTATTATTGGACCATGGAGAGTGATGGGGGTATTTTTCCAGTTTTATGTCTTTATTACTACAGCCATTAGCTAATATTTACAGTTTTTTTTAAAACACAGAACTATGTCTGTTTATAAATATGCTGAGAAACATTCATTTCTTTATTATTCGTACCAGTTATCTTGTTCAGGGTCATGGAGAAGCTGCAACCAATCCCAGCTGACTCTGGGCAAAGGCAGGGAACACCCTGTATGGCTGGAAACCCACTGCAGGGCCAATAGCCCAGCTAGCATTTATGTGGGACCCATGTGTGTAGTAAGTGTGCTGAAAAATGGGCCCTATATGAAATTCTCCAGGGTTCCATATTGGCTCCATGTGTATATCAGCCACACCTGGGCTATGCTCGGACTACATGGCCACCAGGAGGGAAAGGGCCCAAAATTGGTGTCTTAACTGGGGCTCTTAAAGTGTGTCCTGCTTCGGCAAACCCAGATGAGCCCCATACAGTTTGAGGGTCCTGTTCGGGTTACGAATGGAAAATGAATTCGTGTAGGCAATTGACATTGGGCCTCTATGTAACTCATGGACAATCCCACAGGGGACCAAGTTTTCATCCCCCGTTACTACACACACATTGTTCCTACATGCAAGTGCTGGCTGGGAGTGGACCAATCAGATTATGGTGTTCCCCTGTAGTCTCTACTAATAGGATATAAACACTTTGAAAGTAGTGTAACCATTTAATCCATCCATCCATCCATCCATCCATCCATCCATGCATCCATCCATCCATCCATCCATCCATCCATCCATCCATCCATCCATCCATCCATCCATCCATCATGGTCTGATATTTCCTCATGCTTGTTTGTCATAGAGTTCTCTTAGCAGATTTTTTACAGGGTAGGTTGCCAGGTCTTCCCATAACCCTTCACAGCACCTGGTTTTCCTGGGCAGTCTCCCATCCAAACACTAACGAGGCCTGTCCCTGCGTAGCTTCCGAGATCCGACGGGATCAGGCTTTCGCAGGGTAACTGAAGGTCATCCATCCATCTCTCTATCTTTAACAGCAAGTGTTTTTTTTATTTAGAGTTAAGCTTCATCTAAGTCTGTTGTTCTGCCTCATTTGCATCCGAGTCTTTGCTTGTTGCAGAGCTCCAGATGTTTAATGAAGCAAAGGCAACAGATTGCTATAAATCTTACAAATTATTTATTTACCTATTTATTTATTTAAGTATTAAGTTAGTGTGTGCTTCCATAATTCAGTCCGACAACGCCAGCTGCCTTCTTTTAAATCACATTCAAATCGGATTTGAACAGTTTCCAGATCAGGGAAATAAGGGGATATTATGCCTGAGCAGCTAAATAAATTACCAGGTATAATTCACTGGAGTATTCTTCAATTCATCACACTTGGATTCACATAATGTGGAAAATAACATTTTGTAAAAAGTATTGCAGGCTGGCAGGCTTTCGTTTGGGTTCAGTTAAATGTGGGCTTTTAAACAGTGCCATGAATGTGCAGTTTTTAGTTTTATTTTTTTTCTCCAGAATAGAAGAGAGGAGGAGAGTAGAGAAGCCTCCGGAGGAACAGAGACTTCCAAATGCACATAATCATTAATAAAAATAATTTAGTCTAATTTCTAGTCTAAAGTCATAGTGATTATCTCATGTGACAGCTGTAAATTGCTTTGGGTAAAAGATGATACAAAACGAATAAATGTAAATGAGCTCAAATGTGTAACACTGTAAGATAAATAAAAATGATGGGAAACGGAATACTGGGTCGAAAATAATCCCGTTAGAGAGCTTCCTCACTCACTCACTCCCTCCCTCCCTCCCTCCCTCCCTCATTTGCCAAGCTGCTTAATCGTACTATCATGGGGAAGCCGGAGCCTGTCTCAGGTGACACCGGGCGAAGGCGGAGTACACCATGAACCACCCTGAAGCAAGGTCACTGCAGGGCAAACAACACACACAACCGTTCACACTCACATTCAGACCTAGTGGCAGCTTGAAACAGTAAATTTGCCTAATGTGCATGCATTCGGACTGTGGGAGGAAACCGGAGTACCCGGAGGAAACCCATGTAAGCACTGCGAAAACATACAGAAATGCCCGAGCCCGGTTTCCCGATTCTTACTTCTCCTCCTTCTCCACCTCCTTCATCTTCTTCCTTTCCTCCTCCTTCTACTTATTCTTCTCCTTCATTTTCTCCTGCAGCTTTTTTCTCCTTGCTGTTTTCTCCTCCTCCCTTTTTTCCTGCTTATTTTCTCTCCTCCCTATTTTTTCTCCTTCTTTTTTTGCCTTGTTTCTTTTCTCCTCCTCCTTTTTTCTCCTTCTTCCTTTTCTTCTTCTCCGACCTCCTCCTTCCTTTTTCCCTCTACTCATTGTTGTTGGTGGTGTTCTTGTTCTTATTTCTCTCCTCCTTTCCTTCAGTTTATCCTCTTTCTTCCTCTTGGTGTTGTTCCTCTTCTTCTCCTTTTCTTCTTCTGCTTTGCTCCTTTTCATCTTCTTCTCCTTGTTGTTCTTCTTATCCTTCTTCTCCTCCTTCTCCTTTTTTCTTCTTTCCTCCTTTATCCTCATCTTTTTCTTCCTCTCCTTTTTCCTCTGCTCATTTTCCTTTTTCTTCTTCTTCCTCTTCTGTCCATTTCATATATTCACACTCAGAAAAAATATTTAAAGCTATAAAGTTGTAAAAGGTTTCTTTTTTCTCTGGGGACAGGTTTGGGTGCCACTTTTTAATTAAAAATGACTGAAGGCCAGTGGCATTGAGAATATATTTCATGGTGCAAGTTGAACTTCAGTGGCATTGTCACTTTTACCCTGTGCAGGAACGACAGGGTGGATTCGAACCCGGTGCCGAGTAGAATAATTACTCTGAGTCATCGAATGTCAACTGACAAATGTCACCTGGGAGTCACTTCAGATAAAAGAATTAGCCGAAAGTAAAATCCTCTTAAAAATGTTTTCCATATCCAAAAAAGATGGGGGATGAAAATCGGATTATAGCGTGGTTCATGTTTGTATATCAGAAATGCATGCGCACCATGGCGACCTTGTCTCCCACATTAACACTCTCCATTTTCCGGTGCTATTTATTTATGTATTTATTTATTTATTTATTTATTGGTTTTGAGTTTTTGTGAAACATATTACTCATTTCTTGAACGGCTTAATCCTGCTACTAGACTGGGGAGAAGGCTGTGCCTACATCAGCCGACACTGGGTGGAGCTGGGGTGCACCACTGCAGGGCAACACACACCCACACACAACCATTCACACTCACATTCACAACTATGTGCAATCTGGAACAGCCGGTTAGCCTAATGTGCAAGTCTTTGGACTTTGGGAGGAAACGGGAGTACCCAGAGGAAACCAGAAAACATGTAAGCCCCACACAGAAACGCCAGAGGACCCAGAGTACCCAGAGGAAACCTACACAAGCACAACTCCACACAAAAACACCTGAGCCCGGAATACGACCCCATGACCTTCTTGAAACGTACCGATATTATTGAATGTTTTTTATTCAATCATTTTTTATGAGTATTTAATATTAATATTAAAAAAATATTACCAATTTAATATGAATAGAGCGGGACAATGGCATCGTGGTTACCGTATCCTCCTCACAGCAAGAAGGTCCTGGGTTCGAGTCCTGGCCTTAGCGAGAGTATTTCTGTGTGAAGTCTGCATGTTTACCGAGACCTTTCGCAGGTTTCCTCAGGGTACTCCGGTTTCCTTCCCAGTCCAAAGACACGCACATTAGGCGAATTGTTTCAAATCGCCCCGAGTGTGAGTGTGAATAGCGGTATTGCGAGCTGTTCAGGGTGTACCCCGCCTTCGCCCCAGTGGCAGCACGGGATAGGCTCCAGCCTCCCTGTGACCCTAGTAGGATTAAGCACTTTGGCAAATGCGTGAGTGAGTGAGTAGATGACAGTCGTTCATTATTGACCTTCCAGGGTGAAAAGGCATCGTTCCTGGCACTTCCTTCGAAATACTGCAGAACCATCTTGAGAACCGGGTGAACGTGGCTTCCGCTGCTTTCTGGTTCCTACATATCAACCAGCTATATCAGCCCGAAGTGTGCGTACTGTTCGACTTTCTAGTATAGAAGTATAGAAGAGAAATGAAATATAATAACTGTGATGGCCTGGCGAGCTGTACAGGGTGTACTCTGCCCTCACCCAGAGTCGGCTGAGATGGGCTCCAGCCTCCCCACGACTCTAATTAGGATTGAACGGTTCAAACAAATAAATGAATAATGATATATAATCGGACCATCCAGTGTCAGTAGTGTTTCTTTTTATTACCGAAATTACAGAAACAGTCTTTGAATCCCCCACTGAACTCTGGGAATCCGTACAAACAGAATCGGAAACCTGTGCCTTCAGGATAAGAGGCAGTGGAGTGTGACATTCTCTAGCAGAGAGACCGAGAGAGAAAGAAGGAGAGTTACGCCGTTCAGGTCCTGAGTCGAAACCAAGCAGGGCTAATGAGCGAGGTCAAATGCTGCAGGGGGAATGAAGACCTGCGCACTCAATCTTACCCTTCTGTCCGGCTTTAACTCACAAGCACAAAAACCCGATCTGCCCGCTGCCCGGTCCTGCCTCTCATTTCTGTTCAAGCATTAATCATGTTGATAATGTGCTACCTATTAAAAATCCACAGAGACCAATCATTGATCATTAGATCTCTCTCTCTCTCTCTCTCTCTCTCTCTCTCTCCCTCTCGCTGTCTCGTGGAAATAATAAAAAGATTCACTGGATGAAAGAATCGTGACGGGTCGTCAAGCCTTAATTAAACCTGAATGCCGTGCGATGGTTTCTGACAAGCGCTGTTATCAGTCGTCC
Source organism: Porochilus rendahli (assembly GCA_039654305.1). NCBI lineage: Eukaryota > Metazoa > Chordata > Actinopteri > Siluriformes > Plotosidae > Porochilus > Porochilus rendahli. The sequence continues at coordinate 15,969,697 of JBCNYG010000016.1, read as the reverse complement.
ATTTGGATGATTTAGAAAGTGAACCTGGCCAACATCTGCACGCATTATCTGTGATAATACGCTCCATCGATTGGCTGATTCTGGGCCGCCATTAATCCGAGACCTCTAGCTGCTTAGCTCAGCGTTTTAATGGTAATATCGGGACACTGTGGTGTCATTGGGCTTCCACTGCTTTAGAGGGGATTAAGCGAATTACAGCTGGGCTCGTTGTTAGCCGCGCACATCACTTTTAGCAAAGATGCCTTGATCTTATGTAGTGTCTCACACAATTATGATGGAACACATTAATATCAACAACCTGCAAGCTGTTATGTGTTTTGCCCACAGCGACATTCTAACAGTCCTGAAACTCATTCGTCAGCACGCTCTCGCCCTCTCACACTCTCTCTCTCTCTCTCTCTCTCTCACTCTCTCTCTTTCTGGCTCTCTCTCTCTCTCTCTTTTTTTCTCTCTCTCTCTTTCTCTGGCTCTCTCTTGCTCTCTCGCTCTCTCACTCGCTCTCTCTCTCTTTCTCTGGCTCTCTCTCACGCTCTCTCTCCCTCTCTCTCTCTCTCTCTCTCTCTCTCTCTCTCTCTGAACGAGTCATGTCATTGTTTTTGTTCTATTATGCTTTTCTTCTTTCATATCCATTATTAATGCACATCATGTCTCCCATCCTTCATTCCTGGAACTGGCCTGGAGAGTTGAGTACCTGTTTTATTATTGTGATTCAGACCTGCATGACAGAACCTGCCATCAGCCCAATTTTTAATACAGAAGGCTCCTGACATCAGTTCGGTTAACCACCCCCTCCCCTACTTTTTTTTTTTGTACAGAGTGTCTATTTGCACATGGGTGACAATAATCGCATGGCAGCAATTTGGCTATTTACACCTGGCTTCACAAATAAGCATAAACATGCTGCTGCATGCATGATCGGGGTTAGGGTTGGACTACATGTAGTGAGTACTTAAAGTTTTATAGCAAACACAGAAGCTGATGGAGGTAGGTGCTACACTTCAGCAAAATGAACTGTTACCATCAATTGTTCGACCAAAATAATAATAATAAATTCAAATAATAATGATGGTATGAAAGTAAGTGGCCTCAGAAGCTTGTACTGCCTCCTTTTACTACTTTTAGGAATTTTTAATAATTGTCCCCCATCAGGGCGGCATAGAGGACTAGTGTTTAGCACGTCTGCCTCACAGCAAGGTCCTGGGTGCGAGTTTCGGGCTCGGGCGTCTCTGTGTGGAGTTTGCATGCTCTCCTCTCCTCGTGCTTGCATGGGTTTCCTTCAGGAACTTCGGTTTTCTCCCACAGTCCAAAGACATGCACATTAGGCCATTTGTAAATGATTTTCCTTCAAGTGAAACTATTTACTCAGCTTTTTAAATCCATTGCCTGTTTTTTCTCCTTATAGAGTCCCGACATTGTTCATCCTTTCAGCATAATTTGTGTGTCCAAACTTTATGGAGCCTATTTTAACATAAACGACCAAATCTGGGCAAATTATATCCCATGGATTGCTAGCGGGGAATGAACTAATGCAGAGCAACCATTTTTACCTAAGAGTGAAGTGAACTCATTGGGCGGGGTCGTCCAGTGCAAGCAAACAAGCAGCGACGACCATTTTAGGCTCCCGCGTACTAAAGGCTCTTACCTTTTACTGGTTCCTTTCGGCGAGGCGCTGCTCCCGACCGTCGTCATCTTGTGACTTTTTATGAAGGAGTTCCGTAGAAACAGCGTTCGGTTTTAAATGTAAAAGCTTGGGCGTCGTGCCAAGTAGTTCAAGCTGGAAGTATTATGTTTTCCGTGATTTATGCACTTGATGTTGTTTAAGCCATATGCTTTGCATTCCGCCGTTTTCTTGGAGCCAGACAGCTCAGCACTGTATGATAATGTCTTATCTTAGACTGGTGTCTGCTGCATGCAGCCCAGCCAATAGGACAAAACAACAAATTCGCATCACTGCCAGGGCTGGAACAGCCAATGAAAAAGTCAACATATTGCTGCGCAGCCTAGTAGTAATAGTAATGTGGCATCACTTGTGCATACGGGATGAGGGGCGAGGACTGACGTTGTCTGACAAAAACCGCTGATGTCACACTTGATCATTTTAAAGAGCTAGTAATACAAATTCCCCACAGGGACCCTTTAAGACCATAAAGCGCTGTTAAGATCTTGACATTTTCACCTCCACCTGCAGGAGGTTTGAATCAATGGCACTTAACCTGGAACTTAACTTAAATATGTATATTTTCCCATGCAACTGCTCTGTTTTCTCTTTTCTGTTTGTTTATAACAGTAATTTAAAGTACCGACACCACCCACCCGTACAGTCATCCTTAATGATCTTATTCAAATTACTGCACAATTAAGATGAACAAACTACCCAAACACCAAAAGCAAACAATTTACAATCGAATACTCAACAATGACAAGAAAATGAGTTTGCTCGCTTGTCAAATTAAAGACAAATGTGTGGCAGAAACTCAATCATTTTAAAGAATGCCACTTGTGACCTCAGTTATTTTCTGCCGTTATTAATGAGAACGTCTTTGAATGATGAAAGCAGCTGGCATTCTGCCTGAAGTTGTTTATTCCAAACTTTGCTGCTAAACATGGGATCCATAGCTCTCATATATCAAAGTAAAATGTGCATGTCTAAAGAAGAAGGAGAAGAAAAAAAAGAATGCTGGTACTGATTAATCGGCCATGAAATACATCATCCCTGACAATGATGTAACTCTACTGCTGCATGTTTAAAATAATCTATAAATCATATTTATTTTGGTAACAAAAGCCTGCTTTACATTCACATTCATGGAACATTTTCATTTTTACTGATAGATTTGACTAGCCAGGTGGCACGGTGATGTGGGGGCTAGCACATCCACTTCACAGCAAGCGCTTCCGGAGTTTGCATGTTCTCCCCGTGCTTGCATGGGTTTCCTCCGGTTACTCTGGTTTCCTCCTACAGTCTAAAGGCAGGCATGCACATTAGGCTAATTGGCTGCTCCAAACCAAAACGCCTGCTCCTTGTGGTTGTGTGCATGCTGCTCTGTGATAATCTTGAGAGCTGGTTGCTTAGTGTTGGCTGAGATAGGCACTGGCTTCCCTGTGGCCCCAGAAATGGGATTTAACGAAAAAATGTTGTCAGAGAACCATATAAATATATGTATATATGTGTGTGTGTGTGTGTGTGTGTGTGTGTGTGTGTGCGTGTGCGTGTATTCATTCATTTATTTTAAGCCGCTTAATCCTAATTAGGGTCATAGGAGGGCTGGCAGCCATCTCATTCGACATCT
>JBCNYG010000016.1:15918817-15932614 GCA_039654305.1 Porochilus rendahli | reverse complement strand
GATAATGATAATGATGATAATAATAATAATAATAACAATAATAATAATAATACATATTTTGGTGGAACAATGCCGGCATGGTATTGTTGCTTCAGTTGATCAGGTTTTCGGCTCAGCAACATTATGTGGTCATAAAATAAAGTCGGGTGACAACATGAATGTACCGAATGCTGAGTTATCCCATTAGTGGACTTTTTCTACCTTAATGGATATGAAATTGGGGCTCAGGAGGCATGAGGAATCATTTTCATACATAAACTGGCACCTAGTCCTGACCTTAAACCTATTTAAAATGTCTGGATGGAAAAAAAAGTTTAGATTTTTCTTAAGTCTGGTAAGACAAAGGCAAGGCAAAAGCACGCTGTAATCAAGGCAAAAAGCTCCATCAGGATATTAACATGCGATAAATTTGTATGCTTCCATCATTGGGCTAACTGCTTGGAGCAGAATCATATGGATTTGACGGTCATGGTCAGCTGACATTAAAATGTAGAAAGCTCCTTCCTGTCACAAGAACCTCTAAACAAAAATACAGGACATCATTGGACAGTTTCAGCATTCGAGTTAATCAACAGTCTGCATTTAGGCTTGGAAAAGCAACTCTGGCACAATCTCGTCGAGGACTCTTGTATACCCTAAAACACTAGCTGCAGAGCGTCAAATCAACACCTCAATCAACATCTTTTTTAACACTTGATTGTACCTTCCCCTGATTAGCTTGTGTCTTTCAGAACACAAAGCAATTTATGTGTAATATATTTAACTGAAACCTTGAACCTGCAAACCCTTATAACTAATATAGATTCGTTTATACAGTGTGAAAATGGCGGAATATGATTGGTCTACTATCTCGGAATTTATTAAAAAGAAAAAATAAAAAAAGACATGATTCTGAGTGAAGAATACTTGAATCCAAGTGACAGACACTCAAAGTTTGGCATGATCTGTTGGCAGCATCATCATTTTCTGATTTTTACAAATTAAAAATTGCACCATGAAAAACAGATTGTAGTTTGTTTTTAATTTTGTTCACACAGTAAAAATTTGAACGAGTGTAAAACCCCAGGTTTGTGGAGTGAGGTGTCATGTAGTAGTAGATATTAAGCTTTAAACAAGTTTGAAAAAACACTTATTAAAATTAAAATTAAAAAACGCTTGAAAAACACCATTAGCTTCACAGCACCAAGTTCGTCTTGAGGTGCAGAGCTCACCTGACCCGCCTTTGTCATGGTTAAAATATGTAAATATGAGCTATTAAAAATTTTGTTTAAGTTTGCTTTTCTTTAAGTTTCCACATAGTATATTCCTAAATAACTCCACTGACGCTTGGTTGAAAAAGGAGGAGGGCTGGGCGGGGTGGTAGGAACTATGTCCGTGTGAACAAATACAAAGAATTTAATGAGAATAGTGGAGTAATTTGGTGGTCCCCCCCCATGTACACCCCCAGGACATGGACCCGGACCCAGGACATTAGCTATATAACTAAATAACTAGTGCTTGAAGCTACCCTGCATATTTCATGTTTGAAAGAATTGCAAAGAATACACCGCTACAGGGTCAGCAGTGGCTTGATGGCTGGGTGTTTCTGTGTGGAGTTCGCATGTTCTCCCTCGTGCTTACGTTGGTTTCCTCCAGGTACTCCAGTTTCCTCCCACAGTCCAAAAACATGCACAGTAGGCTGATAGTCTGTTCCAAATGCCCCCCTAGTCTCCTAGTCTTGAGTGTGAGTGGAAATGTATGTATTGTATGTATGTTGGCCCTGCAATGGCCTGGTGAGCTTCATTGCACCTGTACATATAGTCTCTGAACCTGAACTAAAGTAAAGAAATAATGAAAGATATTCATTCAGATGGCCCCCAAATCTTAAACAAGTGCCCCACTAGGACAGCTAGGAAGACTCTTATACTCGTCTTACCAATCAGAGACATATATTGTTGCACCACCGGTTCATTAGTGCAAAATCGTTCCATGTTCCCCATCATAAAGCCTTGGTGGACTGATGGAAATGGACCATAATGGTTCTTAAGCACCTCAGCATATCAGACGCCCCTGAACCAATCTCTTTCTTTTATTACAAACCAAGAGGGTAACAAACACATTAGCGACAGGTCCTTTACCCATACCTGCGTCACGGTTCACACTCAGGTCAGCACAGAAAGCCATCACAAAGAAAGCACCACTGATGCAATCCAAATCAATTTTTCTTTAAAATTCCCAATGACTTGAGTTCATTGTTCTGAAACTAATGCATCCCCAGACAGCCAGGCTTTAATTCATCATAGGCTACTACAGAAACAGTGTACAATCTGCCACAAAGATCCTCACGCCAGCGTCTCTGGTGATCTCTGTGTGCATTTTAATTTCAAATGAACCATGAATCAGCCATCCGGCACAAAAGAAGAAAACTGAGAAAAGGGAAGCTTGATCTTTTATTTATTTATTTATTTTTTCTTTCAGAAGGAGCGCAGGCCTCTGGGACTCTAATTAATTCAACAAAGTCCACGGGGAAGGATGCAAGACAGAAGATCCCTCGATATCCAACTTTCTTTCAGTCACAAGCTCAACATGACAACTTAGTCTCCAGCTGGAAATGTCAACTGGAAGGGAAAAAAGTGAGTACTATGTGGACCGTAGTGAGGAATTTGGACAGCGATTAAATTTGTCTTATAAAAGGCCCTCATTAGGTTTCTTTTATTTTACTGCTTTGATGGATTGCTTAGAAAGGAATCATTGGACGATCTTTTAAGCCTCACTAATTTTTGTCCTTGAGATTTGACGGCAGTAATATGTCAATCCTTTTTTTTTCCAGTATAATTTTTTTGAAGGGTTGCACAGTGCTGTAGTGGTTAGTATGCCAACCTCACAGCATAAAAGTCTCGGGTTCGAGTCATAGGCTCTGGTGTTTCTGTGTGGGGTTTGCATGTTCTCTGGTTTCCTCTGGGTACTCCTTCGCCTAGTGTTGGCTGAGATAGGCACAGCCTCCTGGCGACCACAGAAGTAGGATTTAGTAATCCAGCAAATGAGTGAGTGACTGAGGTTAATAAATGTAATTATTCATTCATTCACAATGTTCCTAGTCAAAGTCAGGAGCACCGAAAAACATCTGATGCAGCAGAAATGGGAGATATTCCTCATTTTTTGCTGACATTTGGATTCCAGATAATTTTTTACACTTAAAACTTATTCTCTCTTTTGCCAAGCCACTTAATCCTACTAGGGTTGCAGGGAGCCTGCAGCCTATCTCAGCCAACACTGGGTGAAGGCAGGGTACAGCCAGAACAGCTCACCAAAACAGTACAGGGCCAACACACGCACAACCCTTCACACTCACATCCGCACTTAGGGGCAATTCAGAATGCCCAATTAGGCTAATGTACATGTCTTTGAACTGTCTGAGGAAGTACCTGGAGAAGACCCACGCAAGCACAGGGATAACATGCAAACTCCAGACAGACACGCCTAATGCCGAGACACAAACCCAGGGCATTCTTGATGTGAACACCTATAATTTAGAGGTCATGGTTTCGAATTCCCACTATACCCCCACTGTGCTGTCATACCAGTAAAAATATACTGGGAAGGTTACCTGCGATGGACTAGCATCCCTTCCAGGAGGAGTTGTCCTCCTAGTTGCTTCATGCTGAGGAAACTATTGCTAAGCCTGATGAGCCAGTAGGCTCGGGTGTAAAACGCCCAGCAGACATACCTGCAGTATACCTACCCTTGCTGTGATGAGGACATGCTAACAAGTACGCCACCGTGCCGCACAAGATACTAATTTGAAGTCACGAAACCTTAAAGTTTGCATGAAATATAAGTGAAAACTTCTCCTCCACAGTAGCACAAACTTTAGCACAAGATATGTCCTTTCACCAGGCTGCTCCAGTATATTATGAGATCAGTTTGAGTGCTGTATCCTTTGTAGCCAAGTTGGTGTTTTTCATCGAGTTCTAGAGAGAAAATGTCAGGAAATGAGACAAAATATGTTTCAACTTTGACTGTAGTCTCAGAGTTTGACTGTGAATCTACCAAGCCTTGCAGTGAATACAGGTAAAGACAAGGCGAACTCCAGAAGTGAAATGTTTAAGCAGGCTCAATCACAAAAGCCACAATATGCCAGAAAGTAAAGACGAGAGTGTGATCGTGAGACCATGAGAATGCGCTCCAGGCATACTATGTGAGTCTCTCACACTCATGCTCTCGAGTCGAAGACTGTCAAGAGTTTGCTTCCACATGACTGTTGGGTCTTATTATATTGGAGGTGTTTGAGCTGCTGCTTCCTCTATGACAAGTGACTTAAAGCTCTGGAGGAGAGAACATATCCCCATGATCAGAAAGACGCATACATCCCCTGGAAGGAAGAGGTGCTGGTGTGGGTTCGAGACGATGAGTGTTTGGATTGGTGTTATGAGGGTATGTATACTATTTTTAGCCACAAAGATCCTACTGATATGCTTTTACACGTCATAATTACTATTATACAAAAATTGGTATCTTTTAATCGAGCACGAGGTCTGTAGGGAGAGATCTCAGCCCTATTTCCCTTTTCTATTGTGTGGCCCGTGGTGTAGGGGTTAGGGTGCTGGGCTCATGGTCAAGAAGTTATGGGTTCAAATCTCTGCTAGACTCCTACTGTGCTAAGATCCCAGGGCAAAGTCTCAACCACAAGTGTGCCTCTGTCCACCCAGCAGTAAAAATGGGTACCAGTAAAACTACTGGGAAGGTAACCTGAGATGAACTAGCATCCCATCAAGGAGGAGCTAAACTTCTAAGCTGCTTCATGCTACAGAAACCAGGATAAGCTCTGGCTTTGCTAAGCCACTAGGCTCGGGTGTCAAAAGCCCAACAAGTACCTTCTTACTTTTTCCCTTCATGTAAATGCTGAATGCTTCTCTGGAAGCTGCTAAAGGTCATAGCAGAGTGCTAGCCAATAATATTGCTTGCTGGTCACATAGGCACCGGCTCATATGTCTCTGGAATGTGGGAGGCAACCGGAGTACCCGGATGAAACCCGCGTTAGCACAGGGAGCCCAATCCTGTGGATCCCAGACCTTCTTGCTGTGAGGCAGATGTGAGGCAGATGTGCAGATATGGGCATAAGCACAACGTGGTATTTCTTCCACATACTCATTTCTTCAGTTTGTCATGGTCATGGCGGATCTGGAGTTTTTTCAGAAAAAAAAAGGTTTTAAACCTTAATATTAGGGTTCAGAGGAATTTTTTTATGAGACCTTGTTACCCTTTTTTTTTTTTTTACCAACGTGTATAAAAAGAGCAGAAATGAGATCGAGTTTATGGCTAACGCAATGAGAAATAAAAAGCGAATATCAGTTATTAAAATCAATATAGACTGCAATGAAATATAAATTATATTTTTACTACATGAGACTTAGCAGAGATGGACAAATCATAAGTTTGTTAGCTACCCCCAAGGCTAATAAAAACTCCACAGAACTGGCAAGAGAGACAAAAAAACAACAAGCTGGAAGAAGTCATAACACATATCACTACACACAAACAATCCTGGACTAACAAATAACGTTCAATCAGACACAACCCAAACATTAAACATCAAAGTAACAGACAGCTACAAAGGGTCAAGGATATATTGTTTATTTTTATATGGTGAAGCACTGCAGCAATCCAGACGAATTAAAATGAACAAGAATAAACTCTTGAGTTAAAAAAAATATCTTTAATGTATTTAATACATAGTTTTAGCAAACTGTGCTGTGTGTAAACAATATTAACCGAGTCTAGCTTGCACATTTTTTCCCTCTTTATATATTTAACCAAGACATAACTACATGTGGGCGGCCGGTGACCTCACAGCTAGAAGATTCGAGTTCCAGGCTTGGGGCATTTCTCTACGGAGTTTGCATGTTCTCCCCATGGTTGCGTGGGTTTCCTCCGGGTACTCCGGTTTCCTTGAACAATCCAAAAACATGCACAAAGTGGTTGTTCCAAATCACCCCTAGGTGTGAGAGTGAGTGTGAATGGTTGTATGTGTGTTGGTCGTGCAATGGACTGGCGAGCTGTTCAGGGTGTACCCCCGCCTTCGACCAGAGTCGGCTGAGATGGCCGCCAGCCTCTCCAAGACCCTAATTGGGATTTAGTGCCCTTGAAAATGGATGAAAGAATGAATGACTGCATGTGGGCCCATATGGTTGTGCAGTGGTTGGCACATCCGGCTCACAGCAAGGATGTCCTGGGTTCGAGTCCCAGGACTGATGAGGGCATTTCTGTGTAGAGTTTGCATGCTCTCCCCTATTTTCTTGCCAGGGTTTCTTTAGAGTGCTCTGGTTTCCTCCCACAGTCCAAAGACAGAGTCCAAAATATATGAATATTTTGCCCCATGGTAAGTATAATGATTCTTTTTTTGGGATTTCAGGATTTTTAAAAAATATGATTCCATGCATGAATAATCTATAAGATTTTCTTTCCAAACCCAGGCCACACCCCTCCACCAAGTTTGTTAAAAATCTAATCAGTGCTTATTTATTTATTTATTTATTTATTTTGCTATCTTGCTAAAAGAAAAAAAAAACACCTTTGATAAATGCTTGTTAAAAAGCCTTTAATTAATTCCTGGATATGGATCTGCTCCATTCTTGCCACGCCCATTTCCTGTACCTCCATTAGGTTTAATGAAAATCAGTTCTGTATATTTTGCATAATCTGGCCAAAAGACAAACAGACATCGGTGAATGCATTTCCTTCTCAGCCAACCGACATCGGTAATTAGCTGGTGATTTTGTTTGTTACAAAAGATGAATAAGGAGGACACCACCACCCCACCCCACCCCCACCCCCAGCCAATTCACCGCTTGAATCCACGGAGTTCTGAGATTGATAGAATGCAAAGCTCCGACATCCCCCTCTTATACCACGTTTGGGAAACGGACGTCAGCGTTTTTACTGCAGATAGGAAAGAGTTAGCTCTGACTGTACTGGTTTGCTGTGATGGATGATGGATGGGAATTATCATTCAGAAAGCTTACCCTAGTTTCTCTGTGTATATGCTTCAGCAGCACTCTTATTCAGATTGATGAGGCGATAGTGTGGTCTCCCTTCACTCATAAATTGAGCTCACACAAACAATCTGGAGCTTAATTCAAACTTCAGGCAACTTCTAAACATTTGCTATGTGAGTTTGCTCTTCGAAATGAATTCCACCTCAAGTGGATATGGAGCTTGCTCCGAGAAAATCAATGTCAATTCCAGCATTGCAGGAAAAAACACTCAGACTAATATCAGGTATAATAACAATAAAAAACACATTAATCTTATTTTCTGGTTTACTGTTTTTTAAACCCTGTATCTCACAGACTGTCTCCGTTTAAGGGTCTAAATGACTTCACTTTTCCAGTCTATAGTACCATCTGAAAAACTGAAATTGGGGAACAGATAGAGAAAGAAGATAGATATGAGAGAGAGGAAGGACCATTCAAGATCAGGAAGGATTGCAGTGTGCTTTGTTTACTTTCGTTTATCTTTGTCACTGGTGCATTCGGTCGTGTTCGGCTTTTTGAACACAGCTATTCCACTGTCTAAAGGGTAACGATGGTGTCTTTTGAGTAATGGAGACCCAAACCCCCCTCCCCCAACCTCACCCCCCTTTCTCCAGTCAAAGCAAAAAGTAATTTATGAACGACTGTGTTACAGGGCTGTGAATATAAAGTTCTATCTCTCTGTTCTATTCAGTAATTTGTTTGGATAATTTGGTGTGCAATATAATTTTACATAATTACATAGTACAATATCATGTTGTGGTGTTATTAAAGGTCAGATATTACACCCATTTTAGACCTTAATTTTCATTTCGGACACCTATACTCAACCAAAGTATGAATCCTAATCTGATATTAATGACATTTTTTTCTAGACATGTCAAGAAGGAAATGGAAGAGACACATTTCACATTAATTCATTCATATATTCATTTTGTAAGCCGCTTAATCCTAATTAGGTTCGCGGGGAGGCTAGTGCGTATTTCAGCTGACTCTGGGTGAAGGCGGGGGACACCCTGAACAGCTCGCCAGCCCATGCAATCATGGGGAGAACGAGGGGAGAACGTGCAAACTCCACACACAGAAACCCGGGAATCGAAACTGTTGTTATATATGATTATTTTTGTTATCATTTGCTCCATGGTTGCAACGTTTATTTGATTAATTATTTAAACAATTTTCAGAAAACATTCTGCAGCAGATATCAGTGAAGCTCTGGAGCAAATGTTGTAAAAATGTTGCATCTGTCCTCCTGCTCATGTGCTCACTCAAGCAACCCAAGAAATGAAGGAAGTGAAAGAAAATGATGGGGAAAAATGATTGCACCTGCACATCAACGGCGCTGAGTGCACTTGCACTTCACGGAATATTCTCTTACTTTACATATACATGTTTCTGGGGGTGGCACGGTGGTGCACTGGTTAGCATGTCTGCCTCACAGCACGCGGTCCCGGGTTTGATTTCTGGGCTCCGGGTGTTCTTGTGTGGAGTTTGCATGCTCTTCCCGGGTTTCCTCAGGCATGCACTGTAGGCTAACTGGCTGTTTCAAATCGCACCTAGATCTGAGTGTATGTGTGTGAGTGGTTGTATGTGTGCTGGCTCTGGAACGGTCTGGCGAGCTGTCCCATGTGTAGCCCACTTTTACCCAGAGTCGTCTGAGATAGGTACCAGCCTCCCGCGATCCTAATTAGGATAAGGAGGCTTAGAAAATGAATGAATGAATGAATGAATGTTTCCACTGTTGCCACTTTTTCACTCATTGCTTATGATGTTGTTTTTGTTTTTAAACTTTGCTTAAATAATTAAGGAATGGATTGTTGATGATGATGATGATGATGATGATGATGATGGTGAGTGGCCAATTAGTGATGTCTGCTTAACTGAGGTTGTTTTGTGTTTTTTTCCCCCGGAAACCATGCAACACAAAAAAATCAATGAGACCCTTTGGTGAAAAGGATGAAGGGCACTAATAAGGCTACAGGGATTCCCTCATTATGCTCTTAAACAGCTTAGTTTTCACTGCAACATTCCTGATGTTTTTCTTTCATAATTACGTGAGTTTTTTCTGCTCCGAATGCATCGCAGTGAACTGCAGGGGAAACATAAGAGTCCAGGCAATGTGGGTGCGTTTTTAAAATGATAAATGGAGCCAGTAATAAATTGTGTTTGAGTCTAAAATATGTATGGCAGCCCAGCAGGAGGTCTACACATTCACACTTTGTTTGGAATCTATTGTTCCAAACTCTAGATGGGGTTTTAATCCACCACCAGTGTATTAGGGATTTAAAAGATGGTAATATTCAAATAATATGAAGTAAAAGTCTGGTAGCATGATGGCATATAATCTGCATATTATCCACTGGACATGGGTATGAAAAGAAAAGTGCTACGCTTTGATTGATTGATTGATTGATTAATCTATTCATTCATTGACTGACATATAAAACTTGCCTCAGGTCTGGTTTGTAATTGGTTGTTCCAAATTGCCCCTAGGTGTGGTGGAACTTTTCTGAATACACTCCATGCTAACAATGCTGCCATTTAAACGTACAAAACTAAAATCATATTCCAAACCATATGCGCAGCTGTTCACTTTGGAGCTTTTGTCAATCGTACTCACTGAAAGAAATATTTAAGAGCAGTGAATATGAAATTCCTACTAAAGTTCGGCCTGAAGACATTAAACAGGAGCTCAGCAGCATCTGTAGGGAATCCTCTCATTATCTCAAGCCAGAATGTGAAAAGCTTTGAAAGATCTCCCCGTAACTGACAGCCCGTGATCCAGCAACCTGCAAACCTGAGATCTGGTTCTTTCAGTTCAGCTCCCAGTAACTAGAGGAGAAGAGCCGTCCGTAAGGCTCTGCTTGTTACGACTCTAGGCATGCTCAGAGACATGTGGCCTCTCTGATTGGCTCTTCCAGCCTGCTAGTACCACAAACTTGTTGGATTAGACGTGCTACATCACTTAACCGTGCATCATAACACATCATCAGCCAGTGCTGAGCTGCACAAACAACAAGTGCCGTAAGCGCAGAAAACATTTCTTTCTGTTCCTAAACAAACTGACGATAGGAAAGCCGAGTCGGCAAAACGCTAGCTGCGTAAGCTATTTTGTATTTACCGTCACGCTCATCTCTCAGCTCTGGCAGTATTCTCTTCGTCAGAATCACTGGAATGTGACATCTCACTGCCTTCACAAAAGACGTCAACCCTGCCCGATGTATTGATCTCAATTCCGAGGGAAGATAACTGCTAACCCATGAAATTCAGCACCCGCTAGTAGTCTACAGGAAAAGGATTGATAAGCATTTGTATCGCTTAAATGTATTACAAGCACACAAGTTATACTGTAAGGATGAATACCGGTACACTTTAAATGAAGATAAGCCGTACGCCGTCATTCCACCCCCAGTAGACAAGTACATCTTCTAATCTAAAGGATGAATTTGGGGAAAAAACTGTGATATTCTTTTGAATGTAATCCGATTAGTACAAATAAAGTTGTATTTCTTCGCGTGCCTTTGAAGTACGAAAAGTTAAGATGTAATTCTGATTCAGCTCTGACCTCTGCGACCTTTCCCGTGTCTGTTTTGAGTGGTGTGACTGATGGTAAAATGTGTAAAGGTCACAAAGATAAGATGTATGAGACCAATACGATTTTCAATTTTCTAGCCAAAATGGGCCATTGGCTTTTGCCCTAAACAGAGAATTGCATCCATCTGGCATGACTGGAAAAGAATGACCAGAAAAAAAACATTCCAGAAAAGTAAGATGTGTATATTTGTCATTGTATGATGATAAATTCATGAGGCAGTGAGTAAAATGGTGGGCACCTAATTTGTGAAAGAAAAAAAAGAAACCAACCTTCTATCCAAACAGCAGCTCAATTACCTGTGAAACTGACCCTGAAATATAATATCACACTCCGGCTCATTGCATCATTTGTCTTTATTTTTCCTTTAAAGTTATTTAAACTCTATTGCTAAAATGCAGCCTAAAAATAATCATGATAATAATCATAACGGTAATTTATTTCTGAATATGGGTGCTATTTGAGAGATTAGGAATAAAGCTGTTGACTGTAAGATTGTGCTAATATTCTGCTAAGCTTGTTAGCTTCTTACTGAAACAGGTGCTAATCTCCCATCACACCCATGCTGCCTAAGGGACTAAGGTAAGCCTGTTGGGCTTTTTACCCCCTGAGAGTACTGGCTCATCAGAGCCGGAGCTTATACCCGGTTCTGTGGCGTGAAGCGACTAGGTTTCAGCTCCTCCTGGATGGGACGCTAGTTCATTAACAGGTTACCTTGCCTGTTTGTTTACTGGTACCCATTTATACTGCTTGGTGGACAGAGGCACGCTAGTGGTTAATATCTTGCCAAAGGTTCTTAGCGTGGTGAGGATTTGAACCCATGACCTCTTGATCATGACAATCACAGCTCCTGCACCTCATTTTCTGATCACATCACCTTTTTCTTGCATGTACATAAACAGAGCACTGCTTCTTGTTTTTTATTTCCATGAAGTGTTTACGTCCGTCCCTGGTTGGTGGTTGTATGTGAAAGGGAGGCAGCACTTTGCAGGGTGGGAATTGGATACGACTGAAATTATGAGAGAAAAAAGCGGGGGGTAAAATAATGATGAAAACCAAATAAATAAATTAATTAAAGACTGTATAACTTCCTGCCTTTAATTAAATTAAAACGGTTTAATTGCATTAAGGAGCAACATAAATAGGTCAAGTAGCATGTAGTCTGCAGTGTGAGATTTACAAGGCAGTCCAGCTCCCATTGGCTGAGCTGTGGGTATGTGGAGTTTGGCAACGTGAAGGGTCTATTCTACTTATAAAATTCCCAAGACTCCAAACATTTAATGTTCAAAAATACAAAAATGTACCAAAAAAACCCTAGAAATATTCGGCTTTATTGCTCGACTCCTCAGTTCTGTCATGTCTCACTAGAGAAAAAAAAAATACAAGGAAGGAGACCCTGAGGACTTGACCCTAAGCCAACTCCGGATCGCCAGAGTTCCTGTGCTAAGATTTTGTTTTTGAAAGATAAATTCCCCTGGTAGCAAAGTGTGAGAAAGTTAATGAGCGAGGTTTTCTGTGGTGTGGCCTGAACAACAGCAGGGCACAGTGAGGGACATCGGGCGAGATCTGGTTTGTAATCAGAGCACAGGCATTAGAAAAGGCAACAATCACTGAGTTCACTTGATTATTCTCATCTTCCAGGTAACACACCTTTATAATGACCTCATTAGGAGTGAGGTTTCAGTAGAGGGGAAAAGTCTGGGTAGGAATTCGCAACACCCACGCCACTGATGGCACTCTTCCTCTAATTAGATACAGAGAGTCATGGCATCCAATACGAACTACACAGTAAAGAGAGAGAGAGAGAGAGAGAGAGAGAGAGAGAGAGAGATGGGCAGTATGAATTACATTGTTTTTCATGATTTGGCTCCAGATATGAAACAAGATTCCATCCATCCATCTATCTATACATCCATTCATCCATCCACCGAACCGTTCATTTAACCATCTATCCATCCATTCATACCTTCATTCACACATACATGCATCCAACCATCCATCCATCCAACCAGCCATCTGTCTTTTAATCCATCCATGCATCCATTAATACATATATTTATCCATCCATCCATCCATCCATGCATCTGTCCAATTATCCAACCCAATATTTAACCATCTGTCCAACTATCCATCTATTTATACATCCATCCATTTGTCCAACCATTTATCCATCTGTCTCTTAAACCATCTATCATCCATCCATCCATCCATCCATCCATCCATACATTTGTCCATCCATCCAACCATCAATACAGGCATCTATCCAACTATCCATCTATTCATCCATCCATCCATCCATCCATCCAACCATCCATCCATCCATTTTTTCTCTTAATCCATCCATTTATCCATCTGTTCAACCATCCATTCATTCACACATCCAACCAAACATCCATCCATTATCAATACTGCCGGTCCGTCAGGATAATGGTACAACCGGGAGCCAAGCCCATCTGACTGGCAGTGGATGAAAGGCAGGGTACACCCTGAACCAGTTTTTAAATTCACTGCAATTAATACAAATGTATTTTAGTATTTTTTTTTTAAACAGAATTCACGTACAATAGAAAAAAAGATTTCACCTTCTTGAATTCTTTTTCCAATTCTGGTCAAATCCTTTAAATTGCTTTCAGCGCCACTAAACTAAAAGACATCACATTAAAATGTCCAGAGAGCTGACTCATGTATGACAGAGGAAAACCCAGAAGAAACACAAGCTCCGAAGAATCAGCAGTAAAATAACAGAAATGAACATAACACAGAGGGAATGTATACTCAACCAGAACCAGAATTGGATTAGAGAGCCATGTGCGGTGGAAAGATCTACTATAGCCCCCTTGTGTTTACTGCAAAATAAACGGCTCCTGAGAGAAAACCTCAGTGTATAAACAGTTACACTCTGATTATACACAGCATACGCCATACAAGACGTTGGGTATGCTGTCACTATAAAAAAAGAGTGGCCGCGGGGGTTTTCTTCGGCACGAGGTGGCTTGGGTTCGTGCTCCGAGGCTGCGGCTGATGGCCCGAGTCTCTGGGCTGCCCTGGTCTGCCTCTGGCCGCTGTGAAGGTGTGGTCACAGTTACACAGTCTTGGTCGTCACTTGCTGATTTCTTACTTGTTACACATGTTTTGCAGGCTGGCACAGTCACTATGTTGTCCTTTAAAATGTAGTTATTAAATTTTTTATGTGTG
>JBCNYG010000016.1:15806188-15814376 GCA_039654305.1 Porochilus rendahli | reverse complement strand
AGAACATGCAAACTCCACACAGAAACGCCTGAACTGGGAATCGAACCCAGGACCTTCTTGCTGTGAGGTGGACGAGCTAACCACTACGCCACCATGCCGCCCTTTTTTTTTGGTTTGTTCCCTGACTTTTCTACCTATCACACACAATCCACACCAACCATGCTTTGTGCATTCACTATGTGACAGTTACAGTAATGAAGAAGAAACGTCAAATGAAATAAACTAATTTTTTTCTTGTAATAAATGAACATAAAATATTTTTAACCATTAAATCTGCATTTGTTCCTGGCATTAAGTTGAAATCAAACTCCTGTTTGTAGTATTTAAGCTTATCTTGTATATCCCTGAAACACTATAGAAAATCCTGGGCAATTTGCTTACCTGAGACAGCTTTGCTGTTAGTCTACAGGAAGCTTAAGAAGTGTTTTATCTCAAGATGTTTAACTCGAGTTCTATTGAACATCAGGGACACAAACTTAAATGCTGTTTTTTAATCCAGATTGAATTAAAGCATAATCATTCATTTGTAGTTCACTGTGATATATAACCACCTATCCTCCTTCCAGGGCACTCAGAAACCTACACATGCACAGGGTGAACATGCACACTACACACAGAAACAGAACTCAAACCCTGGACCTTCTTGCTGTAAGGCAAAAGTGTTTACTACTATGTCACTGTTCTGCCCTCTGTGGTAAATATAGTCCCTTTCACCCTTCACCACCGGAGCCAGAGCAAAGTCTGCATTGGCACCAACAGGTGAAATTAATTTCCAGTGAGGGTTGGACTCCACCAAGGCTGTACTTTTTCATCAGTTCTGGTCATAATATTTATGGATAGAATTTGTAGGCACAGCCAAGGTGTTGAGGGGTTCTGGTTTGGTGGCCATGGAATCTCATCTCTGCTTTTTGTAGATGTTGTTGTCCTCTTGGCTTCATCAAATCAGGACCTTCAACCTCTCATTGAGCGATTCACAGCAGTGTGCAAATCGCCTGGGATGAAAATCATCACCTCCAAGTCCGATGCCATGGTTCTCAGCCTGGAACGGGTGGAGTGCACCCTCCAGGTCTGGAGGTCCTGCCCCAAGTGGAGGAGTTTAATTATCTCAGGGTCTTGTTCACAAGTGAGGGTAAGATGGTGCGGGAGATCAACAGGCAGATCCTGAAGCCAGAAGCTGAGCCTTTGCCATAAAGGCTTGTACTGGCCTGTTGTGGTGAAGAGGGAGCTGAGCCAAAAGGCAAAGCTCTCAATTAACCAGTCAGTCAACGTTCTAACCCGCACCTATGATCTAAAGCTTTGGGTGGTGACCGAAATAACTAAATTGTGGATACAAGTGGCTGAAATGAGCTTCCTTCACAAGGTAGCAGGGCTCTCCCTTAGAGATAGGGTGAGAAGCTTGGTCATCCGGGAGGAACTCAGAGTACAACTGCTGCTCCTCCGCATTGAGAGGAGCCAGTTAAGAGGGCTCGAGCATTTGATTAGAATGCCTCCTGAAGGCCTCCCTGGTGTGGTGTTTTGGGCATGTCTAACCGGAAAGAGTCCCCGGGGTTGTCCCAGAACAAGCTGGAGAGAATATGTCTCTTGGCTGCTCTGGGAATGCCTCAGTACCCCCCGGAGGAGCTGGAGATAGTGGCTGGGAAAAGGGACGTCTGGGCCTCACTGTTAGGCTGCGGCTCCCATGACCCGGCCCCTTTACAAGCGGAAGAAGATGATGATGATGATGATGATGATGATGATAGTCTTTTTTAAATTAATAACAGTAAATAGAAATAGAAACAGGAAATAGAAACGGAATAGAAATAGGAACACTTAGTTACTTTTGTCCTCATTCTTTCAAAAAAAGGTTTCCTCTGAGTATGCCGGTTTCCTTCCAAAGTCCAAGGACATGCACAATACACTAACTGGCTGCTTCAAATTGGCCCTGGATGTGAGCTTAAATGGTTATGTGTGCGTGTTGCTCTGCAGGGTACACCCCCACCTGTGCCCAGAGTTCCCTAAAATAGGCTGATGTAACAAGTAGGATTAATCAATTCAGTGCATGAATGGATGTACACGATGGAGTCAGTACAAAAACATTGTAGATTTCCAAACATTGGTTTTCCAGCACAAAATTGAAATGTAACAGAAAAATCTGTATGTAATTAAAGAAGGAATTATGTACATGACCACTTTTGAGAAAAAAAAATAATAAATACATAAATCAATCAATCAATCAATAAATACGGAAGGCTGCTGTATTATAGTGTAAATGTAAGAGGCAAGTGTAACAGTCGAAACATCCAGAACTGTGGCTGGTTTATGCAACATGCTCAGTAACTTTGCAACTCATTTTCTTAATGCATGTTTTTTTAAACTAAATGTCACCACAGTAAATACTCTGTTTTATATTAATTTTTGCTTGCTGTATTTGTTTGAAACGCTTTAAACATTTAACTTAATTGCTTATGAAGTCATGCATTTCTTCATCATGTAAGACTTCACAGTACTGTACTTAACAGAACTGAAAACTAAACTGAAAACAATATCTTCTTGGTGATCACATCTTTAAACCACAGCAAAGACTTCCATAAATGTAGGCCATATTTCCCAGTGGAATGTTATTTAACTGCGCTCCAGTGGCCGAGGCTGATTGTCTGCTGAATTCCCTGAACTGAATTAGAGCCCAGCTTTGCTAATAGCTATGATGACAACACTTATCCCCATCTATTCCTGGCCCAGCTCACCATCCATTCATTCCTTCCCAGCTAAAGCTTATGAGAGCCGAGCAATCAAAGCCAAAACATTTCAGATACACATCCCCATTCCCTCGGTCGGATGAGGAAGGAAGTTGATGGCGGAGTTAACACTAATTGCTGTCCAGTGATGCTGAAGCACGAACATGTTCATTCTCTCTCTTTAAGGGAGCGCATATGATGCTGTATAATCTGCAACATCCATATTCACACAAAACATGGCAAAGAAAGCATTGCATTCAGAATGCTGGAATAAACTACCATGAATCATCAATATCAAAAGCATAAGCATTGTGAGCTAATAGAGAGCATGGTGGTAACATTACACCATATTGTATTTCATGCCAGCTCAGAGATCTTATCTCAAGAATGGCATTTGTAGTTTAGCACAGTATGTTTCTTCGCTGTTCCTCCCTTCTTCATTAACACTAATTTGTAGATCTTCAGTGCAAAACAAACTTTCAGAGCAATGCAAATGCTGTATTTCAAGATGGCAACACAGGATGATGTAACTCCTCATTCCCTGCATTCACTCATATGTATCTTGTTAGAGAGCCGCTTCTGTTGCGTTCTGTTATTGAGCTATAAAGAATATAAACTCTCTGAGGGGACCAGTGAAGATGGGGGGATAATTCGCTTTACTTTTGTTTTGTTTTTCCTGATTAAACACCAAAGTGTTGCACTTCTCACTTTACTTGAAGGGAAATTGATCTTCTACATCGACTTCCAAACAAAGAAACATCATTTGTAGAAACAAATAAAACATTAAGGGTTCTTTTAAAGGTAAAAAACAGTAACAATTAGTTTGCAGTTAATTATGAATTGTGGCCAGTGGTGTAGTGGTTAGGGTGCTGGTTAAAGTGCTGGGCTCATGATCAAGAGGTTGTGGGTTCAAATCCCCATTAGACCCCCACCGTGCTAAGAAGGCAAGTCTTAACCACAGGTGTGTCTCTGTCCACCGAGCATTATAAATGGGTACCATGAAAAATACTAGGAAGGTAACCTGTGAGAGATCGGTGTCCCAGGAAGATTTGAAATCCTTTAAACTTCAAACTTCACACTATGGAAACCAGGGCTCCGACTGATGAGCCAGTATGCTCGTTTGTAAAAGCCCAGCAGACTTTACCTTTTACCTAATCATGAATTAATATCTTTGGCTTGCACCTTTTGTTTTGCTTTCTCATTGAAAAAAAAAACACATGTGTTTTATCTTCCATTAGCAGGTAATTTTGGCTGAATACAAAGGTTTCCTGAAAAAACAAACAAACAAACAAACAAAAAAAACATTCTGGCTCATAAGCTTAGTATTTGTTATTCACATGTGTTACATCTTGTATTTGTTCTGTGTCTGTTAATACCTATAATAGCATGACATGATTGTGTGTATGCAGTGTAACTTGGCAGTGCAACACTGATTTGTAGAAAGGGTAAAAAGTCAGAGATCAAGTGTTAAGAAATGGAAGAGGGCGCATGATTTCAAGGGAAATAAAACTAGCAAGCACATTTTACTCTTTCTCTCTCTCTCTCTTTCTCTCTCTTTCATGAAATGGAAAAATCCAAGATCAAGAGTCAGGAAATAGAACAAAGTTCAAGAGTAATAAAAAAGATATCAATGTTTACTAATAGCATTGCACTCGGTGTGGGGGTCATTGACATCTGCATACAGTTGTAAGCAAATTGTTTCAAATGTTTTTTTTTTTTGTGTGTATAATTTCATTTTCTTTCCAGAAGATAACAGTATTTCATGATTATCTATTATATGCCTGGTAAGTCAATGACTTCACAGAGGTTTGCTGTGCAGGAATTCAAGAATCAGTGAGCTTAATTATCATTGTTCTTTTACATCTTGGCTCATCTGGAGCTGTTCTGTCCCAGTTTACAAAAGTGTAATAATTTTATAAACCATTATGGATTATGTAATATCTGTAAAACACCACTCCTTAGGATTTGTGAGCATCTGACAGCTTACAGATCCATAATTTGCTGAAAGTCCACATGTACTGACCTCAGCCTTTTTTATTTTTTTTCTAACACGAAGCCCTCCATCCATTAGCCGCAGAGAGCCAGACTGTTTTCTGTGCTCCCGACAAACAATCCCAGTTTACCTATTTGCCACGAATACAGTGCATCATTCTGCAGCTCTGAGTGCCCTAGAGAGAAGGTCAGAGTAGCAGCAGCATCTGAGTGAACACACAGCCCCTCCTATATGGGCCTGTTCATCTTTCTACCCTACATGTTCAGTACAATAACTAATTATAGCTTGTGTCACTCAAAGGATCCCTTGTTGATTAGGGCCAAAAGTCATTACAGCCCTTTAGAAAAGCTTCGTCCCAGCTCTGTTGTGACAACGGTCCTTGGGAGTAGGAAGTAATAGTTTGGTAGTACATTAATCTCATTGTCATGTCACAGGTTTTAAGCATTTCCTTTAGAATGCATTACCATTCAAAGGGGGAACTCACCCACAAAGTGCCACAGAGCAACTGATAAATGAATGATTTCCCCCCAAGCAAAGTGCGCCATAAAACCCTAAGAGTTGCATAATAGCGTTTCCTGTGTTTTGTAACACTGTGTCTCTGGTCTCTACCTGCTTCGAGCGCCGTTAGAATGCCAGTAACAAAAGAACGTTGCTGCTTCGGCGTAAAGATGGCGTGCAGTGTAAGCTTTTACAGGTTAAAAGTTAAGTGTGCAACTTTTATATTCTGAAACATTTATTGTAATGCTGAGGTGAAGAAAAGCTTTAACTCCACATAATAGAACAGTATATTTAAACTGCTAGTGTCAAACAGTACAAAGCAAAATGTAGGCAAAAATGAATGTTAGTAGGCATTACATGCATGAATATGCTGTTTTGATGCCTTGCTCTTAGTACAACAGTGTGGGTGCACAAAAGCAGAGTGGAAAAAGCTCGAAGCTAGTCTGGTATTATTCTGAAATATTAAAGGAGACTGGAAATGCAATAAGAAACAGTCAAACAGTCAGCCTATTTAAAAGAACATTAAGATCTCGATTTTAAAAGATATAAATCATTATAAATCATCTACATTAAAAAAAACAGTTCTGTTAATGTGATTCACAATGGGTTGTGACAGTTGTGTGGTGGTGTTGCGTTTTTTTTTTTTTTCTAACATGTTTGAAATGTTTAAGCACTGAGTCATGTGCAAAATGTTTGATAAAAATAAGAGTTTATAGTCCATGGGATTATAGACATTTAAAAATTTTTGTATGAATCCTTAATAAGGATTAAGCTTAATTAAAAAAAGGAAATGAATGAACTGGGGTTCAAATGTATTTAGGGAACATGATTAGGGGGGAAATGTGTATAGAAATATATACATATAATACATATATTTATTATTCTGTGTATTTATATATTACAACATAGAATGATTTGGGGGTTTAAATGGCTAACATGGAGCTGGATTACTTTTTTATATTTAGTCTTCACTGTCAATAAATCAGGGGGCAGCACGGTGGCGTAGTGGTTAGCACGTCCGCCTCACAGCAAGAAGGTCCTGGGTTCGATTCCTGGCTCGGCGCGTTTCTGTGTGGAGTTTGCATGTTCTCCCTGTGCTTGCGTGGGTTTCCTCCGGGGACTCCGGTTTCCTCCCACAGTCCAAAAACATGCACAGTAGGCTAATTGGCTGTTCCAAATCACCCCTGCGTGTGAGTGTGAGTGCAAATGGTTGTGTGACTGATGGCCATGCGATGGCCATGAGCTGTCCAGGGTGTACCCTGCCCTTACAAAGAGTCGGCTGAGATGGGCGCCAGCCTCCCCGCGACCCTAATTAGTAATAAGTGATTCGGAAAATGAATGAATGTGTGTCGGTGAGTAAAAGTGGGAACACACTGCTTCATTTTTGAAAACCAAGTAGGAATGATCGATTGGGCAAATGTCTGAGTGAGTAAGGGTGACATTATGCCAACCGCTAAATGAGGTGGCGAATTCATTCAGCAATTCAGTGGCCTGTCATCCAGGTTGTGGGTTGCCAGGTTGCTGTGACAGATGGTGTGTAATTGTATGTTGTGTGTGGATTGTGTGTAGATAGTGTTCCAGAGACAATCTGGCAACCTAGGAATTCTCAAGCAAACACACATAATGTACAGGTCTGTGTATGATCATTACTCATAATAAGGTTTGAGGGCTGTGCGAATAATGGGAGCTTCATGGAAAAAAGAAAACAAAACAAAACATTGGATAGGCACTGGTGAAGCCTGGGAAAAGTGATCTACAGATGGAATGGTAGTACACGGAAAAATCTCTTTTTTTAAAAACAGTATAAGCAGGTTTACATTTCCACATTTCAACATTATAGCCCATGGGTTAAGGTGTTTGTTCATTTATTTATTTATTTACGACATTGCGTTCATGGAGAGCTGGCCATATGAAAAAAAAAAAAAAGTAGACGTGGATGGATGAGCCTCGACAGCAAATAGGCGAAATGAAATTGGATGTCAGAATTGTGAGTAGAAAGCATGCGATAGACAAGCATACACAAGAATGTCCCAGAATGCTCTGTAATTGGAATCAGAGATGAAGTGCCTGGCACATCAACAGGTGCAACGATGCAAATAGAAATGCGGCATCCTAGGAGTGACGGCAGATCACATTTCAAGGGGATGACACTGGAATCTTTAAAAATATCCCAATATAAATAAGTGCACAATTAAACATGGAGCAGGCGATAAATAATTCAACACGAACAATGTTTAAGGAATTATGAAATCACTCTAGGCAAAAATAATTCGATAATTTAATAATTAAATAAATAATTACAATTATTATTAATAGTACCATCATCATCATTATTCATTCATTCACTTTCTGAACTGCTTAATCCTAATTAATGTGGCGGGGAGGCTGGAACTGCCAGTTAGCCCACTGTGCATGTTTTAGGACTGTGGGAGGAAACCGGAGTACCCAGAGAAAACCCAGACAAGCAGGGAGAGAACATGTAAACTCCACACAAACGGCCCAAACCCAGGAATCAAACCCAGGACCTTCTTGCTGTGAGGATGACATGCTAACCAATGCTAACCACCATGCTGCCCTATTATTATTATTATTATTATTATTATTATTATTGTTGTTGTTGTTGTTGAAATGCCCTTTGTCCACTGAGGCCTCCCCATGACCCTAACAGGATTAAGCGGGTTAAGATAAGCTCTAATAACATCCCAAAAGGATGGATGAGGAGGAAGAAGAAGAAGAAGAAGAAGATGAAGAAGAAGAAGAAGAAGAAGAAGAAGAAGAAGAAGAAGAAGAAGAAGAAGACGAACAAGAAGAAGAAGAAGAAGAAGAAGAAACACAGGTCCTCAGAGCTGGTCTATTTGTAGGAATAGATGATTTCAGTCAGTCAAAGCTATAAAAAGTATAATCTTTAGGATTTCCATATAAGTTCAATATCAGGGAATAGCAGCATGCAGGATAAATGATGAGCAATGAGCAGAGGATACAG
>JBCNYG010000016.1:15726561-15740962 GCA_039654305.1 Porochilus rendahli | reverse complement strand
AGGGAACTTGGTGGAATCGTGATGATCTTGAGGGAACTTGGTGGAATCGTGATGATCTTGAGGGAACTTGGTGGATTCATGATGATCTTGAGGGAACTTGGTGGATTCGTGATGATCTTGAAGGAACTTTGGTTGAGTCGTGATGATCTTGAGGGAATTTGGTGGATTCGTGATGATCTTGAGGGAACTTGGTGATGATCGAGCTGACTATGGCAAAACCTTTGCCATGATTATTACAATGTGTTAAGATTTGAAGGTAATTGTTATAGACTGTGGGAATTATAGTAGAGGGCAGTGGAGCTTAACAGACCTTAACAGAGTGTAATGATTATAGAGGTCATAGGTCAAAGGTCAAGGTCACTGCAGCCTTACCACAAGAAGGTATACGACCAACAGGTGGTATCTCTAGTTGTGTATTAGGTTATTAATGTTAAAGTAGGTACAGCATCTTTTAATGCAATTGGAAAGAACTCTTTAAACCGATTCCTTAAACCGATAAAGTGTAGGAAGTGTTCCACTTCAAAAAGCTAAAACTTTTCTTTAGGTCGAGAAAAACATATTTCAGTGGATCGAACATCTGGAGACGTCTCCATGATTCAATGCGCTGTAAGGATGCTCCTGTAACAAGCTGATTTATAAAATGAGCGTTTAATAAGGGTGCCGTTAAGAAAGTGGAAATTGCTGCGTTTGTTTCCGATGCATCTGATTTGTGTGTGCGTATTTAATCACACCCTTCAAATCTACTAATGAATGCATGTACTTGGTAATGATACTCAGACACCAATGTGCTATAGGTTTTTGGAAGAAATATTATAATTGCAGTATGCGCAGCGTTATTAGACCTGATGTTTCATCCTGTCATGCATCGGATGAAGAGCTTGCTCTAGACTTTAGGGTTTGTCTTATTTGACGCCAAAAGACAGAACTCAGCCTTTAAATGGACTTAATGGTGCTTGTGTTTGCGACAAGAAGAGCCAGAGGAAGAGAAATATTGACTATATTATGCTGGCGGTGCTGTCTGGCACACACTGGAAAAACTCACTGGTGTCCTATCTGTATTTATTGCATTTTACTCTTTTGACAAAAAAAAAAGCCTCAGTCACCCTGACGCGCTGACAGAGTCTTTAAAAGAGCTTTTGAGCATGTTTGGCTCACTAGGTTTAAATAAAAATGGGAGATAATCTTAGGTAATATTCAAGACTCGGTCAGGCTTGTTACAACTGGTATTAAAGAACCTCGGTATATAAATATTGGGGAGCCTAGCACCAAGAGGCAGTTTAGGGGGACACAATTTATGAATCCAGCCTGACTTTATCATCTTAATGAACATTTTAAGAGTTGCACGCCACAAAGTTATACAGCAGTGTCAAAAAGCTGATCAGGAAGGTTTTCATTTGGGGGTGGGGGTGAGGGGGGACATAAAATTCATTCGTTTTCTATGGTGCTCGATCCTAATTAGGGTCACGGGAAGGCTGGCACCCATTTCAGGCTACCCCAGATTAGGGCAGGGTGCACGCTGGGCTGCTATTGTATTGAACAGCCCTGAACGCCAGGCCATTGCAGGGCCAACACATCTACAAGCATTCACACTCACTCTCACACCTAGAGGCAATTTGGAACAGCTAATCAGCCTACTGTGCATGCTTCTGGACTGTGGGAGGAAACCGGACGAACCGGAGGAAACCCAGGCAAGCACGGCGAGAACATACAAACTCCACACTGTGAGGCGAACGCACTACCCACTGCACCACCATGCCGCCCATAAAACTAATAAACAAAATACCTATCCTAATAATTAACCAATAAAAGAAATAACAAACAAAGAAACAAATATTTAGTTGAGTTATATTTATTACTATTTTAATCCTTTTTTTTTTTTAGATTTCATTAGCAATCTCACTAAGACAATGTAAAAATGTACACACTGCGTATATGGGTGGCACGGTGGTGGAGTGGTTAGCAGTTCCACCTCACATCAAGAAGGTCCTGAGTTCAAGCCCAGGGCTCAATCGTTCCTGTGTAAAGTTTACATACTCCCCCTCATGCTTGTGTAGGATCCTGCGTGTACTCTGGTTTCCTCCCGCGGTCCAAAGAGAGGCACTTTAGCCTGATTGTCTGTTCCAAATTGCCGCTAGGTGGGAGTGTGTTTGTGAATGGTTGTGTGTTCTGCCCCTGCATTGCTTTGGCAAGCTGTTTCGCATGTGCATTGTGTCCCCAGTGTGCTATTATTAAAAATCATTGTTAAATTAGTGGGTGTAGCATCTGTGCCATTCAATCCTCAATAAAATAAGCATGGCCTTTGCAACTGTCAATCATTTTGAAAGAGGTGTTACTTCTCAGCCAGCTGGTAGCATACTGTAAAAAAAATAAATAAATAAATAAATAAATAAATAAATAAATAGATCTTGTTGTAGTTTGTTTTTCTTCATGTTTCCCTGTAGTATGCATAAACTAAAACTTTAAATAGGTTTAAAAGTACATAGTTGCACAGCACTCATCCACCTGCCCTTGACAATCCTTTTAGGGATCTTTAGCAACATCCACCATAATATTTTTTAAATTATTGCTATGAATTCTTAATCACATGGTTGCAAAGTTAAAAGAATAACAAGCCAAGATGAATAGTTAAGACTGGAGTGAGGGTTGCGGTCGGCCCTTTTTGGAGTGCGTGAAATACACTGAAACCGTGCTTCTTTATTAGCATGACATTGTTGAGTGATGTTGAGTGTGTGTGTGTGTGTCCCTTGTTTTTAACTGTAACTTCAGTTTTAGCTGTTCAATGGAACCTTGAACCTGTTCATCACATTCAGTCTGGTCATTACATGCCTCTAGAAGTAGAACTAATTCCGTTAGACCTTTCTGCCCAGCACTACTTTTGTTATGCTAAAGAGAGAGCAAGAGAGAGAGACAGAGAGAGAGATAGAGAGAGAATTAGAGAGAGAGAGTGCCAGCACATGACCTACTGTATGTTGTAAATGCATGTGAATGCCTCACTGTCGTTATCTCCAAACACGACGCGAGGTTTATAGGAAACCAGATAGAGTGTGTTTTGATTTCTGGTGTCTCTGTTGATTGCTAATTAACGGTAGTGTCATTATTTATGATTATAATGAAGCAATTTTACAATAGTTCAGTCGCAGATGAGGACTGCGTCTTGCCTAGGCAACTCAACAGCAGTTAATTGAGCTACTGCTTGATTACTTAACGACTTTTCGCTAACACACACACACACA
The DNA here is from genome assembly GCA_039654305.1 of Porochilus rendahli. NCBI lineage: Eukaryota > Metazoa > Chordata > Actinopteri > Siluriformes > Plotosidae > Porochilus > Porochilus rendahli. The sequence continues at coordinate 15,737,729 of JBCNYG010000016.1, read as the reverse complement.
AAGAGAGAGCGAGGGAGCTAATTTATGGCTACACAGAAATACTAATTACAAGCTAATTTTTAACATAAGAACAGGACGTAAATGTGTGGAACTTTTAAGAAAATATTGAACAATTATTTATCACTAAATGAAGTGACTTTATTGCATGCAATGAGTTTATTCAGACTTTTGCTAGCGGTTTAAGGTGATGTTGCTAGCAAATAAGGCTAACCAGTAGCTAATATCACTAGTGCTCACATGAGAACTGTATGTGATGACTTTTATGTACAGATTACTACATGCTAGAAATGCTTTCCTGACTTGTTAGCAATATTAGCGTCATAAGGCTACTTAACAAACACAGTTTTGCAGCTCAACTCTGTCCACCCTACCTATCGAAAAAGATTATTTTGTGAATAGATTTAAGGCTTAAATGAAGTTTTTAAATGTTCTTGTTTCCCCTCAGGTGTGTATGAACTGAACCTTGCTGAGGAACAAAAGCTGGTCGTCAGCACGGTCACTGTGGGTCAGAGCATCGTGTTGACCTGCGCCATCGCGGGCGAGAGGCGACCGCCGATCATCTGGAGACGCAATAATCACACGCTCAACACACTACAGCTGGAGGATATCAGTGTAAGTGAAATTCCAAAACACACACGGAGCATATCAGGGATAAAACACCAAGCAGGTGTGCTATTGGAGGAAAATAATCAAGGCAGGGTGCACCCTGAACAGCTCGCGAGACCATCCCAGGTAAACACACACACACACATCCTTTTACACTCACATCCACACCTACAGGCAATTTGGAGCAGCTAATTAGCTTAATGTGCATGCCTTTGGACTGTGGAAGGAAACCAGAGTACCCCGAGGAAACACATGCAAGCACGGGAAGAACATGCAAACGCTACACAGAAGCAGTGGGTTTTCTCTGGGTACTTTGGTTTCCTCCCACGGTCCAAAGACATGCACATTAAGCTAATTGGTTGTTCCAGATTGCCCCTAGGTATGAATGTGAGTGTAAATGGTTGTGTGTGTGTATTTGTGTTGGCATTGCAATGGGCTGGAAAGCTGTTTAGGGTGTACCCCACCTTCACCCAGTGTCGGCTGAGATAGACTCCATCCTCTCCGTGACCCTAGTTAGATTAAGTGGTTTGGCAAATGATTAGGTGAGCGAGGGAGTAAACGGACACGTCCTAATGCTTTGTTTACTTACGGTGCGGAGCTCACCTGCACCTGTCATGGTTGAAATTTGTAAAAAATAAATCATAATTGTCCTGTAGTTTTTTTATGTTCCCATGCAGTATATATAATGAAATAATAATTAGCCTCAGGGTTCGTTTCCTATTTAATTCAACTAGTGACATTCACAGAGCCTGAGGCGGTTTATTCCTAATTATACAAGCAATAATGTATCAGAATGAGCACATGAATATATGCATGGGCCTTTTTGCCTTTACAGACAGTTCTTGTTAAAACTGCTATCGTAAAAAATTATGGTCACTTTTCGACCAATCAGAATCAAAGATTTATCACTGCTGTGGTTTCGGACTGTGATAAAACATATCAAACCGAAATAAATTATTAAATGTATTCCAAATAAAACGAAAGGTCAGTGCTTTAAGGGAAAAGCCGAAGAGAAGGGATTATAACAACGCAGTAAATCAGCATTTCACAGCGCCTCAGGCTCAACACGCGCACAAACAGCAGCCAAAATGCACATAATGACAGTGGGATGTGAACACACAGTGAGTCAGAGTTGTTTCGCAAGTCATTTTATACAAGTCGGAGTCACGTCTTAGGTCTCGGAGCTGCAATCCTACATTTTGATGCCAAAGTTATCAAATATACCACCTCAGTTACATCTATTATGCTGTAAGTAAATGGTAAACTAAAGGCATGCTATGTGAAGAAGGGACTAGACTCATCTCATTGCCGGCGGTTCGCTGTGTTTAAACACAAGGCTTTTTTTTGTTTAATCTGTGTTCTAATCTTTTTTTATCCGTAGAAAAATTATCCTTAATTAATTTAATCAATCCTGTTCGGTAAACTGGTGGCACAGTGGCGTAGTGGTTAGCGCAACCGCCTCACAGCAAGAAGGTCCTGGGTTCGAGTCCTGAGCGCCAGCGTTTCTGTGCCGAGTTTGCATGTTCTCCCTGTGCTTGCATGGGTTTCCTCCAGGTACTCCGGTTTCCTCCAACAATCCAAAGACATACAAATTAAGCTGATCGGCTGTTTCGAACCATCCCGAGTGGTGAGTGTGAGTGTGAATGGTTGTGTGTGTTAGCCCTATGGTGGTCTGGCAAGCTGTTCAGGGTGCACCATGCCTTCGCACATAGTCGGCTGAGATAGGTTCAGCCTTCCTGCGACCCTAGTCGGAGTAAGCGGTTCAGCAATTAAGTAAGTGAGTGCGTACATTCAAAACACATTCAGGATGTAAATCGACCAGGCACCAGTGGCTACATTGTTTTGAAGACATCCACATTCGCGTACCGCATGACTGCATGATTTGCATGCACAATAATGTCGTTCAGCAGCGGAGACGTTAGATTTATATGATAAACATGGCGTGGTATGTCCCTTCATATGTCATGACATCATCTCAATAAGTAGGTTACGTGCAATATATTTTAAAAGTGAGGTGCACGATATATGCACAAGTGAGAAATGAATCAGAGCCAAGAGTTTATATTCCTGCATTTCACGGATCATCAAACTAATTATCCAATCAAATTCCTTCAGCAGTCTCCTTCACATCAGCCTCGGTATGTTTCCGTATGTACCTGTACCGTCTGTGGGCACCTAATTGTGCTATCAGTCATATTTTCCCCACATTATTAGCCTGCTGGTTTTGTGCTACTTTTCCTTCTAACACCTCGGAGTATGATAGCCGTAGGAGCTACATCACTCATCATGGCTGTGACTCAAAAGTAACACTTTATTATGAGCCAAACAGGAAGTGCTTAAGGAGAGTAAAGTAGCTTTGAGGTCTGGCAGCATTTCTCTCTGTGTGAATTCGACTGCCAAAGCAATCACGAGAACTGAGAAGGGTGCTTAAAGCAGAAAAAAAAAAGCAAAAAAAAAAGGGGTGGTGGTGGGGGTTGTGGTTGATAAAGAAAGTAAATAAATAATACATTCTAAGAGCTATATGGAGCCGCAGTGAGGATTAAAAGGCACATCTATCCTCAAAACCACTGCAGAGGGAATCGTTATGTCCTGTTTCTTTGCAGTTTTGGGTAATATGTGCTATGTGTGTGTCTGTGTGTGTGTGTGTGGGTGTGTGTGGGTGTGTGTGGGTGTTCCCGGTGCATCTGTGCATTTGGTCTGAAACAAATTCACCCGTAGCGTGGACATTAGCATCAGACAAAGGCTCATGCAGTTAATTAGTTAACTAGTGTTATGTGCTGATGTCTGAGGAGGCTCTCATAGGCTGAGCTGATCAACCGAACCTTCACGCTTTCACTTCTGAAAGTTGAAACATTTGAAGATACATTTGCACATTTGACAAAAGAAGGGGCTTATGGGTAGCAATAGCATACAGAGGCCCTGCAATGGTCTGGCGAGAAAATTAATATATGAACAGCATATAGAGGCGCTGCCAACACGTACACCCTGAAATACTGTATTTCACGACATTTTAGGGAGGAAAGGGACTTCAGAGGGTGATATTAGAGGAAATATTTCAAGAAAATGCTGGTATAACATAAATTTTTTTATTAACCATGATTTTCTAAATTAATTTTTATTAAATTCTAGTTATTTTTAATGTTGTGGAACATCCACAGAGTAAGTTTTTCCTGTTGTCGTTCACAGTATAAGTAGGGTATTAGTGCATTTGATACAGAGTGGGGTGAAAATCAGAAAATCAGCATTTCTAACATCCTTGTATCATTAAAATTTTATACAGTATGTATATATATAACATGTGTGTGTGTGTGTGTCTTATTGAGAATTTAGCACCTTTATTAGCACGTCTGCCTCAGAGCAAGAAGGTCCTGGGTTTGACTCACAGGCTCGGTCAGGGTGTTTCTGTGTGGAGTTTGCATGGGTTTCCTCCTGGTACTCTGGTTTCCTCTTAAAGTCCAAAGACGTGGAGAGGAGCCAGTTGAGGTGACTCGGGCATCTGATTAAAACGCCTCCTGAACGCCTCCCTGGTGTGGTGTTTCGTGCATCTCCAACCGGAAAGAGGCCCCGGGGCCGACCCAGAACACGCTGTTTTACTGTACATTATTTTTTAAGCTTGTGATTCACATACGATAAAAGCACTGACCCTCTGTGTGAGTGTGAGTGTGAGTGTGAATGGCTGTCCTTGTTGCCATGTTTGTTTGTTTGTTTTTTATTTAACCTTTATTTTGACAGGTTATCCCATTGAATCACAAAGTCCCATTTGCAAGAGAGACCAGTTACGAGTAGAAAACAAATACAGACATACAGCAATGAAAGACGTCACATTAAGACACTGTTAACAATAACATAACTTACATAAATAAAACAGACATTAGAGTGGCGAATGAAATATAGCAAGACATAAACACACTAAAAACGGGAACATATTCCAAGTAATGGCTTCACCAAGCTATTCCGCGTGTACACGGCTTCGCCCAGTGTCAGCTGAGCTAGCCTCCAGCCATACTGTGACCCCAGTAGGATTAAGCGGATTGAGAAATGAGTGAGTGAGAACAATAACCTCATATTTAAAGCAATTTGTTCTTTCTACACTGTTTCTTAAGTACTCTTTGGCTTCTCTGCCATTAGTCTCATGAAAGCCGATGCTTGGCGCTAATGCAAGTGCTTTTTTTGTTTACTAGGTTTACATTTAAATGCAGTTATAAAACACTTTTTTTTGTTTGTGAAAGGGAATTAAATTTTTTATGGTCCATGTTAAAGAGGAGCTCTGCTTTCCGCTCACTGCTGAAAGTGTAAAGCAGAACATCCAACTGCTGGAAGGAGTCACAGCATGCTGCACTGATACCTTATTGTAAATCCTGAGCGTAATTGCTTCAATATTAAATGCCAATGTTATGGCCGATCAGTTTACTCCAGGTGGCCCAGAGGCTTACTGGTTAGCACGTTCACCTCACAGCAAGAAGGTCCTGGGGGTTCGAGTCCTGGCCCCGAGCGTTTCTCTGAGGAGTTTACATGTTCTCCTCACGCCTGTGTGGGTTTCCTTCAGTTTTCTTCCACAGACCAAAGACATGCACATTAGGCTGTTCCAAACTGCCCCTAGGTGTGAGTGAGGGTGTGAGTAGTTCTGTGTGTTTGCCCTTCAATGGTCTGGAGAGCTGGTCATGGTGTACCCTGCCTTCACTCGGTGTTGGCTCTCCGTGACCCTGGTAGGATCAAGCAATTCGGAAAATGAGTGAGAGATGTGAGAGAGCGGTGTGTGCAGCAAACATCAATGCTACAAAGCTACAAAATCAATCCTGACTTGGTCTGGGTTTAGTCTCATAAGCATCTGGGGTGAAACCTTTTGTGAAATGCTGCTGGTTTCCCCAACACTTTATAGTAAACATGTCAGAGATGAATCTCAGTGTATCCTGCTTCTGTTCCAAAAACAATTACTCTTCAGAAATTCTTACAAATTACTTGTTTGCTCCCTGAGACCAGAAACTGTTTTGGTTGCCATAAAATCTTCCCTTGAATGAGTTTTTCTCCTTTTTTAGTTATTTTCAATATATTCAACGGTCCCAAAAAATGGGCCAAATTTTAACGATCAAAAATTCTAAAACCCTTTACTGTAATCTTATAAACATTTTACAGATTTAACAAGAAGATAATTTTTTATTAGTTACTCCTGCAAATTTCCTGTTAATATATTAAATAGCCCTTGTATGAGAGCAAAAATCAAAACTGAGTCTCAAATATTACAGAACTGGACATCTGCAACTGCCATGACACAACATGTCAGGTGTCAGGAGCAGTGCTGCAACAGGTGTTTCACCTGTCAATTAAGTGTCATCTGGAAATACAGTCTGTCTCTGCTGACCTGGTTTAGAGAATAACAGTGTCAGATTTTTAACCTCTGCCAGTCGAGTTGCGGATTTTTAGAATCAAGATGGTTTTCTCAAGCGGCGATGAGGTGTTAACTGCTGCATGTTTTACTGAAAAGGGGTGGAGAGGGTGCAAGATAGTCTGAGAATTTCTGGGGAAAAACCGGAGCAAGTCATCTGTTAACAACTTGATCAGAAACATCTGCATGCTGTTTGTAAGGAAAATGGCGGACAGATTGACCCTTGTTTAAGTGACATATCTCCAGTACTTGAATTTTAAACACTCATTCAAAGGCTATTTAAGTAATTAACTTGATATTTGCAGGAATTATTAAAAACACCTGCTCGGTAAATCCAGAAAGTTTTTATAAGATTATGTCCAAGGGTTTCAGAATTATTGAACATTAAAATTTGGCCCCTTTTTTTTTGGAACACCCAATGTAAATTAAATTTACTGTAAAATCCCAAAGAGAAAAAGAAAAATGTTTTCAAGATGTGTTGGCCATACGTTGGTCTGGCAAGCTATTCAGGGTGTATCCTGCCTTCCCCCAGTATTGTTTGCAACAGGCTCCAGCCCCTGATTGCTAGCGAAACACCCCTGAATCAAGCTGAGACTCTTGGATTGGCTTCTATATTTCAGTTGAATTATCATTCCTTCACGTTCTGTACTGATTCTCATATTTTTGCTTTTTACTATTTATCCAGTCCTCACTAACTAAAGACAGGAAAGCCTCCAGCAACTTCAACAGTTCAATAAATGAGTCGATTTCCAGATCAACCTGAGCAGGATTTGAAGCGAAAGCCGCTTAGGCACATTAAATGTGAAAATGAAATCTTGCCGTGTGTTGCATCACTGGGTGCAGCCGCAACTGTCATGAGAAAACGTGAACTTGTGAAACTCTTCAGTTGCTTGCTCTGGACAAGTTTTACTCGTGAGCTGGCTATCCATAAGCATAAGAGATGAAATATATGTTTTAATATCTCAGCAACGGTGACGGCATTCCAGCCTTCGGAAAAATGTTCAGAAATATTAAATTTTAATGAAGAAAAGCAGTTGTGACAACTTTACATTTTTTATAAATTCCCTAGACAGAGATGGCAAAAGTCCATAAGTTTTTTCACTTTAAATAAAAGTAAGGATATGTGTGGGTAAAGAGAGGGAAAGTAGAAGTACTGATTCAAATTGCTAACAAATGATATATAATATAATATAATATATTATAATACAATACAATACAATACAATACAATACAATACAATACAATACAATATAATATAATATAATATGATATTATATTCATTCATTCATTTTCTAAGCCACTTAATTTTAATTATGGTTGCCTGAAGGCTGGCACCCATCTCAGCCAACTCTGGGTGAGGGCGGGGTACACCCTGAACAGCTTGCTAGGCCGTTGCAGGGCCCACACACATACAACCATTAACACTCACTCTCACACCTAGGGGTGATATGAAACCTCCAATCAGCCTACTGTGCGTTCACTGTAGGAGGAAAGCGGAGTATGCGGAGTAAACCCACGCAAGCACAGGGAAAACATGCAAACTCCACACAGAAACACCCGAGCCAGGGAATCGAACCCGGGACCTTCTTGCTGTGAGCCAAACATGCTAATCACAGTGCCACCGTGGCTGGTTTAATTATAGTCTACTTAAAAAATGGAAAAATAATCCAACAAATGAGTGACTGTGACGAACTATGAGTGTTGAGTGTTGAAGCATTATCCACTTAAAATAATGTTATTTAATCTTGAGATCGAGGACCAATCAGATGCGTCATTTCCGTTTCGTAAATAATAAACATTTACAAGCACCGTTTTGTGTCGCCGGTTTACTATTGGTGACTCACTGCAGCCTACTCTGATCTCAGTAACAACGAAGTGAATCTAATCTCTAATCTCTTTTCTCTCCTGCCTTTCTTCCCTCCAGATTCCTCCCCAGGTAAGTTTCCTCACCCATCTTGAGGTCTGCATGCCTTTCAGTCCACCACAATCTCAAAGCGCTGAAGCTGATGTGACATTACATTAAGATTTTGGGATTTAACTGAGGTCCGGGGAATTGCGGGTCAGAATGGATGCCTGTGTCTGCGGCTTTATTTTCTCCCATACTCTTCTGCTCTTTGGGAGTTAATAGAGTTTTATCTGTGCTGCGTATTGCTTTTTTGCAGCACTGTTAAGAAGAGAGGAGAAAGGAGAGAGGGCAGTTGGGGGCAAATTCTGGTCTTCAGATAGATTATTGCCTATTAATATACGGTCAGATTCACTTTTGTTCCACGTATATATTCACTGTACAGGAACTCAGGAAAGGAAGGAGAGGAATTCAAAGCAATGATTTTCACTTTTTGATATAATGATGGTGAAATACATGAATGTATAGGTACACCGTCGATTCCTATATCTTTGTGTATAGGGAAAACAATAATCATAAACATGTTCTGTACTATATATCATGATTTTGAATAAAACCAACAGAAATCTCTATTTCTGTATAATCTCTATTTTATAAGTTGGAAAGAGAGAGAGAGAGGGAGAGAGACACCCTTTGGGGATTTGCAAAAAGACAGCAATCCAATACAAAATGCAAATATTACAATTTAGTTTTATTATTTTCATTTATAATATTTTATAATATTTATCGTAAGTGATCTAAAATGTTTATTTTTTATAATATAAAATATTTATTTGTTTTTGTTTTTTATATTACTATTACAAATTATATTCATATATGTATTATTTAGTATATTTTCTAAAACAATAAAAGTATTATTTTAAACAGATTTTTTTTCTTGGTCCACTAATACTTTCATTTATTTAATAATTAGATTTTTATTATTTAAATATTATTTTCAATAAAGAAACAACTTTGAAAACAACACTAGATATGTTTGGTTGTTCTAAATTCTTTTTTTAGAGTGATATTTTGGTTGTAATGACATGCCCATGAATATTTAGTGTGTTCATTTTTTTTTTTATAGGAAATCGGGGATTAGCTCCTGTCTGATGAGGCAGTAGGCTGGGGGGTGTAAAAGCCCAACAGAAAACCAGCACTTCAAACATACCATTTCCTCCAAAATTGTGGCCCACTTTCTCTATGGAAAGCCAAAGAGTTCAGAAACAGTCCTTTTAGAGGGTTGCTACAATACAGACATATTTGGTCCATATTTGGTCATAGCTTCCTGTTAAAGTTACATCAGTTTCATTGGCTGTGCTTGCTCCTCATTCCCTTGTCTTTATTTAAGTTGTTTTAAAATGAAATAAACTAATAATATATTAAATAGACTAATAATATATTGCTAATAATAATAATACACTCCATGCATAATTCCTGCTCACATTCGAGATTTCTGACTGCCGTGATTTTTTTTACAGGCATTACAAGCTTTAATAGAAATGTTTAATTACCATTCTAACCACATCAGCAAGGAAAATAAACACGTGAGAATGGAAAAACAGTTGTCAGAGAAGGGTGAGTGCTTGTCACTTGGTTTGTTGAAGTGTGATCTCGGTAACAGCGTGTCTGCTGGTTGTTTTCAGGTGGTTACGCAGGAAGATTAATTAGCTTCTGAGCTTTTGGGAGCATGGTGACTGATTTGTCATGTTTCTGTTGTTCTGCATGCTAAAACTTGTTGATGAACTGGTGTGATGGCGTGAAGTCGAGTATTTTCATATGACAGTACAACCCGATTCATGCACCTGTCTGTTATCTATACCGCTTATCCATCAGGGCTGTAGGTGAAGCCGGAGCCATGGGAAGTTTAGAGTATCCAGTTGACCTAACGTGCGTGTCTGTGTATAGGTCAGGGTTTAAAGAGTCAAAGGACAGATGTGGATCTAGCTTTCACTTGTCGCACTTTCGTTTGTTTGTGAGAGTATTTTTATTTTGAAGTGTGGCTTCTGAAAGCCTTTCTGTTGGTTATGCGATGGCGTGCACTTTTGATGCCGCTTCACCGTCAAATGCTTTGTTTATCATCTCAAAAGAAGTGGATTGCACCGCACCAAACAGTTTCGCAAAAAAATTATTTGTGCTTGGATGATGACAGCTGTCATCTTTTTATCAGCACTGAACTTACGCTCGCCCTCCCTCTCACACTGTGCAGAGACTAAAAGAAAAATCTATATCAAAGTGTATTTGATGCAAATGCAACCCATTTCTATTGATTCGGTGCGCTCACTCTCTCTTTGTCTCACTCTCTCTTTCTTTCTCACCCCCCCTTTCCCTCTCTCTTCTTTTCTCTCTCTCTCTCTCTCTCTCACACACACACTCTCTCTTTCTCTGTGTGTGTATCTGTGTGTATCTCTTTCTCTCTGTCTCTCTCACACTTTCTTTTTCTGTGTATGTATAAATTTGTACCATCCAACGCCAAGCTATTTTCAGTATCCTCCTCTTTGATTTGCCTGTTTTTTTTTTTTTTTATTCAGCCAATTAATTTGATTTAACTTACTGTGATTCAAGTGTTTTGACAATCTGTACTGCTGGCATATTAATTCCATTTCTGAAGAGGTGTCTATTTATAGGTTTTTATCATCACATTTTTGGATTGTCAACTAGATCCGGCTGTTTATTTCACAGGATTTTGGTGATGATGGAAGTTTGTATATCACCAAGGTGACCACAACTCACATGGGAAACTACACCTGCCATGCTGATGGATATGAGCAGCTTTACCAGACACACACCTTACAAGTGAATGGTATGTAAAAATAATAATAATGTTAATAATAAATAAATAAACACTCACATACACACTCGTACTGATACACCATGGCTGTTATTACGATGACTAACATCACATTAACTATAGCAGCAGCTCAGAGAGTAAAATTACTAGTCTTATATTAAATATACTGCTTTTATTCATATGTATGGTATTGTAGCATCCATTTGTTAAGCCGTGATGTAATGACCATGTGTCCATGGCCAAGCCCCGTGTTTTCAACATGGCTTAGTGCTGTCTTCTATTGTTGAGTACAAAAAGATATGCAAGTGTCACCGTGAAAAATGTACACTTATATTCATTACCTATAAAATGGAAAAGCTCCAAAAAGAAGTTTAAAACAAGAAGGCAAGATGGGAGGATGGGACAAGTGATCAGTGATTGGTCAAAGGAAACATGGTTGTCAGTGATTAGTGAGATGGGACCATGGCTGTCAGTGACTGGTCAGATAATACTACGTTTGTCACTGA
>JBCNYG010000016.1:15675113-15693573 GCA_039654305.1 Porochilus rendahli | reverse complement strand
AACGCCCGAGCTGGGAATCGAACCCAGGACCTTCTTGCTGTGAGGCGGACATGCTAACCACTACGCCACCGTGCCGTATCGCCCTGTTGCCATCGGATAGGTTAAATGATTATTGCACAACTGGCAAGCGCAACATAGTAATGTGACTGTCTGCTTCAAAAATAATTTGAATGAATAATTACACAATTATAGAAGTCAGCTTTCGTATGAAAGAAAATTATTCCGTCTTAACCTTTTTTGTGTATTTCTTATGTTACCACATAGTGTATACTAAAAAAAAATCACTTCAGATTTGGTGACTATTTAGTGATATCCACCTTGACTTTGGTAGATAATTGTTATATAAGCTGAATTTTAAATGGATATTTTAAAAGTGTCATTTCTGACCTAAAAGAAAGGACAAGTGAATGAAAACATGCTAGAAATGATAGTAACCAGCATGATAAATGGGGTCATTATATTGTGAGCTCAACAAATTTATCTAATTTATAGTCCAGGCCAATGCCATCTGTTTAAAAAAATAGATATGGATTGAACAGATGCTCGTGGGATTTTAATATTTTGAGTACTTTGAAGGTTAAAATTAAACTTTATGAAGTAGAAAGTGATTTTTATTTTGTAAATATACTGTTGTGGAAGTACAAATATGATTTATTCTTTGATAAGTTTAAAATTGGAGTGAAATTGGAAAAATATTATATATAATCTTTGAAAATGTGTTTATACCATATAATGAGTTTAGGATTGGAGTGAAATTGGAAAATGAATCATGTTCAGATTCAATCTAATTCATTCTTTTAAGCATTATAATGGAGCTTGTTACCAAAGCATGCTAAAAAAAAAAAGCATTTGATTTGCACTGATTTGATTTTTTTTCTTGTTTGCAGACTGTGAGCACAGACCGAGTCCCAGTGAAGCTCCATTACGATAAATCACATGACCACGTGTGGGTTCTCAGCTGGGGGGATCTGGAGAAGAACTTTCCGACACTCCAGGTTAAAAACAACAATGAATACATCTTTCACATGATCTTGTTCTTCAATGAAATTTATGAGTTCCACTCATCCCAAGATCCTTTGCCACCACACACATCTGTCACTCAGTCCCTCTTTAGTGAATATCACGCTTTATAAATGACGGCTCTCAGACTAGAGTGAAGGAGTGTTCTCACACACAGCTCCCACCCTCCTCCCCTGATCCCTGAACGATTTCTGCTGACATTTTCAGGCCATCCACAAACGATGTAACATGATTGAATCTGTATACAAGGAAACCCCTGTGGAGATACATTTCAAATTGCATCTCCAAATAAAGCCATAAGCAGTGAACTTCCCAGTGATGAAAGATGTGTGTTTCCTATATTAGATGATATCTTAATATTGCCAGGCCATTGAGAATAACCAGTTCAGCACAAATATAACCCATGGCTCTCTCACTGTGTGATAGGTGATCAAGCAGGCTAGTGGTGGTATGTCCCACCACACCATCCACACCCCACCAGTGGGCCATCGCTTTGACAGAGTTGATGACTTCTTCATCCCGCCATCAAGCCTCATCATCAATCATATCAGGTATGGTGGAACGATGGACTGTCCAATCAGGACCACCATTAATGGGTCAAAGGGTATTGATAACTAACCCGAGTCCTTGGGGGTCCATGCAAAGGTCTGAAATGGAATTTAATACAGACCGACTGTGGATAAGGGACCCTTTTGGAAAATTTCTCTGGCTGTATGGGTCTATCCATGGTCTTACTTAACAAATCTTATCTTTGCCTCAGTGAATATTCATACTGGGAAACTGTAGATTAGTACCTGCTGCTGTAATCATGAATAATGTTCTCATCACAGGTATACGATAATGCTTGATCTATTGTATACCAGTGGTGCCCAACCTTGTTCCTCGAGATCTACCTTTCTGAAGACTTTTGTGTCAATCCTTAATCTGCCACTCTGACCATTTAATCTTCTAAAACTTAAGAAGATAATGGGATCTGATAGGTCGCGCTTATTAGGGCTGGAGCTAATGTATTCAGGAAGGTAGCTCTCCAGAAACAGCGGGGCAGTGCTGTAGTGTACTGTTAAGTAATTTTTCCAAAAGTTCAGATCGTTTTATAGAGTGACGCCAAAAAATTATACTTAACTAAATTCAAGAAAAACGTTCACTAAATTACATTGCTTCCCCCTATCATATGACCTCCACCAACCAGGTGCGTAAGCATGCACATGCACCCCTCTGTGACATAGGATGCTGCCACGTCCCTCCTTACAAACTGCTGCGTATGTGTGTGGGGTGACCTAACACACTCAGAGGGAAAGCACTGTCCGCTCCCTCGTACGAATGAACTCACCGCCACCCATGATTGGCTGGTGATCGCTGTGAGTGACTGGGACGTGAGCATATGCCATCCCTCCCACTCCTCCCATAAGAGCTTGGCCAATTAGCTCCGATGGACTCTCGGCCGCGAATGGCTGTGGCATCAACCTGTATTCGAACTTACTCACCTTGTTGGCGGCCCATGTCTTAAACAATCATCTTCCTAAATTCATGGGGCAATAGGCTAGCAAATTTATTTGCCAATAAATTTATCAGTAATATTAAATTATGAAATATTGTTTTATGAATAGAATGGCAGGGACAAGAGTTTTGTCAAATAATGAGTCATGGCTTTAAAAATTGAATAGTAGCAGCAACAGTTGCTGAATAAATGAATGTCAGCATGTTGTTTGGAATGAAGAGTGGTATGGTGATGCAGTGTTTAGCACTGTTGTCTTATAGCAAGCAGGTTCCAGGTTCAAACCTGCTGGTTGACCGGGGCTTTTCTGTGTTGGGTTTTATCCCTTCATGCCTGGATTTATTTCCTCTGGGTGCTCTGATGTCCTCCAACAAACCAAAGATGTGCAGCCTCTGTTTTTCCCTCTGTGACCTTGAAAAGAAGGTCAAGCTCACTCACACACAATCTTACCCTAGCACTCATAGTAGCGAGTCAGCATACCAAGTTTGAAAGCCCCAGCTTCAGCACGCGGCAAGTAAATCTCCAGAAGTGTGAGGGACAGACGGATGGATGGACAGGTGGGAACCCATCCCTGTAGCACCCGAGCCACTTTGTTGGCAGGAGCTGATGATAACTGCATACATCAAGTTAAAATAGATACATATTATAATATATGGAGCATGTTCTGCCAAAAAAGTGTCCGGTTCACAACGCAAGAGATCCAATTTCATTTTTCAGGTGTTTATTTAGCCTTTAGCAAAAGAAAAGCGTACAATCATTCACACGGAAGAAAGGACCTCGGACCCTGTCTACCAGCTCTGCGTTGGATTATAAAGTGTCCATCCCACTCTGATTGGACAACCATCCTCTAGCTCTAGACTCTGATTGGTCCCTCGTGATATGATGTGTCATCTTGACCTTGTTCGGTTTGAGCTCGACGCCATTTCGTTCCATCCCTCAGGACATTCTGTTCCTTTTTCAAGGTCCTAGGAACAGAGTGGAACGGCTCAAATAGAATAATCTTACACTCACTTTAGTGAATAAACTCCTCGTCCAATAGTCACATAAATCGTCCTATAATTAAATGGTGCAGTAAATCATACAGTTGCTCTTTAATGGGTAACAATTTTAGTATTTTTTTATTAGAGATGACTTCATTGGACAGTTCTCCATTTCAGGATTACAACTGTTTTTAAATAAAGAAAATATGATCACTTATTCCAAAAACTTCTGAATCTGATACCTCTGAATTTTTCCTCCAAAAGCACTAAACAGGTAAATACAGATATATGGTGACATTGTGGTAGACTCCGACCAGACGAACAGTCCAGACAGAGACGAAAATCAGGACTGGCCTTAAAAAGAAAAATTCATTTGTGCTTATTTACCATATCCAGTCACACTAGCTGACATCACACTGGCGGATTGACATTCAGCCCATATTATCCATTATAATGCATTCACAGTCACTTGCATTTGAATAAAATTGAGGTATTCAGAGACAGGAGTGCAAAGATTAAACCCTGAATAAACAGCGTCTGGGATAGAAAAATCTCAGTTGATTTGATCAAATCCAGGATGAAGATTACTGAGCATGTACCTCTGAGCCTCTTCTTGTGTTTTGCTTACAGATGGATGTTTGCTATGATCAGATATCATGCTAATGATAAATAATGATCTTATGCGAAACTGGTGTGTGTCGGGGAGAAAAAATCACTGAAGGCATAATATAGGCACTCCTAGAGCGCAAACCTCCACCAAGCCCAGAAATCCTCCATTTGTGCTATCTCACAACCACCCCCATACCTCCCACCAATTCAATTCCAGAGTGTAATTATTGCCAACTCCAACCCAGCATGTATGCTTCACTATCACATACAATCGCCACCAACCAGGGAGGGTGAGGGCAAGCATGTGCTTCCTCCGAGGCCAAATCTCATTTATTTCAAGCTGTTTTTCGTGCATATTGAAAGGCAGCGTAACACACTTGACGTGTGCTATCTACCCTCTTGTAGGCATGAGCCTGAAGACGCCTATGATTGGTTAAGGATTGCTTAAGTGACCGTGAATAAGAGTATGCCATCCCTCCCTCCATGAGAGCTCAGCCTGTTAGCTCCCCTGGGCTCCAGGCCACAGATTGCTGTGTGCATTACCTGGGCTTGAAGTGTTCAAGAATCCTTTTAAAAATTCCCGAAACCAGAGTTTCATCCAAACGATTTCCAAAATGGAGTCTTCCCTGCCCAGTGGCCCGCCTTGGCAGAGGTATATTATAAAGTAATTATTCATTCATTCATTTTTTGAACCGCTTAATCCAAACTAGTATAAAGCCCAACTCAGCCGACTCTGGGCGAGGGCACAGTACACCCTGGACAGCTTGCCAGGCCATCGCAGGGCAGAAACACACTGACGGCTATGCGGCCTCCTCTTTATGAAGGTCAGCGATGGTTGAACTAATTATATTTCTTAAAATATTCTGTATCTTTTTAGTGTAACAAATATGAGCTGGAGGCAGTTCATGCAAGCACTGGCAACTTCATTATAACAGTCAGGTGGAGCTAAAACTATACTGGAAAATAAAGTGAAAGTAAAGTGAACTCTGGTAATCAAAGGAATTTCTCTCTTTGTCTCTTTACCAAATCACTTAATCTTGCTTTTAGGGTCACAGGGAAGCTGGTGCCATCACAGCCGACACTGGGCAAAGGCGGGGTACACTCTAAACAGCTCACCAGACCATCACAGGGCCAACACGCACACCCATTCACATTCACATCCTAGGGGAAATTTAGAACAGCCAACAAGCACAGGGAGAACATGCAAACTTCACAAAGAAACTCGTGAGCAAGGGACTCAAAGGTCCTATACCTTCTTGCTGTAAGGTGGACATGCTAACTACTATGCCACTGTACCCCCTGTAATCAAAACAGGCTCTAGGTCACTGATTAGAAGGTCAGCAGTTCAAGCCCCAATACCACTGCTGCCCCTGTTGGGCCCTTGTGCAGAGTCCTTAATTTTCAACTGCTCAGTTGTATAAACAAAATAAAAATGTAAGTCACTCTGGGTAAGGGTGTCTGCCAAATGCCATAAATGTAAATGTAAAACACAGCTTTGAATAAAAGAAAAGAAAGTAAATAAGCAAGCAAGACATATTACATTACACTGACTTTAACAGTTATACTAAAAATACTGCCTCCATCTAATCAGAGCCTGCTGAGGTAGTACATCCAGCTGTAATTTAATATATTTATTTTCCATTGTTTCTCAAAATCCTGTGCAGCAGCTCTGATGCAGCCACCACATCTTTCCCAGTGGAGGTCGTGTTTAGCGGCCGGATAGACAAAAGTTCAGGACATCAGATAGGATGTTGTCAAAATGCTCAGGGCGGAACACTGTTCACTTTTTTTCTTCCTATTTATTTATATACCAAGCCCGAGTCGCTTTCAGGAGCCATATATATGAGGTGGGAATAAAGACTGGGTGGTATTCCGATCCATCAGGGCATCATTTAGATACTTAATAACACCCAGGAACAATTTTGGACTGCCGGTCTACCGACTGGCACGTTTTTGGGAGGTGGGAGGAAACCAGAAAACCCAGCTGAAACCAACAATAAGGCGTGGGGAACACATGAAAAATATTTAGTTTTGAGACAACAATGTAATCTACTACTACAAACAGTAATAGTTAAGATCACAAATAATGTATTCATTTATTTTCTGTACCACTTAAGTTGATTAGAGTCACCCGAAAGCTGGAGCCATTGCCAGCTGACTATTCGTAAAAGGCATGGTACACCCTAAACAGCTCATCAATCTATTGCGAGCCGACACAGATACATGTACATTCACACCAAGGGGCAATTCAAGATAGCCATTTATTCTAACATGCATGTCTTTGGACTGTTGGAGGAAACCAGCTCACCACCGAAGGAAATCACTCCTGCTTTGCTGACCACAGGACTCAAACCCAGGACCTCCTTGCTATTAAGCAAAAATGTTTACATTTGGCAGACACCCTTATCCAAAGTGACTTTTTATATAAAGCTGAGAAATTTGAGAGTTAAGGGCCTTGCTCAAGGGCCCAACAGTGGCAGCTTGATGGTATTGGGGATTGAACTGCCAACCCTTGAATCAGTAATCCAGAGTCCTAACCACTGGTGCATCACTGCCCTAGAGTGCTAACCACCATGCTTCCAATCCCAAATCATAAAAATAACAAACATTCTATGTGGAACCAAAACAAAAGAGTTTTACCCTTCAGAGTTCCTCTGGAACCTTTTAGGAAGCCATGGCCTTTTTGTCTACATTCTTAGGGGTTAAAATCTATACCTGTGATTTGTCTGTTTGAGGGAACTTTTAAAAAATCATTCAAAGAAGAGCCCTTGAGGAACCTTTGCTTCTTGACTTGTTTCAGGAAATATTCCTCACTATTTTATCTCACAGTAACTTCCAACATCCACAAAATAAAGCTTTACATTAAGCTATATGTCTGAGTGAGGACTTTCTTGGTTTTTATCGCTCATGATGGCACAACACATGGGGTCTGTTCATTCACATGGTCATGTGTATGCTCCTTGCTGCAAGGTCATGTATTTGCAGAAATGACATTGTTGCAAATGTTTAAGGCCTTCCGTATTAGAATTCGATGAATACTTCGTGGAACAGATTGTACTGATTATTATGCAAGGAAACATTCCCTTTATTTATTTATTTATTTATTTTTGAAGCTTGATCTTAACCAGAACTGCAAACTCGAATTCCAGTCAGCCTCTGGCTACCAGTCTGTCTGCATCTCAGCTTTGCGGCTTCAAAGTGTGATGACATTTATCAGGTCTGTCCTCATCCCTGATTCTGACTCTCTTCACTGTATAATGTGATTCAACCCTTTAGGTTAGGTAAGTCTGTTGGGCTTTTTACACCCAAGTCAAGCTGGAGCTTATCCACTCCTCCTTACTAGGAGTTCAACTCTTCCTAAAAGTCCATCACAGTTTATAGGTTATCTTCCCAGTATATTTATTGCTACCTATTTTATACTGGATGAACAGAGGCACTCTTGTTGATAAGCAATCTTAGCACATGGGATTCAAACCCACAACCTGTAAGCCCAGCACCCTAACCACTGCACCACTGGCTTCACTTCCCTTTAGGCCTGCAACATGTTAAATGAGGATTGTGTATAGTAATAGGGGTTTTTCTATCAGAGGGTCACCCTATCGGCTGAGGCTGCAGATTGGATGATGTATTTAGACTCTTATACAGTCAAACATCTTTTGATTTCAAGTTTGTTGTTAGGGTCATATGAGGTCAAGAATTTAATGCTTTCATGACCTGGATGACTATAAATCTACAGACATCTACCATTCTAGACACCCCCCATGAGTTTCCTCTGAGTGCCCAGGTCATCAATGCAACAGATTGGAGAGCTGTCTATAGTGCACCTCACCTTCACCCAGAGTTGGCTGAGATAGGCTCCATCCTCCCCACTACTCAAGTATGATTAAGTGGTTCAGCACATAAATAAATGAATGAATGGGTCCATGGGAATTAAGTCTTTAATCCAGACTTAACTAGTAGGCTAGAGGATACAAACCTTCGAGTCATGCTGCAGTTGTCGTATGCTCCCCCCAAACACACGCTTATAGAGTCAGGAGGTAGAATTCTAACATTCAGGTTTCTTGGCTGAAGCTTCTAATAGACACATTCCATCAGCCCATCAGTGAAGCAGATTCTCCAGGTCATTATACCCAATTCAGCAGGCACGTTTTAAAGAATAGTATACCAGAGGTGCTTGGCAGGAACAATAAAAGATCATTCTGGTTCACTTGAGCCATATCTTTGTCACTGCTCGCATACTATTTATTTATTTATTTTTTTATTCTTGAGTGATGCAGAAAACAATTTTGAGTAGCCTTGTTGGAATTTTGAAAAATGTATCAAGTCCACTCCAAGCCAAGACACTAAAAAGAAAAAAAGCCCTGAAGATACGGCAGAAAAACTAATTGGCGAACTCTACTTTCCCCTGAAGGTTTAGACTGTGCTTATTAGACTTGGTATGTCTCAGTTCATGATCCGATTAGTGCGACTCGCTCCAGAACTGGCCAGTGTTATTGGAAAGCGCACTACAGTCTGTTCAGCCTGAGGGTAGATCTATGTCTCTGCAGGTATCTTCTGTAGAGCTTTATCCACTTGGAACTCTTTTTAAAACCTGTTCTCCATGAAATGTAGTTGATTTAATGCTACGGAATGAGCGGAGTGAGCTATTCCATACCGTTCAAATTTATTTAGATAAAAACAGATTTTGTCCAGGCGGCATGGGGGTGTAGTGATTAGCACTGGCACCTTACTGCAAGAAAGTTCTGGGTTTTAGTGTGGAAGTAGCTACTCCAACTTGCCATTAGGTGTCAACATGATTGTGAATAGTTGTTTCTCAGTGTTTTGCCCTTCAACTTGATTGGCGGCCTGTCCAGGTTGTCCAACTCATTATATAAAAAAACGCAAAAAATGGAGACTGGATGTGTAACATTTTAAGAGAGGCACACTACTACAGTGCAACACAGCGCAAAAGAAAGAGGCGCCACCTTGTGGTGTAAGCCAGCTTTACAGTATAAATAATGGATAGACAGATTTTGTGACAAAGTGTCTTTACAGTAATGTGGATCCACAAGCAATGTTTCTTTTACAGCAGAGATAGTGGAGCTTGAACCCCCAACATTGGGATCAGTAGGTCAGCACCGCACCACCAGGCCACCACTGCCCCAGGTCAGAATGTCAATCGATTAAAATTATCTAATGAAGGAATGCACAGATAACAGAGGCTGAAACGGAAATTCATCCTCTTCCAGGTGATCTTCTAGTTCAGAGGTTCCCAAGCCTGGTACTGGAGGACCCCCTGTCCTATCTATTCCAGTGCCTTCCCTGCTCTATTACAGCCACTTGAAGTTATGAACAGCTTTAAATTAGTTAAAACGGTGATCACATTAGAGGTGCGATAGAAAAGTGACTGACGTGAAAGGCAATTCCCAGCTGCCACTTTTCCATCTACCATGTTCCAGGTATTTCGTCACCCTTCGTATTTTATTCGCATTTCATTCACATCAATAATGCGTGAATAAAAAGCGAATGGTATGAGAACAAAAAGCGAACACAGCTCGAGTGATTTATGACAGAAGATTTGCTTTTTTTTCACCAAACATTTGCAAAACCAATCGCAAATTACTCCCAAATTATTAGCAAATTGTTGCGTGATATACACATTCAAGCTGCAAAATATTAGTTTGCGAAAAATTCATTCATTCAATTTTCTGAACCGCTTATTCCTAATCAGGGTTGCTGGGAGGCTGGCACCCATCTCAGCCAACTCTGGGCGAGGGTGTGGTACACCCTGGACAGCTTGCCAGGCCATCTTCAGAAAAATTTTGATGCAAATTTTAAAAATTCACCCATTTAGGGTCAGTTGCTTTTCTGTCGCACTTCAAGTGGCGGTCATCCCATAACTGGTTTAATCAGGTCTGTTGAAAACAAGGGAACCATTATAATGATCAAGGCAGGTGGTCCTCCAGGATTAAGGTTGGAATCCTCTGCTCTAGAAAATGCTGTCTTCCACAGTATACTATAAGGTAAAAAAAAAACAGTACTTCATGTTCTGGAAGAATGCCCATTGTGTGTCTTGATTTCTGGGATTATCACCGATCAATTTCTATAAGTACAGCGGCAGTACAGCAGCAGTTCTTCTGTACAAATCTACAGTATCCAGGTGAAATTATCCACTAAATCAACGGTAAGACTTGGGTTTCTACAGATGTTTTGTTTGGTTGGTTGGTTGGTTGTTATTGTTGTTTTGTGTGGGAACTCTAGCTGAAGGTGAGTCACAATTATTGAAAGCTCCAAAAAGTAAACTAAGCAATGTTTTCTTTGTTTGTAGATTTGGGATGGTCGTGCATAAGAACGAACCAGCACTGCATAAGATAGACCTAGAGACCACCTCTTATGTGAAGAACATCAGCCTTCAGGAGTATGACTGCATTCCACAGTCGTTGGCCTACACCCACCTGGGGGGTTACTATTTTATCAACTGCCATCCAGATTCCACCGGTGCCATTCGTCCTCAGCTTATCGTTGATAGTGTAACAGACAATGTAATTGGGCCTAATAGTGACGTTAGTGGTACACCTTATGTCTCACCTGATGGCCATCACTTAGTGAGCGTAGACGACCAGAATGGCATAATGCGCCTGCAGTCCATTTCAGTGCGTGGTGAAATCGGCCGACCCTTTGACATCCACACCAACCTGCACCTCTCAGACCTGGCCTTTATGCCCTCCTTCACTGAGATCCACCAGTACAATGTGTTTGGTAGCTCAGGCCAGCAGACAGATGCCTTGTACGTAGAGCTCAGCACTGGCAATGTCAAAATGATCAAGAGCTTGAAGCTGCCCACACCATGGAGTCAGTGGCGCTGGAACCGCAAGAACCGTGTTATGACCTCGAGCGGCCTCTTTGGACAGTACCTCATGACTCCTTCCCAAAGTTCGCTGTTTATTCTGGATGGATGGCTGGACAAGCTCAACTGCGAAATCACTGACGTGCCCAAGGGGAACACTGTGGTGTGGGTAGGGGAGGCCTAGGCCATCAGAAGAGGCTTTTATGTCAAAACCAACAAACACAATTGCACTGAATTTGGTCTGTGTTTAATTTATTGAGCAAGAATTCAAATTGAATCCAAATTGACTGTTCTAAAACACTGTATCAGATAAGGAAAGCTTATTCAAAAGTAGAGTGGCATATGCTTGTTTTTTTATGCAGTGGATATATGAAATAGCTCAGTATAAGCAAATTTTTATTAGATCAAATTAGCCCTAGCATCAAAAAGAATTTATTACACGAGCATATCATTTTCAGGAACAATAATAGCTATGAATACATTTGACCAATCAATTTGAATTATAGTAAAACAATTATATTTCTTGGGAAATATCACATTGAGGCAGTTATATGTTTATTCAAAATAATTGAACGTTATTTTCTTTCTCCCTAAGCCCTTGTACCCTCTCCTTAAAATACAATCACATGCATGCTTGGGCCCACGATACTTCTTGTGCCTTTTACACATGCAGATAAAAAAAGGAAAAACAAAAAATCAAAGTAACGGCTCCCTTTCAGACAGTGGATTACAGCCTTCGTGAATTTCCTGCCGGTCCATTTCAAACTTTTAAGCCCTTCAGCCTTTTTATCTAATTAAAATGGCCACTTGCTGTGAGACGTCAAACCCAAGCCGTCCATTATAAAATCAGCATGACAGATTTAACTCTCTAAATTAAGATTTTAGACATCACAGGGCTTTGGTGAAGAATGAGCAATTTCAGGTTTTAAAGCAACTACACAGGCCAGCTTGGATTTAAAAAGCGCAAGAAGGAAAATCCCTTAATGCTGGTTAGGGCTGGTGGATCATTTATTTTCTCTACTGGCTCATAGAAAGGATAGATCATTTTTTTGTTGTTGTTGAATGCAATGTGGAAAGTTTGTGAAATTTAGGGACAAACAAAGAAAAACGCATCTGTTTTACAAAGCGGGGATTTGGATTGAGTTTGAAGACATTCTACAGTGTGTAAATTTGGTGTAATGTGTTTGGTTAGAGACGCTTTGTACATCATGGGTACATCGAGGTGGAGATTTGATGGAGATCCTCAAGGGCAGCAGATAAACCTCTTTAGTGTAGTGAACAGGAAGCACAAAAATGTGTGCACATGTTGTATTTTCTTCTCGATGGCCAGAGTCTATGCATTTTCACTGACACTCAAACCAGGAGGCTGTGCTTGGCTTCAACGTTCATCATCTTGTTATGTGCATTCTGTGTGTGCTAATGCAACATGCATTTACGCTTGGATCTTTTTTGCATAGTTTTGATTTAAGGGCGTTTTCACACTTGGGTTGAGGCCAGGGCTGAATTTCGGGCTTGTTTGGGGAAAGTGCATTTTCACATTGTACTTCAACCATGAATCGATTGTACAGTTCCATCCATCAGTTATGTGCACACAGCATTACATAGTGGTACTCACTCAATGTTCATTTGATTTCTGTTTTGTTTTTCATAATTTATTTTGGTTTCCTCATTTAAGTAGCAAAGAACAGCGCTTTTTGGATTTTGTTCTGCACGGCACGTTGTCATGCAGCAATTCCTGCCAATTACGAGCCATTTCCATTGCCACCATAGCAACCTTTTCCTGACTATTGCCAAACATTAAACGAGCCCTATATTCCAACAGCCCATTGGACCAACAGTTAAAGCTTTAGTTACAGCCCTTATCCAAACCCTAACCCAAATGAAATGAGTAGGGTGCCCAACTGATTTAAACAAGGTTCCCATTTTATATGAGTAGGACTGTTAGACCAATGGACTGTAACTGTCAGACCAGTGGGCTGCTGGACCAATGGGCCATCGGAATATAGGGGAGTAATGATTTAATGTTGAAAAAGGTTGGAATCAATGGATTGTCGGAACATAGAGCCGTCCCCACATTAATCAGGAAGTATCATGACAAGTTGAAGCAGGTGATAGCATACAGTGCTGACAGTGCTTAGCTTCTCTACGTGATGCGGACCCCACCAAAGTTTGGTGGAAGCAATAGCCCCAGACTCTCAAGACCTCTAATCATTAACAGCTTTTACACTCCACCATAAAAAAAATGCAAGTGTGAAAAAGATTTAAATATTTATTCAGGCCCCTCCTAGCCTCATTTTTTAACTGTGCACCAACACATTCCTCTCTGTGACTTTGTTTTTTGCATTCTGTACATAGCAGAAAGGTGTATGTGCCGTAGTTTGCCTAAAATCATCTTCACAGCGCTTCAGCTAACACAACTTTCCACTCCTCTTTTTTTTTAAATGATACAACTCTTTCTGCACTGTCCTCCGTTTCCAGAAATGAGCGACTGATGTCCTATCCAGACGTTTCAGCTCCACGTAGCCATCTATATTGATTTGTGTGCTTGTTATTTATGTAGATATATCACGCTTGACATTTGACCAGCTAAATAAAGCCTATAACTATAAAAATCTTTACCCGACTCTCCTATTTTTTTCTTTCTATGACTTCAAACAATAAGGAATTCAAACGGAACAATCAAATGAGACCACATTAATCTTTCAATACAGTGTTTTTTTTTTTCTCCAGAATGTGTGTTGAAGGCTATGGTGGAATTTAATGAATGTGCTTGCTTCTTTTCAACGGAATTACCGCAGTTCAGTGGTTTAATTATGCTTGTATTATTTAACACAGTGAAAACTGAGTTTAAACAACTACACTGAAAAATAGAGAGTAAAAGAGTGGTCGCTGTTCAGGGAGAGACTAAATTGGATGACTGCAACACTTAAATCTTTTATACCACAGCGCTGTCGAGTTCTTGATTCTGATTGGTCAGGAGGTGTTGATTCATTTTTTAATAACTGCAGTATACACTGTTCGGCCCAAAAAGTTTGCACGCTCTAATATTTTCATGGAGTGCATTTAGCCTTAATCACAGGATGTAATCTGCATGGTATTGTTGTTCCTGTTGGTCCGGTCGAGGCTCAGCAACATTAATGTGGCAATAAAATGAAGTCAGCTGATGGTCTGAATGTACTGAATGAGCAGGTTTTCACATCAGTGGACTTTTTCTTCCCTGATGGCACGGATATAAAATGGGGACTTAAATAATGAGCTAGGGGTTCATACATATGTATCGGCACCCCAGAGTCGGGAAGGTTTTTGGGATGTGCTGGAGAAGACTTTACGCAGTGGTTCGGTTTTTCCCTCATCGATTCAAGATGCTCTGTAAGAAATAAACCTGACAAGGGATGTAAATAAATGTTACGTTGTTTAAGTTTGTTGAAACAATGGCATGATGATTACATGCTGTAATCAAGGATGAAGGTGTAACAACAACATATTCATGTGTGCGACCTTTTGGGGGGGCCAGGTATTATATATACTGTATATACACTGATCAGCCATATCTTTAACAACACCTGAGTGGTCTGTGGCTAGGCAGGCCCGTTAATGACCCTTGGGCACCCATGACACTAATAACACACATGCCAGTTCACTGACTATTCTTCCTTGGACCAACTTTGGTAGGTACTTATCACGGCATACCAGAAATACTCTACAAGATCTGCCATTTTGGAGAAGAATAGACCCAGTCATTCAACTATTACAGTGTACTTACATTCTCCATATGGGTCTGCATGTTAAATCTTGATATTAACACATTTAATCTTTGACTGTTGTTTTCTACAGACCGCCCGGTGGTGCAGTAATTAGCACGTCCACCTCTCAGCAAGAAGAACTCGGGCATTTCTGTGTGTAGTTCACATGTTCTTCCTGTGCTTGCACTGGCTTCCTGGTGGTGTAGGTGTTAGCAGTCTCACCTCACAGCATGAAAGTTCTGGGTTCAAACCCGTTGCTTGACTTGTTTGCATTCTCTCTGTGCTCGCACAAGCTCCCTCAGGGAACTCTGGTTTCCGCTGACAGTTCAAAGGTCATTTGGCTACTTAGATTTGTATTTGGTCATATCACATCACTTCCTCCATGATTACGTTCTTATAACAGGAGGAGTTGTGGGGAGGCTGGCGCCCATCTCAGCCGACTCTGGGCGAAGGCAGGGTACACCCGGAACAGCTTGCCAGGCTACCGCAGGGCCAACACACATACAACCATTCTCACACACTCTCACACCTCGGGTTGATTTGGAACAGCTAATTAGCCTACTGTGCATGTTTTTTGGACTGTGGGAGGAGACCAGAGTACCCAGAGGAAACCCATGCAAGTGCAGGGACAACATGCAAACTCCACACAGAATCGCCTCGAGCCCGGGTAACGCCTCACCTTCTTTCTGTGTGGCGGACATGCTAACCACTGCGCTACCATGGCGCCGAGTCCAGAAAATATGTAATTCAGCTCTGCAAGCATTCAAATATTTCTTAAGATCTCACTTTGAAATAATTTGATTTTTTTTCTCCCCATGCTGGTGTTAGCATCACAGCACGTTCCATTATTTAACAGCTCTGTGGGGACAGATGTAAGAGTGGAGCTTATTAAGCATAGTACGAGAAGTGGAGCACTCAGAACACATCATACGTCTAATAAGATCATTTCCTACACACATGATTAAATAATGTTATTGTTTACGAGTAATTTCCAATAACAGCGTCCATAAATGGAACACAATAAGTTAATTAAAATGTTAAGCATTATTTAGGTGGCGTAGCTGTACGCGTGTCTGCTTCACAGCAAGAAGGTCCTGAGTTTGAGTCCTGTTCTCCACAAGGCCATTTTTGTTTGTTGTTCCCCCTGTGCTTCACCACCATGCCGCGCCTTACACCCACTATCTTAGTAAATGTCTATTTAGCCGGGTGTGGTTTCTATGGGAACTTAGATGAGGCAGAAGAGGAGCAACTGATATTAAGATTGTGAATTTTTCTTTCTATGAGATGAGAGCAGCACTGTGTTTATCCGGTGCCAGTCGGTTCTTTTTCGTTCTCCATCCTTCTCATTGTCCGCACACCATGTGACTTGTATGACAGCAGCATTTAGTATTTTAGAATAATCGTAACAGAATAATTTTAGGGGCTGACATACCAAACTGCGCTTGTCTTTGGGTGTGTTTCTGTTATGTACAGCTACGTCTTGCTTTCATTTCACCTCAACACGATCCTGTCAAAGCACCTGAAATCAGCTGAGAGGAACCCGGGGGCACTTACTTTTGCTTCCAGAAGATTCGAGAGAGAGTGCTGAGAAGGATGGCATACACTCGCAGTGCCCGCTGTGTGTATATACGTGGTGCGCTGTGTGTGTTTGTGTGTCTGTGTGTGTGTTTAGAAACCTAATTTCCTCTGCAGACTCCCTCTTCATGTTGTGCTGAGTGTGATTGCGGTGCTTGAGGCTTCTCTGCCAAGCAGCCACAGTGAAGCCGAGCATAGGATCTTCTTGAAACACACACACACACACACACACACACACACACACACCTCCTTTCTTTGTTTGCTAATGCAAAATCTCTGAAAGACACACAGTGTCAAAAAGATAGGATGTCAAAGTCGGCCAGGAACAAACTGCGGATAGCTGCAGGCCCATGGGGATGAAAAGCAAGTCAGTTAACAACCGTTACGAGTGTGACCTAGCAAAAGAAATCCCAGTGGCAAACTTGTGATTGGCATGAAGCCATCTATAATGTAAGGCGAAGAAGAAGCATGGATTTGTTGTCTACTGTGCGTTAAAGTGCAGTGAAATCACTCAGCTTGTTATGAAGTTGGAGTTAGAGTGCAGGGTTAACCCGGGGGCAGACAGGATTAAGGGCCTTGCTCAAAAGTCCGAAAATGGCCCCGCTGGGGCTTGAACCACTGAGCTTCTGATCAACCATTACAGCCAAACAGTATGCTACAAGAGCACTTATAATACAAAGGTTTTTCCTAAATGCACGGACATAAATAAATTAATAAATTACTTTCAAAGGTATTATTATTATTGTTGTTGTTGTTGTTGTTGTTGTTGTTGTTATTATTATTGAAATTATTATTATTATTATTATTATTATTATCACTCACTCATTTGCTGAACTGCTTATGCCTGTTAGGGACATGTGGAGGCTGATGCCTATCTCTGCCAACTCTGGGCAAAGGTAGGGTTCATCCTGAGCAGCTCGCCAGACCATCGCAGGACAACAACCATTCACACTCACATTCACATTTACACTTGGACTGTGGGAGGAAACCAGAGTACCTGGAGGAAACCCATACAAGCACAGGGAGAAAATACAAACTCCCGAGCTGAGGCTGGGGCTTGAACCAAGGACCTTCTTGCTGTGAGGCATACATGCCAACCGCTATACCACCATGCCTCCCATTATAATTATTAATATTATTATTATTAATATTATTATTATTATTATTATAAACAGTAATGATAATAAACTTTCTAGGGTCATTGAGGGGCTGCCGGTGGATGGTATAAGATCTCTTCCCTTTCACTCACATATGACACCAAACAATCACTGTGAGCACATGCAAATGAGGGGCAAATTCCTTGTGTTAGGCCGCCACTGAATATGCGTACGCTGCAGATTAAAAAATGCAATCAGCTGGCGTCACGTGCATCAGATAGAGCACGCAGTCCTTGGTGTAGCTCCTCCCCCAACACCAGCTGCAATTTAGTGAAAATCGCTGCGCTGCATAAATGATAAATATGGCGAGATGTCAGAGGGCCGTGTGTCACCGCGCCCAGAATGACTCCACTGTAAAATGTAAAAACAATCACGAACTCCATCATGCTCTGACAGATTGCTTTTCTTCCACACAAATAGTTGCATGATAATGACGTAAGCGCCCTAGGGACAGGAGCGTTAAATGGGAAACGTGAGCGCGGACAGGCGAACATTGGGGGGAGGATTGGGGAGGGGTACAAGACAACCATTCGGAATACATCGCAGTGCTGAATTCTCATCTAATTTGTCAGAAGGTGTTGATTTATTCTCTGCAAATTCAAAAATATATAAAACGTGTCGATATGATGCCCTTTTATGTGAGGAGATTTAACATTTGTGGAAGGAGTCTCCAGTGTCCGTGCACCGTGCCAGTCAACAAGGTTTCTGCCCAGCGGACCGACGACTTTGTGCTTTCGGAGTTTTCTGTAATTTTGGAAGTCTGTTTAACCTAAGCAGAAAAAGAAGATAGAGAGAAGGGGGGGGGGGGGATGCTGGTGATGGAATGACAAGTCAAACAGATGTTGAAAGGGATGTTTAGTTTCTATGACAACCAGCAATATTTTCCTCCTACATCTGTTTTTTTTTTATTCTGCTGCAGAGGATTGTGCAATTACACATTCTGTCTCCATTCGTTTTTCAGAGGGAGGTCGAGAAGACAATACGAGCCTCCACATGACCATCGGTCGCTTTCTGTGAAAAGCAAGGTGTGTGTGTGTGTGTGTGTGTGTGTGTGT
>JBCNYG010000016.1:15584208-15599949 GCA_039654305.1 Porochilus rendahli | reverse complement strand
CCGATCTGCTGCCTGTCTCACTGTCTCACATCCACACCACACAGTAGTGCCAGAGACAGCATGCCCCGCAGCTAAGACTGCGCTTTAATACACTGCGATGGGAATCTCTGTTCTCAGTGTTTGATCTACAGCAGTTTAAAAATAAATATTTCTGATGTGCGTCAACCCTCAGCATGCTAGTACACGATTTTTTCACAGATGTAGTCTGTTATTCTGAGTCACATATTAACACAGAAAAAATGGTGTTTTAATGGTGCTAATGTTGAAGAAACTTCCTAATTACACCAATCAGCCGTAACATTAGCACCACCTGTCTGGTCTGCAGCTAGGCAAGCCCATACTCAATAAGCTGCATTGTGACACTAGCCAGCATTAACGGTTTTAGCAGTTTGTGCTACAGGCTCATGACTCATGACTGGCTGACTTGGACCTGCCTTGGACCACCTTTGGTAGGTATCTATCACTGAATACCAGGAAAACCCACTAGGCTGGCCATTTTGCACAAACTCGGTCATTCAACCATCACTCTTTACTGTTGCTCATTGTTCCTACTTCCAGCACGTCAAGTTTGAGAACTGACTGTTCACGGTCGTCTCACTTCTTGTCAAGTTGCTTTTTTATCAGATAATCAGTGTTATTCACGTCACCGTTCAGTGGTCATGTTTTTAACTATATGAGTGAAGTGAGTATGTCTTGATGCATTAAAAATTAAACTGAAGTTATCCATTTAAAGAATTTAGGCCGAAGCCAGGTCAGAGGTCATAAAAAAAACAAAAAAACCCAGAAGATCCTTGCTTTAAAAGTGGGGAAGCAGCTACACCCCTTATTCTCATTGGCCCACTCTCCAGAAACCTTTTTGGTATGCCTGGGCTTCGTTTTAGGCTTGGAGTAATATTGTCGTTCTTTGAAGAAGCACTAACGCTCATAATGTTGGGTATTGATTCCAGATGCCAGGGCTCGAAATATGTGAAGAGGGGGCAGGGTGTGCAACAAGGCTTAATCTCTACACGACTTTGGACTAAAGAGCAGGCTTGGACAGAGAAGAGTTAAAAATCACAATCCAAAGTTCAGGGCTAATCTCTTATCGCTGTTCATAGCCGGGAGGTATGACCAGTGCAGAACAAGACACTGTAAGGGCCAGATGTTTATTAATGAACTACAGATGTGTGATACAGCTTACACCACCATCCTGGCAGAAAAAAACAGCTGTTGGTTGTTAGGCATTTGATTCTGTAGATACTTGCTCTTGCCAGAGAGGAAAGCACTGCTAGTTCCAAAGGGTACCCAGTGGCAAATTCTGGCATATTCAGAACAGATTTATTTTTAACCCTTGTGTTTTTCGGACAACATGCATGTGCACAGTTGAGGAGCCCCTTGAAATGCTTCAGCATATTTATGGCAATAAAGCAGTGAGCCAGGTCAGGTTTTTAAGTGGCATGCGCACTTCAAGAGGAGCAGGAGGTCACTGGAGGATGACTGTCTGCCTCTTGTGACGCACAAATGCCACTTAAAGCATTTCGGCCGACTCTTTGTTTCATTGATGTAGGCTCTCTGAAGCATTTCGAGGGTCTCCTTTGCTGATTGCAAATGCGCACATGCATGTTGTCATAGAAACCGTTAACAACCATTTTCACAACTTCTCAACATCATCTTCCGCTTGATCCCGGTTCGGGTCGCGGGGGCAGCAACCTAAGCAGTGAGGTCCAGACGTCCCTTTCACAATTCACAAACAAAAATTATTTAGTTTATATCACAATTACAATGCTGGAAATTGAGCGCTAAATGACGAGCTAAATAGCCGACTAGCTGTTCGGGACAGCAAGAGGATTGTAACCGGATGTAGGCGAAGAAATTGAATCATTCCTGGCCTGATATTGGTCTTTCAGTTGGCTGTCAGCCATAAAATAAGAGATTGAATGGAATAGCTGTTTCATTATAATCCACATCCATTAGATTGTGAAAAATATTGCAACTTTTTTGCTTCGTTTAATTCAAATTTTCTAAGTTATACAAAGTAATTTCCATTGTGTGGGTTATGCGCATCATCAGCGAAATAAATCCAAACAAATCCACAACAGTTTCAGTAAGAAAAACATAAATAAATCCGTCAGTCGATGTTTTTGTGCTGCCAGTGCCTATTTTCAATACATTTCCTCGGTAGCATCGCTCAGTGCTG
Organism: Porochilus rendahli; assembly: GCA_039654305.1. Lineage (NCBI taxonomy): Eukaryota > Metazoa > Chordata > Actinopteri > Siluriformes > Plotosidae > Porochilus > Porochilus rendahli. The sequence goes on along the minus strand of JBCNYG010000016.1, from coordinate 15,597,773 downwards.
ACATCGCTCAGTACCCTCGGTGGAAAAACGCCCTCAGCCACAGCTTTTTTCTATGGCATTCAGTGAACCGATGCATATCTGTCCCAGAGGGAGAGCATCATTAAAACGTATGCTAGAAAGTGTTATGTAAAGTGAAAATAAACTCGGTGAGATGCCTGCCTGTTCATGTATCTTTCACTTCTTTTTAGCATGAAGATAATATCAAATGTAATGTTTAAAATCATATTATTTTTAAATTACCTGACCCTTAGGTATGGTGGGTTATGGAATGGCGAAGGCCGCAGTGCATCAGCTGTGTGAAAGTGTGTCTGAACCGAACAGCGGGCTTCCCGCGGGCGCTGTAGCCGTGGCCATCCTCCCGTAAGTGCCCTTCCTCCATTCCTGTCTGTCTATCTATCTTTAATGAGCACAAATCTGCTTTTGCTGCTCTTAGTCCTAACCCGAGCTATACATCTGTTCAGCAGTGGCCGTGTAGCAGGATTTATCTCCCACCGAGACACAGCTGAAGAAATCCGAGCTTAGATTTATTGAGTTTATTCAGGGGGAAAAGACTAGGACAGACTAATAGAGCTTTGAAATGATGGCAGACAAGAATATGTCTGTTTTTAATAGTACGTTTTTGAACCATCGTGCTTATAGAGTCAGTTATTTATTGATTATTATCCCAAAACCTTTCTTCAGTTACTCGCTTCAGCTACAGGTGAGTGATTAGCCAGCATTTAAGTGTTTATATGTCCATGAAAAACAACCAACGATCTCAAGACAAGAGTGAACCAGTTATCATAACAGATGTTTTATTAAATGAAACAATTGTGGAACTAATTTTTTATTATTTAAATTTTTTTCTTGATGTGTTTTGCCTACCAGAAAATTCTAAGCCCGATCAAATTGCCCTTTGTGTTGGAGTAATAACATATTTTAGCCCAAACACAGAGGAGGCACTTTCTTTTCACAGCAGAGCTTCCAATGTTTAAAAAATGCATAGTGGCGTAATGGTTAGCACAGCCACGTCACAGTGAGAAGGTCCTGGGTTTAAGTTCCGGGCTTCCAGGTTCTCCGGTTTTAGGCGAATTGTCTGTTCGATTGCCCCTAGTTGTGAGTGTGTGTTGGCCCTGCGATAGTCTGGCGAGCCGTTTGGGGTGTACCCCGACTTTCACCCAGAGTCGGTTGAGATTGGATCCAGCCGATATATTTTTCCATCAGTATTCCTTAACTGTGTTATGATTACGCAACATAGTTGTGTGTTGGTTAGCAATGTCAGCTCACAACAAAAAGCCTGGGGGTTTCAAACCCGCCTCTTGCCTGAAATCACCTGAGATTGGTTCGAGCTGCGTTCGGAATTTTGCGATTGTTACAACTCTGTATATCCATATAAGTGAGTTAATTTTGTGTTAGTAATAACTGAAGCTTAAAATGCCATTTCAGTCCTCGTGTTGCTGCCTCAGGCATCTGTGCTGTTCTGATTTTACAAGATAACCCCCCTTATGACGTCATGTTCCAGGGTTACCTTGGATACACCAATGAACAGGAAATTCATGCCTGATGCAGACTTTAGCAGCTGGACACCAATGGAATACATTGCAGAGTGAGTTTTTAAAGAATTTATTAGTGTTTACTGTAGGAAAAATAATATGAATGCTTTTTTTCGTGTGTGGATGTGACCAGAAAGGGGAGAAATATTAAACGGGTAAAATTACTGGATTTGGCCACAAGGTGGCAGAGATGTCCTTCCAGTGGTTTACACATGTATAGTTTTAGAAAAGCAAATGTTTTAAACCTAGTGCTGATAAACATGATGATGGCCTAATCTTTTTCATTCTGATCAGTAAAGGAGAACTCTTTGGGTTGCCAGGTTGTTCCTTTCTTAAACAAAACACTACAGTGAACATTAAATACAATTGAAATGTTTAGCAAAATGTAGAGTTGTACGTCTTTCAAACCATCAAGATGCAAATCTGTCAGAAAATCTAATAACTATTGTGCTCATAATAATAATTAATTATAATTTTGCAAGAATTTATGCAAGTTAAAATCAATAGAAAATAAATCCGTATTAAACACACAAATGTCTAAAAGGTTTCTATAAAAACTATGAAAAGTTTATATATATTTGTATAAATGCTTATACATACTGAGTCATTATCTGGAAAAGGAGACTAATATAACTGATGATGCTTGCACTGAGTGAGGAATTCACACGCCTGATGTACTGTGTTAAAGGGTAAGATTAGACGTGGAGTCAATGAAATGGTTAATTTCATATCTTTAGCGATTTGCATGAAACATGAAGAGATTGAAATCAGCTCTGTGATTGGGGGTGGAGTCTGTCAATTAAAAAACCTCGTGTAATTAGTAAGCACAGAGGGCCTTCTCTTTCTAGAATGTTCTATGCGGACTTGTGGCTGCTGTCAGCCAGTGATAATAGTTTTCATCATCTCTCTCTCTCACTCTCACTCACACACACGGCTCTTCTGTCAAACCCCCTAACTCATTATCCCTTCCCCGTTTGGCTTCCTCCTGTCCTTTTCACTGCGCTATCTCTTTTTCCAGAATGTTCTACAGTTGGGCCACTGGGTCAGAGCGGCCAGCCTCAGGCAGTCTGATCCAGCTGGTGACGTCAGAAGGAAAGACCGAGGCCACGCCGGTTCACTAAAAGCCCTGAGACGAGAAAAGGAGTAAAAAGGAAAGAGGGTTAGATAAAGCAAACATTCAGTATTTAGCTGCATTAAAAAGTATAAGAGCAAGAAAGAAGCTCTTTGGAAGGGAGAATCTTTTTAGCCTTCTAGTATTTGAACACAGTGCCACCTGTTAACGTTTTACACGAGAACTAATTCCTTGTTATTGATTCATCATCTAATATTCTATTATTACCATCATGGCTAATGTTTATTCTTTGCAGATATGGTAGTTTAAAGTGGATGAATTAGGAAAAGATAATCAAGAGCACTCTGAGAGCGCAAACCTCTGCGAAGCCCAGCAATCCCCCATATCAAGCAAAAGGTCAAAAACCGCTAACAAATACACAGTTCAAAGGTGAAATATAACCTCCACGACAGGGGTAACAAAGTTAAAAAGGGTTGCTGTTTGATGTTGCTAAACAAAATCATTGATCTGGAACCTTTTTCTTTTTGGAAGGAACCACTAATATTTAAAATCTATGAAACGAGTCTCTGCATGGGTATAAAAACACTGTGGAGTGTATGCTTTCTGGGTTTTTTGTTTGTTTGTTTGGTTGGTTGTTCTTAGCAATTAGCTATTTTTAACGTAACTCCCTGCTGATTTGAATATTCAATTTTGATTGGTCAATAACAGTACTCAGTGGTGAGTTATTTCCTATAAGTAATAAGAGGCTATTGCTATGGAGTGTGTTGTTAACAGAAGTAATAAAGCGGATTTTAAATAAAAACAACATAAAAACATTATAAGTATACATTAAATATGGGACATGCTTGTGTAGGTTTTCTCCAGGTACTCCGGTTTCCTTCCACAGTCCACCAAAAACATGCTTATTAGGCTTATTGACTGTTCCTAATTGGCTGTTCCAAATTGCCCATAAATGTGTGAGTATGTCTGATGCAGTGGTCTGGCGAGCTGTTCAAGGTATACCCCACCTTTACCCAGTGATGGCTGAGATAGGCTCCAGCCGGAACCCATTTGAGCAGCCACTGGGTGAACTCTGGAAAAACTTGGCAAGGCAACACACACACAAAACCTTCACTCTCACACCTACGGTCAATTCAGAACAGACAATTTACCCAGTGTGCATGTCTTTGGACTGTGGGAGGAAACCAGGGTACCCAGAGGAAACCCACACAAGCACCTGGGACTCGAACCCAGGACCTTCTTGCGGTACTTCAGATATGCTAACCAACTTGCCAACCAAGAAAGGTTAAAATGATAATCATTGGCCAGTTGCTGTGATGTAAGAAGAAAGAAACACTTTATGATACTTCATGTTGTTGCACATTACCCTATTAGTGTTTTAATCCTAAATAGCAAATCAGACCTTGTTTACTAACCATCTGACGCTGGAAGATTAGAGGAAAGTCTAGAGGTACGCTTTCAGTCATGTGACCTCTTTTTAATGCTGCGTTCTCTAAAAGCAGTAAAATGTTCAGTGGTTAATCCAAATGTACAACGCAGCTTTTCAAACAAGTGACCTTACCCCCTGGCTGTGTGTGTGAGTATGTGTGTGTGAGAGTAGAATATAAATGAAAAAAGTTTACAGGTAAACACCATCCATCAAAATCTTTCCAGTGCTTTATGGCTATGTGGTAGAGAGATACGGTGTTGAGCAGTAAAATACTTCCCATAATCCACTGCGTGGTGCTCCGTTTCTTTGTATCAACATCTTAGACTTATTCATATACGTATTACACATATGAAAGAAGGTGTGAAGATGATTCATTCATCTTTGTTAGTGCTCCATATGGACTGACTGTGCAATATTACTAGTCTGAAGTCTGGGTGTGCTACTGTTTTCTGGAAATGTCTATACAATATGTATAAATATCAGTTTATTAAAGCATAGAAAGGACTTCACGTTTTTCAATATTCACATTCATAAAACAAAAAAACATTGTGTCTCAACACACTGTTCAAGAAACTTGATGTATGGCATCGATTCATACACAAAGTTAAAGGCAAAGTTTGGTGCCAAAAAATAAAAACATTCACTCGTTTATTTACAGGAAGCACATTTTTTCGGTCTGGGTTCTGGTGGATCTGGAGCATATTTTAGCAACACTAAACCTAAGGCAGGAATACATTCAACAGATACTCCAACCTGCTTAATAACTGAATGTGAGGTCTTTTCAGGTCTCAGACAAGAAGAAAGCAAGGTCTGTGCAAAAAGATTTAGAGCTGGGGTTTCTCTGTACACACCGAGCAAACGTTGTCAATAAGTCATCATTACATGGCATTATAAAATGGCAGAGTTTTTTTCGTTTGTTTGTTTTTTAGGGTTGATTCACTTCACTCATTTTTTCATTCCAGCTGGGATGCAATCTCCAAACTCAGCACCTCTGAACCAGGCATTTTCATCCACGTCTATGATGGCTTTGGTAGCTTTCAACTAGTGACAAACAATAGCTTTCAAAGAGACACACGTATCTTTCCTCTTTAAGAATCTTTTGTGAAAGCTGCCCAAGGTTTTAGCGCACGATATAGCTAGCTAAAAGGACTTGCCAGTCGTATACAGGATTTGTTGCTTGTGTGTCGACCAATCAGTTTGTGTGTATTGTGATTTCCATGTAATAAAGTGGGCAATTACAGGAAGTCATGAGTACACACACTTTACACAGTCATTCATAACAATCATGTATATGGGAGGAAACCAGAGAACCAGGAAGAACTGCCACAAGGACACTAAGAATGGACTGGGAACAGTAAAACTGTGAAAAAAACACTGCTACAGTAGTTTTAAGAGGAACTCTTGAGTTTTGGTGATCCCACTTCAAAGTTGGCGAAAACATACTAAAGCTTGTTAAAGGAAATATCCAGTCTGAAGTATTTTCCATTTGCATCACAAAGTCAATTAGGAAAGGCAGCTTTGATGTCCAACATGTACTGTAGTTCTCAATGGAGCTTTTAAGTGAATGTGTTGCAAAATCTCTTCCTGAATCTTAAGGCGAAGTTCTCAGTTTTAGACTTTAACTTTATTAAATAATATATTGATCTAGGGTTATGGATAGCCAGTATTTAAAAACAGATGAACAAATTTTAATGATATTATTTGTCACTATGTCTCTTTGCTTCCTCATCAGTGCTGCATGTATTAATATTCAAAATCTAAAATGGAGGCCCAAATCAGTGAGTTCAGCTACACAGTCCTCACAGAACTCACACTCAATTCCAGCCATCATCACTAAAGGAATCATTTAAGAACTGTATCCAGTCTAAGATATGTAATTTACATTTAAAAAATCAAGTACAACAGTCAGCTCTTTGATGACATACAAATCTGCAACCAGAAGCACTTTATATGTTTGGATATATTTCCAAAACGCTTTCATATCACAATTCACATACACTGGTTCAAAAGGAAGCATCATATTTTTTCATTGGCTACATTTTGTTATTGTTGCAACTAATCTGTTGTATGGGTTAAGATCTATAATTCATCATTTGCTGATCACTACTGAACTTTAAATCTACTCGATTTGTGGCATTTGAGTGCAAATATCCGCCAAGGGCAAAGGCCGTATCTCAGAGTGTTTGCAAAAGGGAAACTAAATTGGTGGCCTCATGAACGGGATCCACTCCAGAACTTGGGTTCTTTCTTAGCCAACTCTACACACTTCCACAGAGTTTTATTGAAATTGGTTTTATAGGGTTTTGCACATTTATGCTCATAAACAAACTGCACTAACCTTGTTGGTGAAGGTTAAAAAACATGGCAGACATAGGTTTCTGTTACTTGCTTGATGCATTAGCGTTGTCGTTTCACTGCAAAATAGCAGAAGGAAACACTAAAGGCTATTTAGGGACATGAACTTCTCTAATAAGGTTATTTGCGTTTGAAGGAAACTCAAAAGATTTCAGTTTCATCTAGGGTACTTCTGAATACAGATGACTTCTGGATGTATACTAACCTACTGGTCATATATAAAACTCATAGAATTCTATTTAAATTATCGCAAAAATGTATGAATATGCCCACTGTATGTAATCATGTATGTAGAAGTCACTGTAGACGTATAAAATTTAAGTCAAAATGGCAAGGCACAAAGTCATCGTCTCAACACACAGTTTGTCTAAAAAACTCAACTGTACTAGCAAATCGGAAACACAAAACCTTGATAGTCGTTAAGGATCTTTGATATTTATTTCAAGTGTAGACGTTTGCAGCCTCAACTATTTCTGTCTAGAAAAATTGTTGCAACATAACATAAACCTAGATAAGAAACACATTTAATTCAAAATGTATAAGCTACTTTATAATATACATAATAAAATTATTATTAATAATGTTATTTTAAACAACTGGACTTCTGGTGAGAGTGCAGTTCAGAGTTAGGGCTGACATCTAGAATTATTGTTTGGTTTTAATCACAATTATTAATTTGGAAAATGAGCAAAAAATCTGCCAAATATGATAAATATTTTATTGGATTTATAGTTTAACGCTAAAATATTTTTTTAAAATATTTTTGTCTTGTCATTTTGTGCAAAGGGCTAAAGAAACTTTCTCCTTTAAGTAATTAGTGTTTAATAAACAAAAAGCACCGAGGTGCTTTGAGGTAAACGCTAAACGAGCGTTTGGTTTCTTTTTACCTTATTTCCCCTGATGTTGTCTTTTTACCGATGAACGATTGAAGACTTGGCCCTCTTTCACCCCGCAGTCGTTAGGGTTCCGTCTCTCACAATAAAACATGTGGAAGCCATTTAGTCTATGCACCAACCAGTCACATAAATAAAGCGGGGGCAGATGGAAGTGGTTAGTGTACCTCTGGTGACATGTCTGAATGGTAGTGTATGTATGTACATGTATATGTACGCATGTATATAAAAGTCTCTGTAATTTGACACTCACATGTGATTGGCTGCAGGCATGTGTATGTGGGTGGGGGTTCATGAGAAGGCTTGCTGGTCCGGTGGTCCCCAGATTTATAAGATGGACACACGTTGTTCCTTTGTGCGTTCTGAATACAGTCCTCACCTCTAGATGGTGCTGCCTTCTTGATAAACTTCATCTGACAAAACAATTATCAGGATGTTAAACGATCTCTCTCTCTGGATATTCTCCGAGTGTTTTGGGAATACAGCGCAATTAACACATTTTCATCAACATGCTCTGATTTTTCTAATTGAATATGGTTGAGTACTTGTAGGAAGGGTTATGGCATGACAGTTAGCTTGTGCTACAAATAACAGAGGACATATTTCCATATAGGCAAATACAGAACTAAACACGATATATTTGTTTTTGCTCTGTAAAAAGCTTCAGCGAAACCGCATCCTTTTTCAGTTTTTTACAACATTTAATTTTTAGAGTTTTTACGGTAGCCATTCTACTCAGAAAGTTACAGCAAGATACATTAGTGCTCTGTCAGCCAACTTTGTGTTAGCTTGGTGCTAACAGTTATCTACTTATAAACTGAAGTATAAGATTGAACCATAAATGCTACAGTGTAAAAACATGGTAAAGGATTCATTATAAACAGATGTTCTTCAGGCCTGATGAAGGGATTAAAGGAAAGCTCCAGCCTTTTTTATAACCTAATCTCTCTTTCCACCACATCTGTATCATATGTGTGATTACCACAGACAAGAATTTCAACAAACCTTATTTACTCAAATGTCACTTCTAATGGAAGTCTACAGCTGTTTGAAGGTATAAATAAATGTAGAACATATGGGAGTACAGTATATAAAAGGAAACAGATGTCAGTCATATAAGATGACAGAAGATATATATACTCTCTCTCTCTCTCTCTCTCTATATATATATATATATATATATATATCAGTGTGCAATGCAAAACATCATGGTTTTCTTTAACTTTCTGGGGGGGAATGTGCGATTAATTCCTGGAGGGTTTTTCTTTTGTTTGTTTTTTTTGTTTTGTTTTGTTTTTAACTGACACCTCAAAAACTTCCTATAAGCTTTCTTTGTGTATTTATTAATTTTTAATAAATTGTAGTTGTAGACAAGTCCCTCCTGCCAAGTAAGTACCACCACCAACCAGGGAGGGGGAAGCACCCTGCCCCCTCTGTGACTCATGATGCTGCCACCTTTATGAACTGCTGTGCATGTACATTCAGGGTAGCGTTCAGGGTAGGCCTGACACACTTGAAGAGAAAGTGCTATTAACCGCTTTTGTACAAATAAGCTCACAGACTCCCATGATTGCTGTTAGTGATAGGGAGGTGAGCATATGCCATCCATCCCTCCCGGGAGAACTCGGCCAGTTCCTCCCATGGATTCCCGGGCTCAACCGGGATTTGAAACTGCAATCTCCAGGTTGATAGCTCCACCTTGTCAGCGTGCCACTCGGGACCCCAGGCTCCCTTTATGAGTGGGTACTCGGTTTGTTTCTAAATACAAGGACTTAAAAGATAACGTTAACAACATCAACTGGTGAACAGTGGTTCAGTTACGGACCCAAGAAAGTATTTCTTTCACTTAAATGTATGCTGTGTTAAAACTGATTAAAATAGTCATCGCTTTGCAGCTGTAGTTTCGTGTTCTAAAGTGAATACATTAAATTTAAAGAGAATCGGAATGGGAAATCATTTATATTCATAAAGTTAAAGTGTAACTTTACCCCCAGTTACTCTGACTAACACACAGAAATGCTCAACCTCGAGACTCAAACCCAGGACCTTCTTACTGTGAGGTGGACATGCTAACCACTACGTGGCCATGGCGCCCAGCTCATATTTGATATAGCAATGATGTGCAGCACTTCTAATCAAACAAGGTTTTCACTTACACTTGAATAGAAGTCTTTTTAATTGGTCGTCACTCTTTTCGACTTCCCTATCACTATAAAACCCTAACAACAATCATTTTGCTTCCAATTGGTTAGCCATTCGAAATGTCATGACACTACAGGGATTCTGGGTAATGGCCTTCAGTGAGATCTGATGCGCACTTGCAGCAGGGGTGCATTAAGGGTGCAAGAGGCACCCTTAGAGAAAAACACTTGAGAATTGGGACTCTACGGTCTTGCATTCTTGAGTGAGAAGGTACAACTGAGGTGCACAAGGGGTCTTCATTGGCCTTGCATGATCAACCAGTAGATGGCGTTTTAAGATATTGCCAACCAATCAAATGCTGATTTCTATACATTTTCCAGTACTAACACCAGCATTGATGGGTTTCATCAGAGTACAGTCATATCAATTACTTTCGAGTGTACAGCATTCTTTAAAAGGTAATCCTAGGCTGTTGAGAATCAGTAATGTTAGTTGTTTATTCAAGCCTTTGTAAGCAAGGAATTGTACCTTAATCCCATATGTAGTACAGATTAGGAAATAAATAAACCTTGGAGAATTACTTGAGGAACAGAACTGAAGGAAGGATCAGTGCAGGAACAACGACTTGAATGAATAAAGTAAACTACGCTGTTATTCTGGAAGTCTCTGAAGACCAACATGGAATATGTGAAGGCATGGAACGTTAATGCAGCTTGGCAAAGCAATATACAGTGACTTTGGAGAATGCAGAGGGGTTCATCTTATTCGCCAGAGTGTGTTACTGTCCATAAAATCCAGTATTACAGCATGGAGAGTGGTGGCAGCTCATTGGAGTGAGGATGTGTCATAGCTTATGCCGGAATAAGTGTGTGCAGTGTGGCCTTATTCCACGTACACACGCTCAGGGGCTGCACAGTGGCTTAATGATGTGTCTGATTTGTCAGAGCTCTGTGTGTGTGTGTGTCGGGTTGGCAGGCTTCACCCATCACCCTGAGCCTACTGCAGCTCGCGCAATATCTCTTTTTTTTCCCAAATGTCTCATCAATTTCACCACCAATTGTACATTTTCCAAAATGTGCATGCTGTATGCAAATCCTTCAATACATGAAGTCAAGGGTTTAATATAGTGAGGTTTGTGTACACCGGTTGGGAAGCCCTCCGCAATTTCTGTCTAAACATTCCCCCAGGTGTTGGAGGTGCAATGTTGGACACTGTATCATGGGTACGTTGGAGCTGGTGCTGCTATTGTATCTGGGACAGGGGCATTCGGGTCTCCCCTGGCTATTTCCCGCAGTTTCTGCTTTTCCCTCAGCTATTTCTGGCGGTTTCCACTATCACCGAGGGTTTCCCCGAGTGGCTGCCGTATTGCTTCTAAGAATCACTGTTGTTTATAAATTAGCTAATGCACAAATTAGCTTAGCGTTATGCTACTTCAAACAACATGATTCCTTTGTCACTTTGAAATGTTTTCTTTAATGGCAAACATTTGTAGTCCTCTACATTTGTACACAGAAGAGCTTCCGGGTTTGGTCGGATACATAAACAGGTTCACGCCCTGCCACATTTCTACAAAAATAAAGATTTTAAGATATCTAAAAGCCAATATGGCATCCAGTGCACCTGGGGCTATTTTTAAATAGCCGAGACTGTCGGAAGGGAGTTTTGAATAACTCTATACAGGTAAAATGTATAGTGTAGGTAATATTGTATATTATGACGTTTCATACATGCATGATTAAAAGCGGTCATGATCATAGTAATGTTTATGAATACACCAGTAATAACAATACTGAATACTGAATGAGTACAAATGTTGAATTACTGAATGCTGAATTATAGCTCAACAAACCTTAAGTCATAAATACATGTACAAGGATGCATAAAAACATTAAAGGAGAGTCAAAAGGTTTATTTAAATCCCAACTTAAAGGCGACGTTGCTCAATTATTTATGGTAATTTGCAGGGCCGAACTTAATCCAATTGATGCTGTTGAATATGTAAGTAGGTCTCAGTTAACAATAATGAGAAATACAGATAATGATATGCAAATGTGGTGAATTATTGAACAGGCATGACTGACGGAGTAATTTATTTTTTTTTATGTTTTTTTTTTTTTATAGACCATGCATTGTCGCTTTTGGAAGCATGAATAAAAATCGGAGGTTGAGCAGCTCTTTCACGTGGATTTGTAAATTGGTTTCTTGGTAACAGGATGAACGGACAGCATGTTTACAGTTGCTAAAATGTAGCTGAATAAACCACCTGACTTGTTTTGTAGACATTTCCGTAACATAAAATAACTAACCCTTATAATTATTGGAAATTTGGTTGCCACCATTGGTTAAGCCCCTGCCGTGTACATCACACAACTGGCATATACAGTAACAGGTCATCTACAGAAAATCAGGCAAATTCCTAGGACAGCTGTGGGTGTGTTGTATGAAAGTCACCTTTGGTGTGATGGAATATGCCGTCGTAGACCCTTTTTCATCTTGTAGACAGAATTATGGGCGGCACAGTGACTTAGCCGTTCGCATAATCGCCTCACAGCGAGGGCATTTCTGTGTGGAATTTGCATGTTCTCCTCGCACATACGTGGGTTTCCTCCAGGTACTCCGGTTTCTTCCCACAGTTCAAAGATATGCATGTTAGGCTAATTGACTCCAAATTGGCTAATTGGCTTCAAATTGCTCCTAGGTGAGAGTGCGAATGGTTGTGTGTGTGTGTTGGCCCTGTGAAGGACTGGCGAGCTGTTTAGGGTGTAACCCAGAGTCGGCTAGGATGGTAGGATGAAGCGGTTCAGGGAACGAGTGAATGAATAGATAAGATTCAAGACGTGAGGTCCATTTCCTAGGTAAGTCGTGCGATTATTTGGCGTTAAATGTACCACCTTTTCAATATCTCTTACACTGTCAGTCTTGGGTCATAAAAGTCTGCTTCTAGATCTGAAACTTCAGAACTTTTCTATATATGACCCAAATTTTCCAGCGAAATGAAAGATTTGGTGTGTTGAGCGTACGGACTGTAGAGGGTTTAGCCTGGACTCCCTGGAGCATTACTGCTGACTCACCTCTGCTAACAAGCACCTTTAGTTTCCTGTTCCCTCAGGCACCTAGACGACTCCGGCGCTCGATGAGTGACTGGCACACTCTCGCATTATTACTGCATTTAGTTTATCTTGATATGTCACTAAGGCTAATAGAGTCCTCTACTTTTTTTTTTACTAAAAATATCTCAGCAAGAAAATGTCTTACAATTGAATTACAATAGAATATAATACAGTGTAATACAATACAATACCATCAGCCCGCAGTGAATCGAAACCCAGATGATACAATTAGACTTTAAGGGTAATTTCACACCTATTAGTACAAATCAGAGGGAAATGGATACTTTGGGATACTGAAGGGTCTGCAGCTTATTCATTCATTCATATGAAGTACAGTGATGAGCCTTTGCGAACCTCGGCTTACAGTAGCTGAGGCTACACTCTGTGCTCCAATGAATTCTGGGATTTCTGCATGTACTTCAGACTTTTTTTTTTTTTCATATGATATGCAGCACCAAACCAAAACAAACAAAAGTATCAATTCCATTTCAATTTAAATGCAAAACAAAGAAGTGAAATCACCATTAAAGACATATTTAAGTTATCCAGAACTACCAAATTCATAAACGTCCAGCATTCAAGTTTTAGCAGCCTCGTGTAAACAGGATGCTAATGAGCTGGGACGGCACTGTTGCCTCAAAGCGAAAACGTTCTGGATTCGAACCTCATGGCTGATCAGCGCCTTTCTGTGCACAGTTGGCATGTTCTTACCATACTTCCTCTGGGTACTCCGGTTTCCTCCTTAACCCTTTAATGTTCTGGTATTTGATAGAACACATCAATAATTCTTTTTTATTTATTTACTTTTTTACTTATCTCAACCATTTGGTAGAGGTGTGTATGTAAAATAAATCATGGAGTTGTTTGAACAAAAACATGAACGTTATCGTTATAATTACCAAAACTGATTAAAAAAAAAAAAAGACGGCACGGTGGCGTAGTGGTTAGCTCGTCCACCTCACAGCAAGAAGGTCCTGGGTTCGATTCCCAGCTCGGGCGTTTCTGTGTGGAGTTTGCATGTTCTCCCTGTGC
>JBCNYG010000016.1:15570007-15580344 GCA_039654305.1 Porochilus rendahli | reverse complement strand
ATATATGTATATAATTTAACTACACTACCTATATAATCTTTATCCTATACTTATATGAACAATTTATTATACCCTGTCACACTAATGAAGGATAAAGTGGTTCAGAAAATGAAAAACTATAGCAGTTACATTAACAGTGTTACTATACCACCTATATTGATAATTCTACAATAGTAGAATAGTGGGATGAAGTCTTTGTTATAATTTATATATTAACAATTTTACACTACTTCTAATATTCACATCTTAACTACCGCATACTGCCTACATTCTACCTAATTATATGTACTGTATATTGATACCTATGTGGACTCTCTCTCTCTCTCACACACACACACACACACACACTCACACACACAGATGCATGATTCTGGTCATTCTGTCTCTCTCTCTCTCTCTCTCTCTCTCTCTCTCTCTTGCGGTCCCTTGCCTCATTTGCAATGATTATGTTATCAGGACGGCCAGGCAAAAGGGTGGAGCAGCCATAATTTCAGCAGTGGATTAGGCTGAAATAACGAGGTCACCAAGTTACTGTTGCCTTGGCAACGGCACATCGAACAACACGGGATGCCATCGCAAATCCGCGGTCCGGCAACGTTGCTCTTCCTCTCTGTTTCTCTTTCCACCGTTTCAGAGCCACATTTTCTCACACAGCCCAAATCCTTTGTCTCAAACCATCAATCTCTAAATCTGGTGTATAACTCGATTTTATTTCATGTCCTGTTGTTTAAGTCCATGCGGGATGCACATACAGTGAATTAATGCAAAATTAAAAGTTACAACCATGTGACGGTTAACTGCTGTGAGAGACAGTAGGTTGGCTAACTAGCGAGCTTGCTAACTTTTCAGATCACTACAGATTTGGGATTTCTCAGCTTGCAATTTATGTAATGGCTGAAAGGATAAAATTGATTTGAGTAGGGTTTTTTTTGCATGTAGACGCACTCTGCTCTTGACTTACCCAGTTTTCAGATGGCCAGCTTCTTAAATCTACTTTGTTTTGAACTAATATGTGGTGGTTGTTATTGGCACACATGCAGGATCATATCTGCAGCTGAAATGTGCATAAATTAAAGCAAACCTGATGCAGGCATGAATGGGAGAATCAAAGCCCAATTTAATTTTCATGTTATGAACTAGGTATCATATTAGCTTTATTAGCGGACTAGCAAAGCTAAGGACCTGTACGAACTGCATGCACCAGAGGCAACAATGATCTCTGGTTCTTTTTCAGGCTGGGAGTATAAAATCACAGATACACGTTTTGAACAGTTGCCTCTGCTTTGTTGCTTGCCAGTGTGAGCTCGGGGTAATTAAGCTACTAGTAATGTCAGTGACTTCCTTCCATATTTATGATTTATTCACTCTGACTGTTTTTAGTGACCTTGCTGGAAGCTGTGGAGTTAATAAAATAAATTAATTAAAAACACACAAATGTTGATATACATTTGTGTTTCTGTTTCTTTTATAGAATAATAAGCTATGTGTCTGCAATCTTATTATAAACTCTTGCACCAGCACCAGCAATCTAAAAAAAGGGTTTACTCTCTCTCTCTCTCTCTCTCTCTCTCTCTCTCTCTCTCGTTCTCTCTCTCTGAAACTGGCTTGGATGTTTGTCTCTTCATACTGTGTTTTTGGCTCACTGTTATTTCTCTCTCTTTCTCTCTCTCTCTCTCTCTCTTTCTTTCTCTTTTCATCTCATCGTTGCTGCACTGTTTCAATCTTCAGCAGACATCAGCGTTGCCATGAGACGTGCCAGAACATTCCGGCTCTCAGGCTCTTTGCCAGAACAGCTATGGGGGATCGTTTGGAGAAAGTTTACTTTGCTAACCGATGTTTCATCAAACTTCTCATTTTATACTTGGATTTAAGGGTATATATTCCTATAAATATATACACACATAATATTCCTGTAAATTGTCCAGAGATCAGTTGCATGAGACACAGCAGTCTGGAACGGTGGGAAGGATGGACTGGCCAAGATTCCAGATTTGAATCCACTTGAACAAATATGGGATTTAATTGATTCACAAATTGATCACATAAAGATTTCCTCCAAAGACAGTCCTAACAAACAGATGAATTATTCGGAACACAGTGCTACGAAAAAATCCAATGGCATCAAGGATACCTATTGTTATAAAATTCAAAAGAGGTCAAATGAAATACTTACAACAGAATTAATACTCAGTTTTCTGTTGAATTTTGTGTTTTACATTTAAGCATTTTATTCATTTAGGGTAGCATTGTGGTGTAGTGGTTAGCACATCCAGCTCATCCAGGAAGGTCATGGGTGTGAGTCCTGTACTCGGTGAGGGTATTTCATGTCCTCCCCATGATTGCATGCGGTTTCTTCAGGAACTCCAGTTCCCCCAACAGTCCATTAGGCTAATTGGTGTTATATATATTCAGATCAATCACAGGTACACACGCTAATCTGCCATAAAATAAAACCATTTTCAAGCACTGACAGGTGAATTGAATAACATTTAGTTAGTAGTATTGTCATGTATTTGGGAGGAAGTGAGCGGTCAGTTCTCAAAGTTCATGTATTGGAAGCAGGAAAAATGAGCAATGGTAAATTGATTTGGCAGGAGCGTCATTGGTGTGTATGGGGTGCATAGCTGCAGACCAGTCAGGTGCAGACCAGTCAGTAAGGCTGACATTCTTTTTAAACCTGTAAAACATAGAATATAATTTTAATTCTCAGGTACGATCACGCTAAAGCTTTACAGGAAAAGAGGGATTTTTAACATTTGTTCTTTTTGTTAGTTTCTGTAAAATAAATATTTATCTTAAGCCATAGTTACTGTCCCTGAAATGAACTACTGGATACTGGAAACCAAGAGCTGTTAATGTGCAGTGATCTTGTAAAAACACAGCACAGTAAACAAATCTGCCAGCCAATTAGGAAAATAAATAAATAAATAACACCGTAGATCCGTAGATTAAGTCAATTAAAACCAGGCATTCAAATAAGTGTATAAAGAAAGACAGGCTGCAGTGACTCAGCTGGCATATAAATCAATTCATTTTGGCACAGCAGCTATTTTAATGCCATGAGATACTTTAGGGCCAGGATTAAGTGAGCGATAAGTGACTAGCCTGGTATGTCTCAAGATGCAATATGCTGTATACGGCTTGCACGCCGTCATCGAGCCGCGAGAATGCCCTCGGTTTCCTTATGGCACATGACCTGCTGCTTTTACAGCGCAGCATCGAGGATGACACACAAAAGACTAAAGAGACACTCCCTCATTTGCTAAACCGCTTACTCCTACTAGGGTCATTGGAAGGCTGGAGCCTATCTCAGCCCATGATGGGTGAAGGTGGGATACAACCTGAACAGTTCTTCAGACCATCACAGGACCAACACTAATGGGAATGTCTTTAAAGTGTGGAAGAAAACTAGTACCAGGAGTATATATATACGAGTATCAGGAGAAGGAAACTTGGGCACGCACAGCGATGACATACAACCCACACACAGAAATGGCCAAGCCGCAGACTTGAACCCAGGACTCTTGCTGTGAGGCTTACGTGCTAACTGTGCCAGATGCTAAAGAGACAACTGGAGCAAAAAAAAAAAAAAAAACATCAAAATAAATTCTTTCATGATTTTTGATAGCGAAACATAAAAAAAAAATAATTTTACGTTTTTGATTTTTGTGTGAACTGATTATTAACTAAAAGAAGACGCAACTGCATTGCAATTGAGACAAAGAAAATCGCACACGTTTGGTTTTAGATACCCCTCCCCACACTGAAATGACCTTACCTCATCAGGCCTGGGAAGAAACACCAATATAACACAACAGCATTATCGAACACATGTTTCCGATTTATTTACAGACTCTTAGGTTTTATATATGTACATGGACAGTAGGTGGGGTAAGGCGACATCGGACTGGTCAGTTCAAAGAAAGGGCGATGTGGAGTTTACAGGATAGGCTAGCGAGACAGCGGTTCAGCTGTACAGTACAGGCGAGGCTACATGCAGTGTACTGTACACACCTGTTCAGGTGCAAGGATTTCCTCATTACATTACAAGAAAGCAAACAAATAGTCTGTGCCCTATTTTACCATAAAGTTTTGTTTAGCTTACAGACAACTTCAATCTTTCCCTCAAATTTTCATCCTAATTAGGCAGCCTGCAATCAGACATAGGACCACACCATATCTCGGAAAAGACTTTGCCAATCCTCATTAAACTTTGCATACCTATTTCCTTGGGCTATGTCCAGATGCTTTTTTTGTTTATTTGTTTTTTGCTTTGCTTTTTTTTTTCAGAATGCTGCATTAAGATATCATGGATTTATTAGCGTCGTTGTCTAGAAGCTTCTGCGGCTGGCACTCCCTCCACACCCTGTGCTGATGGATTGTACCCTGTGAGTTTTTAGCACAGGGATAATGGAGGTGACAAACATAGCCTACATTCTGTCCGTATGGTATGCTTGGCTTTGATGTAGCATATGACATACACTTTTTCAGTATTCAAACAATTAAAAAAGTATGTTTTACAAAGAAACAACAACAATAATAATGGTAATAATAAGCCTGGGATGCCTCTACTCTTGAGTTATTTGTTCAGTTGGACATCAATAGCCAAAATTTTCACTAAAATTTGGTTGCTGTTCCACGGGAAACCCCATCCAGACCGACAGCTCTTCCATATCCCACAACAGCTATTAACCAGGGATGGTGAAGGTCCTCGTGCTTCAACAGTTTTGTATAGTAATTGTATAACAACACATTTTAGGTGGCACGGTGGCTGTTTTTTTTTTTTTAATACTGGTTATAGTGGTTAGCACGTCTGCCTCTAAGCAAAAAGGTCTGGGGCGTTTCTGTATGCAGTTTGCATGTTTTCTCAGTTCTTATGTGGGTTTTCTCCAGGTACTCTGGTTTCCTCCAACAGTCCAAAGACATGTACATTAGGCTAATCGGCTGTTCTAAGTTGCCCCGAGCTGTGGATGTGTGTGAATTGTTGTGGGTGTGTTGCCCTGTAATGAACTGGCAAGCTGCTCAGGGTGTACCTCATCCTCAGTGTCAGCTGAGATAGGCTTCAGCCTCCCGGTGACCCCAGGAGGATGAAGCAGTTTAGCAAATGTATGAGTGTGCATTGATTTTTTTTTTCACATGTATTCTTGCAGTTATGATCTCACAGCCCTCCTCATTTGGGTCGGTAAAGTTCCTGATTGTGGTGAAGCTGTTTCATAGCTGTGACTGAGTAAGCTGCAGTGCAGTGAGCGAGTCGAAGATTTTGCTTGGCCTAAAGCCAGGTTCCCCACCAGGATCTTGTCCCATGCCACGTGCTACATGCCCTCGAAATGACCTCTGTCACTTTGCTGAGAGCATGGTGCCAGCGCTTGGCCTGGGAGAGCCACTTAGAGCCACTCAGAGAAACTGAGTGAAAGCTGCCACTCCAGCACTTGGCACTGAGATTTATTCAGTTAAAGATTTTAGAGATGTGGAGGGAAACATGAAACCCCAAATGAGTGTCATAAGGAAGGCAGCAAAGGAAAGTGTTGATTTTTCGGTTGTTCCGATTTCAGTGTGGTAAATATATTACTGCTGAGTAAACATTATTTTAATAGAAAAAAAAAACACGAGTGACTGTAAAACTGGCGTCATGAGTGGGATGCAGGTATTTGCACCACCAAATTCCTACTCCAGGTATTCATTCATTCGTTTTCTAAGCCGCTTAATCCCAATTAGGGTCACGGGGAGTCTGGCACCCATCTCAGCTGACTCTGAGTAAACGCAGGGTACACCCGGAACTGCTCGCCAGGCCACTGCAGGGCCAACACACACAACCATTTACACTCACGCCTAAGGGCGATTTGGAACAGCCAATAAACTTATTGTGGGAGGAAACCAGAATTCCCGGAGGAAACCCACCCAAGCATGGGGAGAACCTCTCCACACAGAAACATCCAAGCCAGGAAATCAAACCTGGGACCTTCTTGCTCTGAGGCGGACGTGCTAACCACTGTGCCACCGTGCCGCCTTCCAAATATTTGGATTATTACAAATAAAAAATACTTTTGCTCTTTCTGTTGTTTTTAAAATGTAGGATGTTCAAAAAAATGTTCATCTTTCTCAGTCACTCACTCACCCATTTGTCGAACTGTTTTATCCTATTAGGGTCACGGGGAGGCTGGAGCCTTCCTCAGCCGACATTGTGCAAAGGTGGCGTACACCCTGAACAGCTTGCCAGACCATCACAGGACAACACACACACAACCGTTTACACTCACACCACGGGGCAATTTCATACAGCCAATCAACCTAACAAGCATGTCTTTGGACTGTGGGTGGAAACCGGAGTACCTGGAGAAAACCCACCCAAGCACAGGGTGAGCACGCAAGCTCCACACAGAAACGCCGTTGCCGAGCTGGGGACTCGAACCCAGGACCTTGTTGTGAGGTGGACGTGCTAAGCGCTACTCCACAGTGACGCCCTGAACTCAGAAAAATGTTGTAAAATACTGAAGCTTAAAACTAATCTTGTGTGGTGTGTGTGTGTGATGTGTGTGTGTGTGTGTGTGTGAGCCATATACAGCCTGTGAGTTTTTCTTCAGTACTCACATAGCACTTCCTCCGTCAGTGCAGATTAGGATGAGAAGAAAATAATGACCGAGCACTGTAAGGGCTGGAGATGTGTGTGTCTGTGTGGATGAAGAGGAAGAGAGAGACAGAGTGAGGGAGAGGAAGGGATTTAAGGGGGGGAGGGGGGTAGAAAGACAAAAAAAGATGGAGAAGAGAGAGTCAGAGGATAGAGAGACTGAAAGAGAGCAGAGCAGAGAGACAGAAAGACTGGAAAAGAAAGGTATTCAAGAAGGAGGAAAAGAACAGGAAGGGGAGGTCATGATTAGAACAGAGAGAAGAGTGGAGATTGAAAGAGGAGAGAAAGGGATGGGGAATGTAAGCAGAGTAAAGGAAGAAAGGTGAGTTGCAGGGAGAGGGAAGTACAAAGGAAAAGGAAAAGAGTTTGAGAAAGAAAGACAGATGAGAGAGAGATTAAGGAGAGAAAGAATGGCTTACAAGAAATAGATGTAAGAAAGAAAGATAGATAAAGTACAGAGAGGGACGGAGAAGAGAGAGAAAGGGAGATGGAGAAGAGAAAGAAGTTAAGCAGGGAGAGAGATAGAGGAAATAGAATGAAGGGAGAGATGGAGGAGAGAGTATGACATTTGGAAGAATGGATGGAAGGAGAAGAGAAAGAAATTAAACAGATGTAGGAGAGAAAGAAGTTTGTCAAGACAGAGAGCGGAATAGAGAAAGGGGAAAGTGATTGGGGGGTCAGACAGGAGAAGAGCAAGATGAGAAGATGAGAGAGGAAAAGGGTGAGGAAAGAGAAGTTAAAATATAAAAAGTAAAGAAAAGGAGAATAGGTTGAGAATTAAAGAGAGGAGAGAAAGAGTGGTTAAGAAGGAATAGATGTCAGAGAAAAAGATAGAAGAAGCAGGGAAAGAGGAATGAAGGGGAGAAAAAGATGTAAGTGAGAAAGAGTGGTGAAGCAGGGAGAGAGACAGAGTAAAATGAAGGAAGGAGATGGAGGAGTAAAAATGACCTCAAGGAGAAAGAGAGATGGAAGAAAGAATATGACATTAAGAACAAGGGATAGATGGAGGAGAAAAAGAGGAATTAAACGGAGGGACGTCGGGAATCAAAAGAGAAATACACAAGAAAGAGAAGGAAGAGAGCAATCGAGGAGAGAAATAGAAATTAAACAGGGAGAGATGGAGGAAAGAAAGAAGGTTGTCAAGACAGAAAGCAGAATAGAGAAAGAGGAAAATGATGGGGGTCAGACAGAAGGAGAGAGAGGGAGAGAGAGAATGGGGGGGTGTTGTGTCCCAGTGTTTCCGTGTCTGCCCAGAAAATCCCAGAGGAATTTTTTGAAGTCTCAAACCCAAAAGAGGGGAGGATGGTAGAAAAAAAAGAAAATTAAAGAAATGAAGACAGGAGGAGAGAGGGAGAGGTGGAGAGAAGGAGAGGTGGAGAGAGGGAGAGGTGGAGGGAGGGGGAGGTAGATAAAGGGAGAGTGGGGAGGTGGAAAAAGGGACAGAGGGAGAGTGGGATGTGGGGAGAGGTGGAGAGGGAGATGTGGAGAAAGGGAGAGGGATTAGTGGAGAGACAGAGAGGTGGAGAGAGGGAGATATGGGGAAAGGGAGAGGTGGAGAGATGGAGAAAGGGAGAGGTAGGGAGAGGTGGAGAGAGGGAGAGGTGGGGGAGAAGTAGAGAAAGGGAGAGGAGGAGAGAGGTGGACACTGTGAGGGATTAACTGTCGTGAACGTACTATGAACGTAGTGTGAGGTTGCAGATGCACGTTTGTGTACGTCTGTGTACGTCTCTCACGTGACTCTGCTTCCTGATAGCGACGCACCATCATCAACTGCTGCCTTTCTGAACATCTCGATGGGGAAACGCAGCATGGCCCTGTTGTTTTTATGCTCCAAAAGTCTGGAACACGCGCGCTCTGGAGATTCAGGAACCTGATTTGCCCCCATGCCACTGGGGGAGGACTCCAATAAAAAAAAATAATAAAAATAATAATAATAATAATAATAATAATAACAATAATAATAATAATAATAATAATAATAATAATAATAATAATAATATTAACAACAACAATAATAATAATATTAACAACAAAACAACAACAATAATAATAATAATATTATGCATGCCACCCTTATTATTATTATCATTATTATTGTTGTTGTTGTTGTTGTTGTTGTTGTTGTTATTATTATTATTATTATAATGAGCAGCACAGTCGTGTAGTGGTTAGAATGTCCAACTCACAGCAAGAAGGTTCTGAGTTAGAGTCCCAGGCTTGGTGAGGGCGTTTCCATGTGAAGGTTGCATGTTCTCCTGTACTTGTGTGGGTTTCCTCTGCGTACTCTGGTTTTATCCTACAATCCAAAACATGCACATTAGGCTAATTGCCTGTTCCAAATTGACCCTAGTTATGTATGTGAGTGTAAATGGTTGTGTGTGTGTGTGTGTGTGTGTGTGTGTGTTGCCCTGTGACAGTCTGGCGGCTGTTCAGGGTGTACCCTGCCTCTGCTCGGTGTGGCTGAGATAGTCTCCAGCCTCACTGCGACCCTAATATTTGGATGAAGCGGTTTAGCAAAGGAGTGAGAGTGTTTTCAAAATACCAGTTATATCTGACCTCCATCAGAACATTAATGAGTGTCTATGCCAAGATCTGTCTCTCTCTCTCTCTCTCTCTCTCTCTCTCTCTATCTCTCTCTCTCGCTCGCGCTCTCTCACACACACACACACTCACTGTTCACACCAGCCCATGTGTCTGCACTGTTAAAACATGAGTTTACAACCTCTGTGAATGATAATTTTGTGGGTCTCTTCTGTGTGTGTGTGTGTGTGTGTGTGTGTGTGTGTGTGTGTGTGTTGGTCTGGCAAAGCTGTTCAGTGTGTACCCCACCATCACCTAGTGTCAGCCGAGATAGGCTCCCCAATACAGATCCTCTTTGTGACCCCAAAAGAGAATTTAGTGGTTCTGCAAATAAGTCATGAGTGAGCATTATGTAATATATTAGTCATGACTTAAGGTCAATTATGTAATTTCTCTGTACACAGTTATTATAGACTATAAAACTGTGTATGTACAGTATGTTTGCTGTCCCTTTATAGCAATATAGCTTTTATATCTTCAGCTATTGTGGGTAGACTACCCGACAATATAAGCCACAATAGAGTAGAAATATAAAAGGCTTTCCGCTTCTATTCTCAGCAGTTGAGCTTTATTTGGTTTACATTGTACCAGATGCTAAGATTAAAGTTATCACTTGGTCTTACACTTTCTGAGTGTTCATTGAAAACGTTTCTTTGGAATAGTTATATTTGTTTATGTTACGGTTGAGTAACGGCTGGCCACTCTAACTACACTGATGTTGTTTATGCTGAGCGCAGCCTTAGCAGCACCCGCTTAACCTTTGCCCAAGTGAAGAACAGGGAAAAAAGGCCAAACATCCCAATAATGTTTGATGTGTGGTTGAATCTTTGCCAAAAAGCATTTGGCTAAAGTTAAGAGGATGCATGATTTGTCATCATTTGCTAAGAGGACCACTCTGGCCCAGCATTAATTAAAACAAGGACTGCCTAGCTCACAGAGCACAAAAAGGTGAAGTATGTGTAGGAGTAGGATATTTCAAATCGTGTTAGATTTGTGCTGTATGGTTTTATAGATACATTTCTCTCTATCATAGCTGATAAGGTGGAAATATAAATAAAATCTTTGGAATGTGTATTCTGTGTTTTAAAGACGTTAACCACAAGCCTCTGTCTGTATTTTTTTTCTTTTGTTG
>JBCNYG010000016.1:15531040-15551665 GCA_039654305.1 Porochilus rendahli | reverse complement strand
TGTGTGTGTGTGTGTATGTGTGTGTGTGTGTATGTATGTCTTTGTGTGTGCGTGTGTGTGTGTATGTGTGTGTGTGTGTGTGTGTGTGTGTGTGTGTATGTGTGTATTTGTGTGTGTGTGTGTGTGTGTGTGTGTGTGTGTGTAGACTGTTCCCACCAGGTGTAGTGTTTTATTGAAGCAGCTCTGGGGGATCTGGAGATTTCTCTGGTAGTAATAACTCTGAAGATCTGAATGAAAAAACATTTTGGTGTCTTGGCTGTAATCCGATTTTCTGAAACCCTCTGAATCAGGACGTGGCAGACAGAGGGTTGCCAGGTCCAGTAGTTTAACCTGTAACCTGACCTACTTCCAATAAAATTGGGTATTTTCCAACTCAGATAACCCACCGTGAAATGGATTTAATGGGGGGGCACTACAGAAATGCAGAAATGCAGGTTCTCATTACAAGTAAACCAAACAACAACAACAACTAATAGTAATTATAACAACAATAATAATAAATGAATAAAAACAGTCTTTGACACTAAAAGCAGTAACACTGTAATTCTGCTCCGAATTTAGAATATTACACTCAAATCAAATGAACCATGATGACAGTCATGTGTCTATTTTAGATTTTCACTCTACAGGTTCCAGATCACTTTCAGTGTTCAGTATGAAAGAATAAAGTATAGATGATGTTTGTCTGAATTAAATTATGAAGCAGATATGTATATACTGTGGGGAAAAATGTTGCGCACTATAATATTTTGTTGAAGTGCATTTATCATCAGTTAAAGCATGTAATCACCATGGTATTGTTGCTTCGGTTGGTCCGGTCGAGGATCAGCAGCATTAATGTGGCATCAGTTGATGAGCTGAATGCACTGAATGAGCAGGTCCTGACCTTAGCCCTAGTGAAAATATCTGGGATGTGCTGGAGAAGACTTTTTGGAGTGTTTTGATTTTCCCACGCCCTGCGATGGTCTGGCGAGCTGCCCAGGGTGTACTCTGCCCTCGCCCAGAGTCGGCTGAGATGGGCACCAGCCTCCCCGCAACCCTAATTAGGAATAAGCGATCCAGAAAATGAACGAATAAAGCTCTGAGAAAAGAGGTTTAGGATCTGAGAAAGGAAAAAGCTTCCCTACGAAATGTGATCAGAATAATAGACGGTGAGTTGCTTGAAGTTTATAAAAAAAAGCTAAGATTGCTGTATAAACTTACTGTTGGATTTTGGGATTATAGAGCTAGTTCTGATAAACGACCTGAAGAATTTGTTATTTAATCTCTATTATTTTGAGGTCAGATACAAACTGAAGTGACTGATACCTAAGATGTGGATAATCTTCTCTGAATGACTTTGAATGAAAGGCTCACTGGTACTTTCATAATCCTAACGTAAAATCTGTCGTTCTCATCGTTTAGTTCAGTACGGCGTCCCGTTACACCTCTAGGAATGATGAAACATTACGCTGCAGCTTCTGATTCTGAAGATACGCCAGAACCAAATGCAGCCTCACAGGTATAGAACATCCTGAACAGAACATCCACAGTCTGATCATCACCAGCTCCTTCCACTGGGGTACCAGACCAACACCGGTTTGCTCTCTAGCTCAATGACATTTTTATCATTATTCTGTAAATGTTATATTACATTGTCACTTTTTTTGTGAATTTCATCACTTTATATTTTAAAAAGACAAATTCAAACATGTTCATAGAGGATAAGCTCACAACAAATGATAATTTTCCACACTAAAGTCTAACGTTGATAACCCATCAACCAACATGATTATTGTAATCACCAAAAAAGGCAAATGAATGGGAAACAGCTAGCAATTGCCTTAAATGGTGCAAGCAGAGGGTCTTCCAGGACCAGATTTCCGAACCTCTGGTCTATGAATGGAATACGAGTCCCTATTTTCCCAGGACATGACGTTTCCAGTATCCTCCCAATAGTATTTTGATGTTCCCCAACCTCTGTATTCCTAACAGTAGTGATTTAAATGACTGTTCTTTTGAATAATAGGATGTGTAAACAGCAGTAACGCTCTCTCTATTGCTTTCTTAAACTTTTGCCTGGGAGCTGCTGAGAGCTGCTGCAGTATAAGGATGATGTGTTTAATTATTTGTGCTCAGCATTGGTCTGCTTGGTTTTGCTGGTGTTTGAAAGTCTCACAAATGAGGAGCATGGCACAAACAGGGAACAATATGTCTCACTTGGAGACGTGGATCAGCCCATTAGAGATTTAAAAGTTTTATGAGCTGTTATCTATGAACAGACACACACAGACACACACAAGTGCTCTGCGCTAAGCTCTTGCTAAATCTGCTTGCTCTGTATAATCCATTCATGCTAATGCATTTTCCTGTCTTTCTGTTTTCTCTCTAATTGACACAACCTTACACAAAGGCTGCATATAAACCAAGTGGTGGTATAAAGAGCTCATCTCCACATAGTTCTCTCTGTCCTCTTTGTCCTTCCTCTGGTGTCAGAAAGCAACAGGTTCTCTGATGGACAGATCCTAAATTTGGTCACGGTGAGACACATTGAAAGCTTCCAGTCGCACTAATATTATTAGCATGTGCTGAATAACTGAGTAACTGAAGGGGCACACACCTCCCTAGAAAACAACCCTGCCCTGTCTGAGCCTATATTGGTCTCTTCCAGGGAAGTCACATTTCAAGTACTCTGGAAACTGCGTGATGTTAGTGGAGTTGTAAGCCTGATAAACTGTCTAAAAATAAAATAGCATATCCGTATTCACATTTGCAGGCCCTATTATCCAACACACACGTCCTTTGCGCTTCAGTTTCCAGAGTGTTATTTTATTTTCTGGATTTGTTCCCCATTTTTCTTCCTAATTTAGTCGTATCCAATTCCCATCCATCAAATATCGCCTTCCCTATCACATGGCCACCACCAACCAGGGAGGGGCGTAAACATGTGCATGCCCCCTCTGTGACATGCAGTGCCTTCACCCACGTTTTTCGAACTGCTGCGTACGCGTATTTTGTATCACCCCTTCTTATCAATGAGCTCAGAGACAACCATGATTGGCTGTTGTTCGCTGTGAGTGACAGGGAAGTGAGCATATGCCATCCCTCTTGTGAGAGCATGGCTAATGGGCTCCCATGGACTCTCAGTCATGAATTGCTGTGGCGTCAATCCAGATTCAAACTCGTGATCTCCGGATTAATCAGAAAATTATTTTTAAAAAGGTTTGATTTCCCCAATGCCTTTTTAACTGAACACTTAAGGTTTCCAATGACACACAATCCCAGGATTCTACCCCAATATCTGCAGGGCTCCATGTTTCCAAGGCTATATTTTGATTGGCTGTTCCTATATAACACTGTACTCATGACCATAGGTGAGTGTAGGAACATGAATCGACTGGTAAAGTAACAGCTTTGCATTCCGGCTCAGGTCCCTCTTCACCACAGCAAATGGCGGTACCGATCCACCAGTCAATCAGTCAATCGTGAACCTCCACTTGGGGCAGGACCTCATTCCAGACCCAAAGGGTGCATTCCACTCTTTTCTGGCTGAGAACCATGGCCTCAGACATGAAGGTGCTGATTCTCATCCTGGTTGCTTCACACTCAGCTGCGAATCGCTCCAGCAAGAGCTGGACGCTCTGGCTTGATGATGCCAAAAGCACAGCGTCATCTACAAAAAGCAAAGACGAGGCCTTTGCTGTGCCTAGAAATCCTCAGAAATTCTATCCGTAAAAATTATCAACAGAAGTGGTGAAAAAGGGCAGCCTTGGCAGAGTCCAACCCCTACTGGAAATGAAGTCAACATATTACCAATGCGGTCCAAGATCTGGCCCCGGCAATACAGAGACCTAACGGTTCATAGCAAAGGGACTGGTATTCCATATTCCTGAAGCAGACCCCACAAGATAGCCCCAGGGACATTGAAAGCCTTTTACAAGTCCACAAATCACATGTGGACAGGTTGGGCAAACTCCCATGCCGGCTATTGGATCCTGTAGAGTGTGTAGAGCTGGTCAAGAGTGCTGTGACTGGGACAAAAAACACATTGTTCTCCCTGAATCTGAGGTTCAACCATTGGCTGGATCCTCCTCTCCTGTACTCCTGAATAGTCTTTCCCGGGTAAACTGAGGATTGTAATTATTGAACACACCCTCCGGCCCCATTTTTTAAAAAGGGGAACTACCACCATGGTTTGAAATCTAGAGGTATAACCAACCGATAGGCCACCCGATCTTTTTTAAGGCCCTCACCAAACTCCTCCCACACCCAAGATGTTGCATCAACGACAGCCTGGGCTGCAGCATCTGGGCGTTTGGCCTGTTGGTACCCATCCACTGCCGCAGGAGTCGTACAATACAAAAGGACCTGATGATAAGCCTCCTTCAGCTTGACAGCCCCCCTCAACACATGTGTCCACCACCTGGTTTGAGAATTGCCCCGACGACAGGCACCAATGACCTCTCAGAATTGAAGACTCTTCTGACAGAAGACTTTGCCAAATGTTCCCAGGAGACCCTGACTACTTGCTTTGGTCTTCCAGGTCTAATGGGCAGCCTCCCTCTCTTCACGCGAGTGTTCAGAATATGCGGCTGCAGGTCTAATGACATGACTACAAAGTTGATCATCGAACTGCGGTATTCTGAACTATTTGGTGCATAAGCACAAACACCAATCAGGACCCATCCCCACACCTACAGGAAGAGGAAGGGTACCCTTTCGTCATCCGGGGGAGAGCCCCAAGATGGGGAATGAGAAGGATGGTTCCAGACCCCAAGCTATGTGTTGAGGTGAGCCCAACTATATCTAGTCGGTATCTCTCAACCATACGCACCAGCTCAGGCTCTTTTCCCACAAGAGGTGACATGTCATGTCCCAAAAACCAGAGTCAGTAGCTCTTTGAGCCCCTCCCCTGGTAATCTGCATCTGGGCAAAGGAAACTGTGTCCTTGAAATAATGCTCATAGAGGACTTCTGAACCACACTTAGTCTGGACCTTCACCTAGGACCTATTGAACACACTTGTTTATTTAATATTTATATTTTTATTTTATTCTATATATGTTCTTTATTCTCTCTTTTGCAGAAAGATAAACCAACAAGTGTCTACATTCCCAACATACAATCTGCTTTTCAGGTCTGATTTTCCAGGGCTCTATATGCTCAAGACAATATATGCTCAGTGTTTGTGTTCCCAATATTTTATAGTCTTAAAGCTTGGCTTCCCAGGGATCTATGTTCCCAAGGCTCCTCAGTCCCAAGTCCTCTGATGCCAGGGCTCTATACGCTCAATGGTATTAAAGCCCCTTACAGCAGCAGTGGGCTAAGTCCATTTTTGTCAGTTCTGAGCTAAGTACAGAAATTCATAGAGAAAAGTTAAATCTTTCAGATGAATACTGTTCTAAATCCAGGTTGAGTTGCAATTTTGATGTATAGGGGGCACTTCACTATTGCTCTTTGCTATAAAGAGCTATAGCTTAAAGTGATTTACTGGTGTAACAGTGGGCCAAGTCCAAAATCTCAGAAGGCGGCACCCACATCTAGGACAACTATACCCGAAAAAAGGTTCTTTAGTTAAGAAAGGACTCAAAGTCTTACCTTATCTAGGACACCACTGCATCTGCTTGTCAGTATTTACCTGAGGGTTATTTATTATATTTTGTAATATTCTTACATTTCCTGTACATTTGGACATTTTTTATAACCTTAAAGCGCTCTCATGAAAATTCACAAAGATGGACTTAACCGACCTTTGCTTCAAGAGGCTCAATTACCCCACTGCCAATTTCTCCCCAAACTTCTATGTTTCCAGTACTTGTGTTCCCAGACATTTATGTTCCCAAGGCTTTGTAGTCACATGTCTTTTTTATATTCCCATTTTTTTCTGTACTCAAGTCTCTAAATATCTCCCCAACCTGTGTTTCAAGGGCTTTTCTTCCCAAAGTTATATATTCCCAGTGCCCGTATTTCCGAGCCTATAATGTCCAAATGGTTGTTTCCCCAGAAGTCTATATTGCCAAGGCACTATATATCCAGTAATTCTGATTTCAGGGTTCAACATTCGCAAGGCACAGATGTTTTTTTCTTAGACTCCTGAGAACACAAGTATGGGAGTTAAAGTAGCCATGGACTTACTTTTCAAATGCTTCTGTTGCCAGAGGCTTGTTTTCCCAAGGATATACACTCCCCTATACATTTTCTAGGGTCTGCAACTATTTGCTGACGCACAATAATCAGCAGAAGACCAGACCTGTGCATCAGTCTAAATATTAGAGCTGGCCATCACCACTGGTTCTGCCATTACGTTTTGTGGATTGGAAGTTATAAAAAACTAATTTATTGTGATGTGTTTTACAATAAAAGAACATGAAGTCCATAGTCATCCAATACGTATTCTTGCAAAAGTAGTTCATTCTTTTACAATGCAGGTTAAACTAAATGTAAATTGAGGGGAACTTATGGAGCACAAGGTACCTCTGAATGAAATGTCAGATAAACATTTTGCCATATGTTAATAGTGCTGATTGATTATATGCTATTATGCTATTATACACTTTGTGTACACTTGTATTATGCTATTATACACTGTGTGCTACATGGTACACACATCTTGCCAAGTAGGACAAGCATTAGTCAGTATGCGAGTCGGGCAAGTTCTGGAGAATGTAACATGCTTACATCAGCCAACCTTCGGTTTGTCAGCTGATGAAATGGCTGGAATGCAGGTGCTACTGGTCACAGGGAAGAAGCCAAGGATTTGGACCTAAACCAGAATTAGTTCTGCGTTTGCAGGGACCATTTTATAACCGGTTAGTGTACGTTTTGTTTATATTCATAAGAAAGACACTCACATACATAGTACATAGCTACATGTAGATCGATTCAAACACATATACATCTATCCACATATTCACACATTTAGAGCCGTACACAGAAAGGTGCAGGGTATACACAGGGCGAGAGTAATATTGCACTGTCCAGGAAGATGAATGATTGTTATTCAGTCAGTGTGTGTGAGGGTGGTGGAATTGTACGTTTAACAGTTTAACACTTGGCCATAGATAGAATTTAGTCCAATAACTCCATCTTCTGAAGGTTGCAAAGCTCAATTACATTACATAAAACTATTTTATCACAGTATCTCTGCTTTGCACCATGTTATACGAGCATGTGTAGAAGCATGTTCTAAACATAGTAACATCCGGCTTATGCTGACCAGATCTGTAATTTTGCATTATCCTGCTGAAGGAAAAAAAAGCCTTTATTATAGTCATGGACCTGGAGATCTTGATCTGGATAATAAGACTTCAAAATGTTACGGGTTCTTGCAAGGCGGTTTCATAGCGGGCAGCACAGTGGCGTAGTGGTTAGCACGTCCACCTCACAGCAAGAAAGTCCTGGGTTCGGTTCCCAGCTCGGGCGTTTCTGTGTGGAGTTTGCATGTTCTCCATGTGCTTGCGTGGGTTTCCTCTGGGTACTTCGGTTTCCTCCCACACTCCAAAAACATGCACAGTAGGCTAATTGGCTGTTCCACATCACCCCTAGGTGTGAGTGTGAGTGCGAATGGTTGTGTGACTGATGGCCCTGCAATGGCCTGGCGAGCTTTCCAGGGTGTACCCCGTCCTCGCCCAGAGTCGGCTGAGATGGGCGCCAGCCTCTAATTAAGCTCCTAATTGAATGAATGAATACACTCCTGACACTTCAGTATAGCTGAATATATTACATGGCACGATCTGATTGGTCTGCTATCTTGATTAGATTAGAAAGCATTATTCCGAGTGTATAATGACTGAATCAACACTCTCAGTCACGTGGAGAAGGAGAAGGTGGCGTCCTCATTACCAGATTTAAAATGGAAAGTAAACTATGAAATGATGTTGTTTTATTTTAGTTTTGCGTGTGTGTGTTTTTGTGTAGTATATACTTAACTCCTTTTTCAGAGCGTGGTTTGCTTATTTTCCCTTATGGTATGTACTTATCTCTAAATAAGTAGGCTAACCAGATGCTGTATAGATACATAGTGTTTACTTCTGCTTGGAGTACACTTAGCTGACCTGACCTGCCTTTGTCACGATTAAAGTATGTAAAAACTCACTATAAAATCTTGTTAAATTTTACTTATCTTTATGTAGTCGCATAGTATATAACAGCCTTTAGACAGAGTTAAAGAGACGCCATTACACAGCTCTGCTCCTGCTTGAGCGTGTGCGCTCAGAGCTCACCTGCATCTGTCATGATTTTAAAAGATTTTTAAAAAATAGGCCAACTAGTAGCCCTCAGAGAACGCAAACCTCCGCCAAGGAAGGATAGTCTCGTGGTGTTTCACACAAAATTAATCTAATAATAAAAAATTATTTGTTCCTTGACCCATTCTCCACCTTCCTGGGAAATCTGTTCATAATTTATTTTGCAAAGTTGTTCACAAACAGTATATAACAGAGTATATAACTCAGGGTCATGTAGTATATACGTCAGGGTCATATAGTATGCCCCTCAGGGTCATATAGCACCTTAGGGTCATGTAGTTTGCCCTACAGGGTCATATAGCACCTCAGGGTCATGTAGTTTGCCCTACAGGGTTCATACTATGCAGCTCAGGGTCAGTGGATGTTGATGAAATGAAGAGTCCCCCTCTACATCCACCTCACCTTGAGCTAATAATTGTTGATGATTGGGATATTAAAATGAAAGAAAGGTGTTTTTACACAGTGCAGATCCCTAATACGATGCATGACACCCCCATATGAGTAAAGTAAAGTCTTAGTTCCATTCTGTCATCTCTAGAAAGCATAAGCAGAATTGTTTTGTCACATAAAAATGTTACAGCACTGTAGGTCAGGCTGAACACAATTGTGACATTAAAAATCAGTTTTGTTTTTATTGCCGAAGAATTACTATTATTTAAATTTTTTTTACTGAACTCTGCATATTTAATAGATGTAAAATTGTACTTATGGCTTGTCTCCAGTCTGTTATATCTTTAATTTCCTGAGAACGTGAACGTGATGCACCATTAAAACTCTTTAACACGCGATAAGCCCCAAACCCTATCTTTGCGCTTCCTGAAATGCTAAACAGATGTGCACGGATGCTGTGTGATAGCTGAAGCTCGGCTGTTCGACACAGAAGCAAGCACATGTAACTTTAAGGAGACGTGGGCTGCGTTGCCGAGATGCACTGCCACAACATCATACATAATGCATGAGCCGCGGCCTAAACCCTCGCACACTTCCAGGCAGCACTTAGCCAAGCAGGCGGATGTAAACAAATGCGCAGCGTGTCATTCTAATCTCGTCCAGCTTGCGTTCTTATCGTCCCGTCTATCCTTCAGATTACATCTTCTTGTTTAGAAGATCTCACTAAGATGTTATGCTGCAGCCTAACTCTGAATCACATGCACTGCTGTACAAATACAAAACCATCACATAAAAAATAAAATTTTAAAGCAGCAGTATTTTCTCTTGAAATTAATTATTTATTAATTTATTCATTTGAAGAACTGCTGAATCAAACTAAGATTACAGGGAGGACGGAGCCTATCTCAGCCGACTCTGGGCAAAGGTGGAGTCCACCCCGAACAGCTCGCCAGTCCATTCACAATGCCTAAACAGACCCAACCATTCACACTCACACTCACACCTAGGGGCAATTCAGAACAGACAGGTATCCTAATGTGTATGTCTTTGGACTGTGGGAGGAAACCACAGTACTAAGAGGAAACCCACGCAAGCATGGAGAGAACATGCAAACTCCATAGAAAAATGCCGTCCCCGAGCCCAGGACTCGAACCCAGGAGGTTCTTGCTCTGAGGCAGACGTGCCAACCATTACGCCACCATTCCAATTAATAATGCTTGTTTATTTTTTATGGTACACAATAAATATGATGTGCCCTTTATTATTTAGCTTAAAAAAATTAAACAAGGATTATAAATTGGAAGGAGGTAATATTATAAATCTATTCTCAAGGTTTCTTCCTCATGTCATCTGAGGGAGTTTTTCCTTCGCGCTGTAGGCGTCGGCTTGTTTTGTGGAGCTTCTTGTTCTGCTTCAGCTTCATGCCCCTATATATGGGCAGTTTTATAGTCAGGGAGCAAAAGTATTTTTAACCATTAGCAAATAATAATAATAAAAATAGTAATAATATTATGTTATTTATTTACTGTTTTATACACCCAATGTATCTCCTGTATGAGTTTGATAGGTCTCTGACAAACGGTTTCTTAAATATTGTGATTTAAACAGACATAATAATGCATACATGTTGTGTCAAATAGTTTTTGTGTTAAACATGTTTTATGGAAAATGAATAGTGAATAATGAGACATGTATGTTGTTCTTTACTTTGCCTTATATATCTATAATAGACACTTGATTTTTCCTTATTGGCTGAGCACTGCTCACTACTGTGCCATAATGTTCAAGTATTTCTGTGAACCATCATAAACGTCATGTTACGTCTGTCAAAAATGCCCCCTCCGAAACAAGGGCTCTGACTTGGGTTGTAAATTTCAATTTGAAACCAAATACCATATTACCTTTAAAGGTACACATGTACTCAACGTTGTCGTCAACAGTAATTGGAATTTTCTGCAAAGCGTGGTACTGTAAAGTTGGCAAGTGACAGAAGGTTTGGTGTCCGTCAAAACATGTCCAATTGACACTCACATGACTGTATTTTCTCAACGGATAATTGTTAGGCTCTGAAATTTTAAATGATAATTTATAAGGACTTGTCATAACAGATGAGCTCATCTAACAAATAAGAATTTGAAGTTGATTTTTTAATCCCTGTGACACATATATATGTGTTCCCTGACTGTAAAACCGCTTATACATATGAAATATTTTCCTGCAAAAATGCAAAAGCATACATGTGTAACAGTCACGCTGCTTTGCATATGGAAAGTTGTGGTTCATACGTAGGCTATGCAAAGCATCCAAGCTGACTGCGTCGAGTCTCGGTCCAGAAATCTAAAGCTGATTTTGAAATGAAAAGCTGACCTTTTGCTGCTTATCTCTAAAAACGCATGTGACGTGTAAACAGGCAGTGTGTACAGACAGTCATGGGCACCTGTTTCTTTCTCTCTCTTTTTTTTTCTGTGAATCATGCTTAAGCTGTCACATGGACAATTTCCGTAGCTGCTTATAATACCTGGCTGGGTGCGACGCTTGGCTGCTGCAGGCCGACGGTTCAGAGTTTATGCAAATGAGCCAGGCGTTTTACATTCTGAGGAGGAGCGGCGCCGAACCTGGCACACGTCAAACTCATTATCATAGTGCTCATGAATATTCGCGGGTGGAACGCAGTAGACGGGGTGAATGAGAGAGAAAGAGGTCGGTGTGTAAGACAAAAAGAAATGGAAGTAAGTGCTGCTTTATGAATCTCTGTCTAATGGCTTTGGAATGACACACGGTTATGTAAAAGAGCAGCGAGAGCTCATGGTGATGATCTATCCCAATCTGAAGGCAATCGATAATGCATTTGGTTGAGAAGGAACTCACTCTCCGAGTCTCTTGGAGATAAACCAATCAATGCAAGTTCTCTGTAGTGCCATTATAACTGCTGCTGCCTCTGAATGGTGAGTCATTAGACAAATCATGATCATCTGTAACACCTGAGGTTTAATTGATTTTTCAGTTGGCAGGTAAAGGGAAGATTATTTTGTAGTGAAAGAGCTGCAGGGTCCCTGATACCACACCATCTCTTATACAATATTCTAATTCTTCTACTTCTATTACTTTCACCCACAATTTTTGTAATAATCGTAATAATAATAATAATAATAATAATAATAATAATAATAATAATTTAGGTTTCTTGGTTTTATTAAAGTGTGACAAAACAGCAAAGAAAAATTAAAATAAATTATTATTAATATTATTTTAGTTGATTCAAGTATTTAAACAATATTATTATTATTTGCAGTAGTAGGATTATTACTTATTTATTACATTGCCAAACAACTTAATCCTAGTAGGGTCACAGGGAGGCTGGAGCCCATCTCAGCCGTCTCTAAGTGTGGGCAGAGTACACCCTGAACAGCTCACCAGACCATCATAGGGCAACACACACACTCACACTCACATCAACAGGCAGTTTGGAACAGCCAATTAGCCTAATGTACATGTCTGTGTTTGTGCTGTCTTTGGACTGTGGGAGGAAACTGACTCTGACTCAGACTCGAACCCAGGACCTTCTTGCTGTGAGGCAGACATGCTAACCATTGTGCTACTATGCTATCTGTATTATTATTATTATTATTATTATGATGATTATTATAATTACCGTTATTATTATTGGCGGCACGGTGGCGCAGTGGTTAGCACGTGTGCCTGGGTTCGATTCCTGGGCTTGGGGTGTTTCTGTGAGGAGTTTGTGAGTTCTTCCCATGCTTGCTTGGGTTTCCTTTGTGTACTCTGGTTTCCTCCCACAGTCCAAAAACAGTAGTCTAATAGGCTCTTCCAAATCACCCCTAGGTGTGAGTGTGAGTGTGAATGGTTGTGTATATGTGTTAGCCTGGGGAGCTGTCCAGGGTGTACCCCGCCCTCGGCCAGAGTCGGCTGAGATGGGCAACAGTCTCCCTGCGACCCTAAATAGGAATAAGCAGAAAATGAATGAGTGAATAATTATAAAAATCGTCATCTTCATAATAATAACAATAACAAAAATAATAATAATAATGATAATAATAACAACAATAAAAATATTATTAACTTTATTATTATTATTGTTATTATAAAATATAATTATATAATATAATACACATTTTTACCAAAATGTAAAGTTTTTAGAAGTTTTCAGGACAATAATTGACACTTTGCCACTATTTGAATAAAATAAAACACAACAGTTAGTCATACACACAATATCATAATACACTCTATCCATATTAGTGTTTTATATTTATAGTATATAATAAAGTTCCTTGTCATGGACCCTGACTTTGAGAAATTGAGGCACACTCATGATTTTATAATCACTGTTATGTCACCAGGCAACGCTGCTAAGCTGCTATCTCTCAATCTGTCACACACTTTATGTCAACAAAAGAGTTAGAAATAAGCCTTAAAGACAGGACTGTGATTAATAAGGCTGAGCATGACGGTATTATTACCTGTCGTGACAAGCACATTGTCATGTTATGACTACCTGTGGGAGTCAAAGTGTTATAAAGCGTTACAGTGCATTGATTTCTGAACGAACACAACACAATATTTCTGTCTTATCAATAGATCCTTTCATTATCACACAAAGAAGGGGTTATAAGGGCGCTATCCGCTGTGTGATGGATCACACCGCAAACACAACAGTAGGGGGAAAATGGGTGGGTTCTTTTTTTTGTTTTTTTGTTGAAACAATAAGGTGGTGGAGAAGCTGGCAGGATGCTCGGACAATGGTCCCATCTTTTTCCTGCGACTTTCCCGCAGTTCCTTCCAGGCTACAGCTCCGGTCTGATAACAGATAAAGAGGGGATTGCCCATTTTACCAACGTCCTGTTTTCCATCGGCTTTTTATTTTCGCCCTGCTTGTATTTCCAGTCATGTTTTTGATTTGATTGTTGAGGTTTTTTTTTTTTTTTAGATAAGCCTTCAGCTAGATTATTATAATTGTTGGATTTAAGTTTTAAAGAACAGAAAGGGAAGCTTGTCAAACATTTTGATTGACGTTAAATAAATATTGATTTATTTTACGTTAAAAAAACTCAATTGTATTAATTACTGTTATTTAAATAGCTAATATTTAAACTCAGCATATACTCGCATAATAAATTGCAAATTAATTGAAATTGTGATTTTGATCTCTGCAATTAGCGCTTTGTGAAAGGAAGCAATTAACGCGTTATTCAGCAGGATGCTAACAGCACGCCAGTGAGACATTTACATGTTTCATACAGCACCGCTCACAAATCGAGAGAAGTTTGTTTGAGCAGCTCTGAGTTCATGTGTTTCTGTAGAATGATGGGAAGAGTCATAATTCAGTACGTTACATTAATAGATAAAAAATGTCCTGTTTTTTGATAAAGCGGTTCTTTTCGAGCAGCTTGTCCTTGCTAAGTCTGTAACAATCGTGAAATGTTGGCTGATTATTAATTATAATCCAGTAGAATAATTAATTATCAGTTTTTTAAATGTGTTTTTTTTTTTGCTAATGTTAACTGTATGGGGCGGCACGATAATGTAGTGGTTAGCATGTCAGTCTCTCAGCAAGAAGGTTCTGAGTTTGAGCCCAGTGCTTGGTGGGGGAGTTTGCATGAGTTTCCTCGGGGTTCCCAGGTCTCCTCACACAGTCCAAAGGCATGCACATTAGGCTAGGTTCCATATTTCCCCTGGGTGTGAGTGTGAATGGTCATGTGTTTGTTGGTATTGTAATGGACTGGCAAGGTGTTTGGGGTGTACGCCACTTTCCCGAGAGTTGGCTAGGATAGGCTCCAGCCTCCCAGTGATGTGTTTTGGCGAATGAACGATTTAATGAAGTTTACTCTATGGATTTTTTTCTAATATCTGCCTTACAGTTAAACATACAAAGAAAAAATGTCTCAGATCATTGTTATAGTTAATATTCTTTGTAAAAAAAAAAAATTTATTTTAAACTACAGACTCACTGAGAATAAGTCATACAGTATATCTGCAGATGCACTGTGGTTAATCCACTACATAACAATTATTCATCTCAGGCTTGGTGGATATCGCTGATAGAATGTCTACATGGGAACACGCTCTTACTGACTCACTCATTCACTCATTTGCCAAACTGCTTAATCCTACCAGGGCAATGGAGAGGCTGAGATCTTAGCTGACACCGGGCGAAAAAAGGGTACACATAGGGTACACCCTGAAGAGCTCGCCAGACCATCTCAGAGCCAATACACACAACCATTCATACTCACTTTTACATCTAAGGGTAATTTGGAACAGCCAATTAACTTGTCCTTGGACTGTGGGAGGAAACCGGAGTACCCAGATGAAACCCACAGAAACGCCAGAGCGCGAGACTCGAACCCAGGACCTACTTACTAAAGTGAACTCCATTATGGCGTCTTTTGATTTCTTCGTATATTTTAGGACAGCATTTTGTCGATTTCTAGCATTTCTGAATCAGTGACTGTCACCATTTTGATTCCAGCCACCAACAACGCTACACAGTGTTTACTTACCAATTTTAAACTGTATAGTCTGAGGTGTCGTTGGAGATTTAAGGAACAAATATAAGTTGCAAGGCGGCCCTGTTGATTTGATGTCAGGCCACTGCGAGGTCCAAACAAGGAGTTCCCCGTTGAGGGAGCATTTACTTTAGGGTTTTTATAGTCAGGGGTCAGAAATTACAAGTTGCATCTTTTAGTGGAAGCCCAAGTGAATCCAAACAGACAATGAGAGCAGTGTTTAGCAGTACGCTTTCTGCTGTGCAGTTTGTTTTTTTGTGGATATTAAGTGCAGAGAGTTGCTTAATGTATGAAGCATGAAGTGGTTACACATCAACATAATTCCCATTACTGACGCTTACCCCCAGTTAATCCCTATTTACTGGTCAGACACTGATAACGCCAGCTCAGATCCTGATTACAGACACAGAGAGCAAGTCCAGCTTGAGTAAAAACGATGCTGAAGAAAGAGTCATGGCATTAACAAAGGAAAAATGGCATCCTACTAAACCAATATAGTTATTTTTATACAGAATGTGTTTTTTTGTTTGTTTGTTTGTTTGTTTGTTTGTTTGTTTGTTTTTACAAAAAATCTGTTCAAATAACAGAAGGTGTGTAATACTTTATATAATTTTCATTTTATATTTTGCATGTTTCACCTTTGGTTTGTGTATTAGTTTGCTTGTGAGTTTGCCAGCATGCTTATTCAAAAATCTATGTGTGGATTTAAATTACATTTCTACAGGGGTGGGGCTTTGTACAGCGAAGACCTCATTAGATTTTTGGAGATGATCCGGGTCAAATTCTGAATCCAGGGATTTTTTTAAAGGATTCTTTCCCATTGTGAGATTTTTGTTCATACAATTAATGCCTGTGGCTTGGCAGAGGTTTGCGCTCTCCATATGCTCCTTTTCTACCTGTAATAATTCTAAGGCATTATTGTTACAGCAAATACAGGTATTTGTATTGTAGATGCTCACTAGAATCTAAGGCTAATAAACAAATTTAAATAAATGTATTATTACTTAGTGAAGATTTTTTATATAGTTTTAGTCGCTGATTGCGTTAAATTTTCTTTAAGGAGATGCTTTTGTAGCGTTTATGGAAGGAGTCTCTGGTATTCGCAGGTGTTTTTTTGTAGTTCTTGGTTACTTAGCAAGTTGTACCTTTTGTCTTATTAACTGTAAGGGGGGGGAGGCTGGCATGGAAACGACCTGCTATATCAAGTGGTAACAAGAATAAAAATGTTCTGAAGACATTTCACAGCATTCCATGAAACTGTAAGGTAGATCGTAGTTAAAGCCATGCAATTATTCAGCACAAAAGCACGACCCCGAGTTTGACATGGCTTTTATATATGTTTTATTAATAAGATATCAAAACTGAATAGGGTTGCAAAGGGGCAAAAAATGTCCGGTACATTTTCAGAAATCTTCCATTGGAATTTAAAGTGTAAAATTTTGGAAATAATCTGAGGTATATTTAACCTAGGAATAGGAATTTAATGGAAATTTACCTGAAATTAACTTTGTTTTAAGCAGATATGCAAAATGAAAAAATAATTAGGAACGAAATTTTGGATTGGTATATATTTACCCCAGTACTATCATCAAAACTTAAAGGAATGCATAGATCTTTTTTTTCAACTACATTGAAGTTTCCTGTAGTAGGTTAAACTGCAGTTTGACAAATTTATATCAATTAACCAATATATTCGTATTTATACGATTATTCGTAATTATTTGTATTATATCAAAGTGGGAGCGATTGGGAACGACAGCAACTCAGCCATGAAGTGGTAGGCCATGTAAAATGACACAGCGGGATCAGCGGATGCTTAGGAGCATAGTGCGCAGAGGTTGGCAACTTTCATCAGGGTTTTTCAGGAGCTGGTTATGGCCCCTTTGTTCCAGTGAAAGAAACTCTGAACACTCCATCGTACCAGGAGATTCTGGACAATTTCCTGCTCCCAACTTTGTGGGAACAGTTTGGGAATGGCCCCTTCCTGTTCCAACATGACTGCGCACCAGTGCACAAAGCAAGATCCATAAAGACATAAATGAGAGAGTTTGGTGTGGAAGAACTTGACTGGCCTGCACAGAGTCCTGACCTCAATCCGATTTAGAGCGAAGACTGCGAGCCAGGCCTTCTCGCCCAACATCAGTGTCTGACCGCTCAAATGTGCTTCTGGAAGAATGAACAAAAATTCCTTGTGGAAAGCCTTGTTTTTTTACTTGCTCCTGATCCCTACCCATGTATTCTTTGCTTTTATTCCCTGTGTGTTGGCTTTGTTTTCTCATGTTTTTTTGCAGTATCCTCCAGTTTGGGGTTAATAAAGCCTTGTTTTTTTCCACCCATGACCTGGTATCCATCTGCTTCTCCACCTCCTGCTACTGCAGACAGCAAGTCTGTAATATAATAGGCCTAATTTTTATTAAGCTCGTTCTATATATCAATCTCCATTATACAGACTCTTCACTGATGTACTCATGAGGGTAAAAACACTGCAGCTACCTGAGGAAAGTTGATATTTCTGCTCACAATCACGATCCATAGAAAATTAAGTTAGCTGATGATATGAATGATCATATCGAGATAACGAGTTTTAGTATATACTACACGGGAATAGCACAATCGGATTGGTCTGCGTTCTCAGGATTTAAAATCATTATTCTGCGTGTATAGTGCAAGAATCAAAATGCCAGACACATACATGTTATATAGTCACTTAAAGGAGGCGGTGTCATCAGTATTAAGCTTTAAAATGGGAATATAAACCATACAAAAGTTTTGTTGTGTTTCTGTAGTATGTAGTAAAGTTGGTAGGCTTGTAAGGAGCAATAAAACTATCAAGTAATCGCTCGACTGGACTGTGACAGCTCATATCTTACATTCCGATCATTTCTGATAATGATTCCTGTAGATTTGGAGCGATTCTATCTGATTCTATTGCAGTTTTCACTTATTTTCTGCATTCGCCTTGTAATTGTTACGATGCCATTTCGGTTTAAACGAGATTGCGCATGCGTGAAGAGGGGCATGGTGGCGTGTCCTCATTAAAGGAGCAGCTTAAATATTTCTAAATGAGTTTTGCAGACGATGTTGGCATTCCAGCATTTGAATTTGGAGAAATAAACGTGTACGTCACATTAACCAAATATAAAGGGGAAAAAACTTCTCCCGTTAATGCAATGACGGATCCCTCAAACCACGTGACCCAATTCTAGACAAATTGCGAGATGTTGGGAGAGAGAAGCGGCGACTGAAGGTGATGGTTTGTTTTCACATTTTCTGAGATTTTTGTGTTTGTTTGTTCGATATTGCCCGAGTATCGCTTGTATATCGCTGCCGATGCTCGAGTGCAGTATTAACGGCATGCCTAGTGTTCGGAGCTCACCTGCGGTCATCCTGATTAAAAAACATTCATTCGTTTATTTTCTAAACCACTTAATCCTAATTAGGTTCGCGGGAAGGCCG
This sequence comes from Porochilus rendahli, assembly GCA_039654305.1. Taxonomy (NCBI): domain Eukaryota; kingdom Metazoa; phylum Chordata; class Actinopteri; order Siluriformes; family Plotosidae; genus Porochilus; species Porochilus rendahli. The sequence continues at coordinate 15,533,068 of JBCNYG010000016.1, read as the reverse complement.
GTGCCTATCTCAGCCAACAGCCCTGAACAGACCATTGCAGGGCCAACACACACAACCATTTACACTCACTCTACTTTTGTACACGATTGTTGTAATAGTTCCACTTCTCGCCCCTTTCAGTGACATCATTAGAGAGTGTGCAGGTCACTCATTAGGCTATACAGTATGTGTCACAGTGTAGATCATGTGTGACACTGGTGGGACATTGTTACAAAGGGTCCAGCCGCCGATAGAGCATTGCTAAGTGGTCTGCTCTTTAAACGGGACATTCCACTACAACGCCGTCCGTCTCTACTTTCTTTTTCACTGATTTTACAGCCTACATATTAATATTGTTCATTCATTAATTTACCGAACTGTTTAATCCTAGGGTCATGGGGAGGCCTCAGATAAATACCAAAAAAACTGAACTTTGCTTCTAGTTTATCCAAGCTGGAGCGTATACCTTTGCCTCTGTGGGTCAGTGTTCGAATATAGTCCATATGACTGTACGGACTTTCTCTATATGACTTTCTGTAGGGTCTTCAGTACCAGAGATGTTACATGCTCAAGTATACTCCTGAAGATGTATGGTATGTATGATCTTACAGATGGGAGTACATCATATACACTGGTGTGTGTCCTGACCTTGTTAGCTGGGTCATTGTGTTACACAAAGTCTACAGATATCTAAACATAAGGGTCGAAAACAATACATATTCATTCTGTCATGATGACCGTGAAGAGGCGATTTAAAGGGAAAACACTGACAGAGGACGTTTGTAGGGTCGCTCCGAACATTTTACTGAAATTGGCATTGCAGACACTTCTTTGTAGCCATCAAGGCAGGATACAGCCTCAGTCACTCCGCCCGAATCAGCTTGTTTGAACAGTTTCGAGACGACATACGGCGCTGGAACTTGTACAGTAGCTTACAGCTTGTCTTACGACCCGAAATCCTATTAAATTTCTCGCACATTACAATTATACAAATCTCCGCGGTTTTCCTGCCATCTTCAGTTTCAGGCTCCGAGGTCTACAGAGACCTTAAAGAGATTTCAGGAGTCTTTTAGAGCAGCGTTGTTTACAGCTACTACGTACATCTGCTCTGTGTCTTCAGAGGGATTCTCACTAAACAGATCTACTAATTAGATCCTTCTTTAGTAGCATACTGAGAAAAAAAAATATCATCATATGTATGATCTGGTTTATTGATTATTATTGATGCATTTGCTCACACCTGAGTGTGAGAAATGTGTCTGTTATTTTCAAGCCATAAAAAAAAGATGCGCTGTTGTTATTTACCGAGGATCTTGGGCACCATTGTATCTCTAAGCCAGCGGATTTCCCATAAATCCCGGCTGCTTGGCCCTGGCGGTGCGGTGACTGGGTCGAGAGGCGCCATTGGCGCGCTGATGAATCCCTTTAGACGGCCCAATCAATACGGCTTTATCTTCAGGCGAGCGGCGCAGACGCCCGTGTTAGTTCACCTGGGGTCCTGAAGGAGTGATCAGCACGCTGTACATCAAAGCCCACTATCAGACAGTAGCAATCAGGAGAGAAGGCCTGATCCACTCATCTCCTGTGGCACCCGAAGACGTGTGATCTATCGCCCGTGAGCGCTCACGCTGTTGAATATGTCATCTTTATCAGCGCTGATCTGTGTTTCTTGAGTCATAACCAGTGTAGCTTTTTTCCCCCAGTCAGTAGGGACATGAAGGCTACAGACAGCAATGTTTATTACAATACAGACATAAAACACACACTTTGTAAGTGAGAGGAGTCTGAATGGAATTGTTCTGTGCACCACTTATTTATGAGCACTGAATATATATCGCATCTGTTTAGGTTTTTTTTACCTGTTTAATATGTATGTCTTCGTAAGTGTGTGGCCGCCTGGAAAAGGGAACGTTTGTTCTTTTCTACAGTGTATAATTCTTGAAGAAATAGAAATTAATAGAAATGTTTCTCCTGTGCATGCTTCTCGAGTAAAGTTCTAGCAGTGTAAAAGCTGCTTAGTTCCAAAATGAAAAGAGAGCATATCGCAAT
>JBCNYG010000016.1:15453165-15469012 GCA_039654305.1 Porochilus rendahli | reverse complement strand
CCCCCCCCCCCCCCCCCCCCCCCCCCCCCCCCCCCCCCCCCCCCCCCCCCCCCCCCCCCCCCCCCCCCCCCCACTACGAACGGGACACTACGCTGAAGCCCAGAGGGCCAGGACGCAGCGCTCCATCCCGTCCGTGCGCTTAGAAACCAGTGTAGGAACATTCGCTTGCCTTGATCTTCTGTACAGGCGTTGATGGGAACGCTTACAGGTGCTTCTACGTCAGAATTTTTTCCATGTTACTGAACACGTGTAACAACACGGAGCTGTCCGTGGTGAAAATAAACGGTGTCCGCTGTTTTGATGTGTAGCTTTTGACGTGGTTGCCAGTTATAGTTTTCTGGTCCAGCTCTGGACTGGTTTTGAGCATCAGGGTCCTTCATACCTGTTCGCTTTGTGGGTCGCCAGTACAAGCGCCGTCCGTTCCTGTGTGGGGCGATGATGGAGGGTATGATTGATTAAATTTGGGTGCATAATTAGGAATAATGTGGTTAAATCAAACATCTTTTCGATGGTAATTATAAAGACGCTTCATAAAAAAAGGAAATCCCAAATGTTCAGGATTCACAGAGTTCACCATGAAATCACGCGTTTACGCGGTGGGAGAAGACCGGTCTGAACTCCTAATCAAAGAGTTATTTTCTGATTCAGATTTTGGGGACCACAGTGGTGCAGAGGTTCGCACCGGCTCACACAGCAAGAAGGTTGGTCTCTGCAGGCGCCTGTAGTGTGAATGCTCCCTAAACAGCCCAGTAACATTTGGGTTGTTTGGGGTGGCCAGATTTGTAATGGGTTATGCGTAATGGGTAGCACGTCAGATCCTGGGGTCACTTTTGTCAAATGGTTACATTAAAGCCGAGTGTCCATCTTTCTTATTTACGTAATTTATCCACCGAAAAGTAATTGGATTCAGAACTTTTAATGACTCTGTTGAGTCTGTTCATTTACCAGGTTATTAAACACGCTATTAACTTTTGCAGTCTAGAGGAAATCGGATTTCTCTGAAACTTCTCAGCTTTATGTTTATTCCAGTTAAGTGCATGTATAAAGATATCTAGCGTTGCACTAGCGGTTGAATTATTAACGGATTATTAGGCTGTATGAATAAAAATCTTCTTCCAGATGTAGGAAGAATAATTTTTTTCTCTGCTGCGTTTTTTTTGCATATCCGATTAGTCGTGTGGATTTAAGATTTCGACAGAGCCGAGACTCCGCCGCTGCGTCAGCCCGTTTGTAGGGTTTAATTTACTGTAGTGCGAATGCATTTGGTAGCTGGTTTTGAGGTGTCGCCTGTCGGAAGATGATTTCCTGCAGTGCCATGGCACAAGCTGGCGCACACCTCCACTGGAAGCATGCAGAGTTGGCGGTGGGGAGGGGATGGGGTGTTTGCTGGGGTTAGTTTGGGGGGCGGGGGTGGGTTAGGAGCGCAGGGGGTGGTGGTGGTGGGGGAGGGTCGAGGGCAGGTGCTTGGACATCTGTTAGGGCCCACTTTAAGATCGGAGCAGGCTAAATCACTGACTGACTAGCCCTGACTAGTTCCTCTACAGGACTGTATATTATGTCCGAGTACAGACTGCATCTTCTTCTGCTGTTCAGAAAGGTTGTGTTCTTCCTCTTGTGGATAATGGCGGTTGTGGTGATGATGATGATGATGGTTCATGTTTTTTCTGTTGTATTCAATGCGTGATTGTTGATCTAATCTTAACGGCAGTAAGGACGCTGTGGTCGTCTTGAGCTGTGATACTGCTCAGATTAACATTTAAAAACTGCCATCATATTTACATGATCCCCACGTCATGCTGCAAGGAGGTTCTACTCCTGCAGGCGAATCTTAAAGAAGCCCATTCAATAATCAGACTTGTTAACCAAACAAGCTGTGCAGCGATATCTGTTGGGAATAAAATGGAATCAGCTAAAATGTCTTTCTAAAGCCATTTTCTTGCTCCTGCAGGGCTTTCAAGTTCTTTTTCAGTAGCAGGAGATCCACCAAAAGAAGCAGGAAACCTCTATGCTAATGATGTTATCCTTACCTTACTAACTAAAGAAAAAAAAAGACAGAATAAGATGCTGAATCAAGGATCTGTCATGAGAAAAATGTATGGTACTAAACCTGCCCTTGAAATGTAAATAAAACAAATCCATGCACATAAAAACCCTTGCCCTCCTTGGCAGTGCGTTCAATATGTGTCAGATTGGAGCGTGTTTGCCTTTTAATAATTAAACCTGGGAATTCATTATCAATTTTGGACGTTCATAGCAGACTAGATCAGCTTTCTTGCTGGCGCTGAGAAGTTAAAATCCTGTATCATGTCAGCCGAGAGAATATGTGGGAAATCCAAGTGGAACGAGCGATTTTGGGAAAAGTAAATATAAATAAATGAACACTCAAAAAATTAATAATTAAGTAAATATGGCACTCCAGTGAGTAATCGGGATAGACTGCATGGCCTTTTTTTGCTCTGTCTGTTGGGAAAAGCAGGTTGAGCAGTAAGTTCACTGACATCGGAATGACCAAGTGATTAGACCTGGCGACCATCAACACAGACACAGATTACATCCAACATGTCAGGAGTTACTTAAAGGCTACTGATTTTTCACTGCATGCATTGTCTGTGTGTGTGTACTTGTGTACGTGAGGGACAGAGAGTAAAATGCGCTACCCTAGGTTTATCTCTTTTGGAATCATACGCCGTCTTCGGTTTCTTGACACTCGGTCTCAGACATTTCTGCTTTCTACGAAGCACTATAGGACCGAAGTTATTGTGTCTTTATTATCGTGAACCGACTCTCGTGGATTGTCACAAACCAAAACAAGAGATTAAGTCCATGAGTCGGGGTGGTTTTACCAGGGAAACTTTGTATTCAACCAAAATGATAATGAAACTTGTGAATGGGAACATACATGAGATCAGATTAGAACTCTCGATATTGTGTCAACTTGTGCCATGCCAAGTAGGGCATGTCTGTAGACATTCAGAAAGCTCATCTTCTTGTAATTAGACCCCTTTGCACGTGGCATCAACAAGCGTCAAGAGTGATCAGCTCTCAAGTGGACAGCTGTGACGCGTATCCGTTCACACCTGGCATTATGAATGCGTCACCACTGACCACTTGTGATTGCGTTTCATACACTGTCACGCACTGTCTACACAACCTGCCCTGTGAGCAATGATTCTGGCACAGCTTTTACGCTTGCCTTATCCAAACACGGCGTTCTCTCAGGTGTTGGTCAAGAAGAGACACGTCCCATACGGGAACGGCTGTCCTGACAGGTCCTATCAGCTTCTGATAGCTCCTAAGGTGTTCCAGGATGAGTGATTGGAGTGTTTCCGTGTGTATGAAGGATTTAGCGTTTTGTACTAACAGCTGACGTGGCAATACCACACAGAGGCCAAACACGTCTTGAAGCTTGAAGCTGCTGTGTGTATCGTTGTTGCCTTAAAGCCATGCTGTTTAGTTGGGTGAACCGCAGCACGTCGTGGAGGATGGTGAAGATTTTGTGAAATTGTACCAAAGTGCTCTGTTAAAGTCTCAATTATTTTTGCAGCACCAGCAGTAATAGTTAAATTGCTTTGAAACTCACATAAGTGGTTAACACATTTTATACTCTTACAGTTAGGCACCCGGTGGTTTTACAGGAAACTTGATGATAAATTTATTTTAATGCAGAGAACAGCCAGGATTTTCCTTCCGTGTCTATTCACACGAAGCATAAAAAGAGCTGTAGGATGTCTGTTGTTGTTGTTGGCATGAAACAAAGTTTCCAACAAAGTTACGTGAAGTTTGAGAAGTGCCGCTGCTAACAGAGTTAGGACGGAGTATACATTTTACAGCTTTTATCAAGTCCCTAATTGGAGTCAAGACTTGTTCTTCGTTCTTTTTCGTGAAAAAGAAAAAGTGCGTTTACTACAGATAAGAAATGGCTAATACCCAAAACATCTGTTAGATAGGTTTGTTTTATACAAGCGTTAGAATTCGTGCAAACTTCACTTTGGTTTGTTCTAAACAGCAACTTTAAAAATTTTACAATCAGGCCTTTTTATTTATTTATGTATATTAAAAAAACATTTTTATAAACATTTGTGAAGGCTGTGGTCAGGTTTAAATAGAAAACAGCACTGTTCTTCTTCCAGCCAACTATAAAAACACATTACCTTAGTAAATTCTTACTGGATCAAAAAATTCTTAGATTTATTTAGACAGTCAATCATACAAAGATCAATTGTTTGTTTATTTGGTGCTCCTGTCGTAGCCTACAGACCGTCGTAGCCCACTGTTCTCTAAACAACGTAATTACAGCCAGGAAATATAATCTCAGTGTATATATATTTTTATGCTTGATTCAATAAATCATAAATTTGTACTGATTTTCATCATTGCATTATATATAATTACATGCCTACATTCTGCACTTTCTGACTTCACCAGGTGCTTGAAAACCAGCAATAACCATCAGCTAATATCTTCAACGCCTGTAGCTAGGCCCGCAGGTTGTAAGGAATTCAGGCTTTCAAAGTTTTTTCAAAGATTTTATTAATACCACCATAATTATTCATTAGTTGAGCACTTCATGGTTTCACTCTAAAAACATGAGTTGTTGTTATTATTATGATTGTTGTTGTTATTATTATTGCTGTTGTTCAGTGTATTTTTTCTAATCAATTGTTATATGTACTTGCTTAAAGGTACAGGCTTACATAGGATATGAGTTAAATGCTAAATATGTTAAATCTTACTAGGCATGTTGAAATCATTAGAACAAAAAAGTATGTAGACAACAAAGAAATAAATTCAGTGTTTTTGATCGAGCAGCATTAGCTCCCCAAAACGCAGCAAATGTGGTGATGTGATCTGCTACGTCAGAAACTGGTCTCACAGGCTGCAAGCATGCACCCTCGGAGTCCTTGTCAGTTTCTAGTCAGTTTAATGACCACTGGAGCCATGTGAGTGAACCTGACAGTAATGAACATGATTTAGGGAATGTTTTATTTGCATATGAACCTATGGGAGGAAGGGTTGGGGTCATGTTTCAGTGAAGAGGATTGAGACGACAGGGATGAGCAACTCGGAAACGCTCCATGGTGAGCACCGTCTGTGATCAGATTTCGACCCCATACTGTGTAACTTAATTATACACAAACCAACATGCGTAAATATATCACGTAGCAGCACTGTGTATAAATACATTTCGTATTTAAATCTACTGAAGCATCTATAAAAATTTGTATTTACATAAAGGGTGCAGTACAAAGTATATATTATATATTTGAAACTTTTTATTATTTTTATTTTAAATGCATGTATTAATGCATGGTACAGCTCATTACAGTCTCTTACAGTCATTTAATCATCCATGAAATATTAACTAACCATAAGATTTCTTATTAATGTAAAAGATGCTTCTGGAACATGTGAGTCGTTTCCTCAAACGGGGCGGAATCGACTCTGAAGCCTTGATATAAACACTGTATGTATATCTGAGTCAGTGAATCAAGTCTTTTCGGAGTTGGTTCCCAGCCCGTCCGAATGCTGTGGTTGTTATTCGGGGATCCAGTCCTCTGTTTGGCAGCTGTGGGCTTAAAGTGATGGCAAACACAAAATTTAACTCAAATATCATCGTAAAAGTTTGATTTATTTAGTCACCATTAACTATTAGCAACAAAAACATGGCTAAATATTTTATGTAAGACTCGACCTTTAATATCTCATCTCACTCTCACTCATTTGCTGAACCCCTTAATGCTTTTATGGTCACAGGGAGGTCGGAGCCTATCTCAGCTGACGCAAGGTGAAGGTAAAGTATACAATAAACAGGTCACCAGAGCCAACACACACAGCCTTTCTCATGCCTCTCATGCCTTTCTAACTGGCATGTCTTTGGACTCTTGGGAGGAAACCGGCATACCCAGAGGAAACCCAGGCAAGCATGAGAAGAACATGCAAACCCAACCCAGAAACCCAGAACCTTTTGCTGTAAGGCGGACATGCTAACCACTACGCCACAGTGCTGCCCTTCTTAATATCCGCTTTTTTAATATATATAATATCTCATTTTCTGTTTTATCTCCCAAGATGCCACTAAAATTAATAAAATAGAATTTTTAACCTCATTTTTATTAGCTATTGCCTTTGTGTGATTAAAGCAGAGATTAAATCGAAATGTCTTCCCGCACTGAGAAAAGAAAAAACAACAACAATAATTCCAGATTCACTAGTAAGTGTATCTGAAAATTGAGCTCTATCTATCCTCATTCATTCCTTTGATGTTATTAGGGACCTGGGGAGGCCGGAGCCTATCTCAGCAAACTTTTGGTGAAGGCGGGGCACATTCTGAATAACTCACCAGTCCATTGCAGGACAATACACACACGCGCACGAACACCAAGGGGCAATTTAGAATAGCCAGTTAGCCTAATGTGCATGTGTTTGGACTGTGGGAGGAAACCGGAGTACCCAGAGAAAACGGTGTATTGACAGACACCGTTAGCTAAACAGTTCTTAGCTCGACTTGAAGCACAGCGGTACATGACCTTCCTCTGTCACGGTTAAATTATGTAATATAAACTATAAAAATTTCGTTTTCATTTGCTATTTCTACGTTTTCATGTTGTATATACTAAAACCCCTAAAGCATGATAAAGAAACATAGTTACACCACTCTGCGCCTGCAGTTTATCATGATTTAAAAATATATGTAGGAAACATGCCATAAATATCTTGTTTTAGTGTGTTTTTTTTTTTACTTATATTTAGTAATATAATATAGTAATATATACTAAAGCAATTATAAGCCTCAGGCTTGGTGGATGGCACTGGATTTGAATAGTCCTCCATCTCTGGAGACATTCAGCAACATCCTCCTCACCTCCGCCACAAAACCGATACTTAATCCAGAGATGCGGACCAATCAGAATGCGCCATTCCCCTGTAGTATGTATGTACAGAGCAAAATACAAGCATGTTTAAATAGAAAGGGGTGGCGTATAAGATTTTTTCCATTATTTTCCATCTTTAGGCCTCTTTATGAGTTCAACATTTCTGAATGCGTTCTGCATGAAGGTATGAATTCTGAATAATTTATATATATATATATATATATATATATATATATATATATATATATACTGTATATAAAATTTGGGGGTTGGGGGTGCTTCCACCCCATCCAATTCAAGAAGTCTACTGATTTTCCGCAAACCACTTTTGATTTACGTATTTATAAATTAGCGATAACTCAATTCCACATAAACTATCCAAGCGTTGACAATATTGATTTTTTCCTCTCCTATGTCATGCCAATAAAGCTTATATGAATTTGCATTTGTGAGTGAGCAAGAGGAGGAAGATTTTTTTTTAAGCTGTGCTTTGCTTTTTTTTTCTCCAGCATGGTTTGGTTGGAGCAAAAATAAATGGCAAGAGAAAGTAAGAGAGGAGAGCAAGGGGGGAGGGGGGTGAAGGTGAGAGATGGGAGAGAGAGTGAGAGAGAGAGAGAGAGAGAGAGAGAGAAGCTTGGCTTTGCATTTTCTTCTGGATTTCTAGGGAAAGAAAATGGCAGGAGAGGTTTTGGGAAGTGATAGAACCTTACATAGAACCAATAGAACCAAAGTGCTCAGTGATTATACTGGAGATGAATAAAATCCTGAGTTTTTTTCCCCATTTTTTAAAGAATTTTCCTTACATTTGTGCTTTTTGTGAATTTTTGGAGCCCAAATGAAAAAAGTAATCAAATTAAGAGAGCTGTGAAGAGCAAAAGAAATATGGAACAAATAAGTAGCAGGGAAGAAAGAAGAAGAAAGAGAAGCAGGGATGAGAAGGGGAAAATATGAACTGAAATAGAGCGAGAGATCTTTACTGGAGCAATATTTCTCTTTTTTTTAATTTTCCTCAAAAAATGCCAGGAGAAAATGCGAATCGAAGACACAGTAAAGAAAGGAGAGGTTTTTTCATTGGAAAAACCTGATGGAGAAAAAAAATAAATCAAAAGAATGAAAAGATAGAGAGAGAACAAAAGTCTGCGTTGCTTTTGCACCTGAGAAGGAGAAAAGGAGATAGATTTTTTTAGCTTTGCTTTGTATGTGGAGCAAAAGAACTAGCCAGAGAAAGTAGAGAGAAAGATAGAGGGAGAGAGAGAGAGAGAGAGAGAGAGAGAGAGAGAGAGATGGAGAGTGCGTCACGTGACAGTACCGCTTTTTTTCCCCCTTGCCGGTCCCTCCCGAGCTCGTGTGTGCCGGGGGCATTGATTAGAGCCGCTCTGCTGGGATTACATCTTTGCCGTTGCCATGCCAACTAATCAGCTGTTGCCTCTCTCCCCCCCTTCCTTTTCTCCTTGTGGTTGCCAGAGCAACGGAACATCGGTGCTTGGAGAAGCTCAGTGTCGAATTCAGAGATGTTTTTCTAGGTTTTATTTTTCTCTTAATTGGCAGTGTTTTTCTGATCTCAGGCCACAGTGTTGTTTTGTGGGGGGGGGCGGGGGGGGGTTCATTGTTGTTGATTTGGTGCTCGGGTGGTGTTCAATCTCGGGGTCTGAGACGCAGAGCTTCCTTTCTAAAACAACTAAGTCCAAACTGACAGACAGGATGTTCTGTCACAGTGACAGACTCATTTCAAAGCTGATCGATAAACGCCGTTTTTACTGATGCTGACATTTGGCTGTTTTATTAACACTATTTCTGGACTTCGTTATTTTGAAAAAGTTGAGGTTTTGCAACATTTTCAATCTAGAGCACAGATATGGTATCTGCTTGTCCCAAATCGCACTTCCTTCACTTTTAAGTTAACTGTTTTTTTTTTTAGCTGATTCCCTAAAGTGCTCATAAAACCCAGAGAATTACACTGATGATACAGGGTAGCATCCAAATGATGCATCATTAGCAGATACATAGTGCCCATAATGCACTTTTAAGTTTAGAGAAAATAAAGAGTAGAAAATTATAGAGAGACTGTGTGCTTAACACTGGACACTTATTCACTGCATAGTGAAGTAATTTGTTAATTTTGTGGATTTTCTTTTAAAAAAATTTGTGTATCTCCTTTTTTTAATTTCAGTATCAAATCCCACAATGCACTGCAATTATCCCCTCATGTTTTTACCTATGCTAGATTGTTTGATAGTTTTTCTGTTTGTTTGTGGGCAGTATAACTCAAGAAGCTATTCATGGATTTTAATTTAATGATTTTTTTTTAATGTGGGGTCTGGTACTAATAACAAACCATTAAATCTTGGAGGTGGTCCATGCCAAAAATCATGTTTGAAAGAAATCTCTATTTCACACAAAATTATTTCAGATTTTCAGATCATTATTTTTCATACTGTATAATAAACTCATGAGTGAATTTGCAGAAATTTGCCTAAGTAATGTCAATAAATGCAAATAATGTGTGAATGAATGTTCTTCAAATGCCCACTAGGGGAGACATTTCATTGTAACTCTCACCCACTATCTCATTCGTTGCGGTAACGATTAATCCTGTTTGGGTTGCGTGGGCGGAGGCTGGAGCCTATCACAGCCGACAGGAAGGCAACCAGAATACCCGGAAGAAACCCACACAAGCACAGGGAAAACATGCAAGCTCTACACAGAAACGTCCTCGCTGAGCCCAGAATTCAAACCCAAGACCTTCCTGCTTTGAGGCAAATGTTCTAACCACTATGGCAATGTGCCAACCCTTAATTATACTTACACCAATTTATAATGAACCCTGCAGTTTTAGCCGGATTTCTCAGGTTAATCAATGCACCATAATCCGTTTGTACCTGGCAGAGGTACACTGCACTCAAAAGACGCTCCTCTAGTTCACTTTGCTGTTTGATTTTGTGTCAGACTTGTCCACCACATAGTGCACAAATTAAGATGCACCCATTTGGTAAAAGGTGAAAGGTAACTGAGTCTTACTCCCCATGGGTGCCACACATTATAAAAATCCTTGATTGCCCCCTTGGGTTTCCGTAGCTTGCTAGAGAGTAAAACTCCCCAGTGTTGAATTAACTCATTCATAGTTCTTTTGAATCCAATCCTGGAGTTAATTAAATGCTCCAGGAGTTAATTCAACACTGGGGACTTTAGCATGTATTTTGTTTGTTATCTCATGTTAATTCATATGTTTCTTGCTACATAGTAAGCTTAGCAAAAATGCACCTTACATAGACAGTATTCAACACAACTGAAAGTCTTTTTTGAATATAATGGTGACATTTTTACTAGTTAGTTAAAATAGCGGCTGGTATCTAGCTCGCTTAAGTAGCTACTGGCTAATAGGTATCTAGTCTCAGGTTCTGTTTACTCAGTTAGTTAGTAAACAATGACTTCTAGCTAACATATTCGCAACAGACACAGTATTTATGGATATAGACCAACAAAGCCTATACTTTTTACATTAAAATATTCAATTCTGAATATAGCCTGAATTTCCCAGAAACCATTGCAGCATGAAGAATATTAAATGTTAGAGCGAGCTTCACACTAAACTCTCAATCGTGTTGTTCCCTCATGGTTATGTAGGTGTGTACAGAGGGACGTCTGATCCTGGAGTTTGCCTTCGATGACCTGATGCGGATTAAGACGTGGCACTTCACCATCAGGCAGTACCGCGAGCTCATCCCACGCAGCGTCCTCGCCATGCACGTGAGTGTAATGCCATCATTTATAGCCACTTTGTAATAGGGAACTAACAGTAAGCTCACCCAGAACATCATCATCATGTAGTATTTTTTATACTCAATCATTTATACTCATTTGCTGATTAACTTAATTTTATTACGGTCGCTGGGAGGCTGAAGCTTACCTTAGCTGACACTGGGGAAAGGCGAGGTACACCCGGAACACTTCACCAGACCATTGCAGGATAACATTCACACGAACATTCATATCCACACCGCAGGTCAGTTAGTCTAACGTGCGTCTTTTTGGTCTGTGGGAGGAAACCGGAGTACACAGAGAAAACCCGCGCAAGCACAGGGAACATCCAAACTCCACACTGAAACGCCCCAGCCGCCTTGATGGGACCTTGGACCTTCTTGATGTGAGGCGAATGTGATAACCACTACGCCTCCATGCCACCAATTGTTTATACAGATTTAAAAATTTTAAAAATAGGTATAATATAAATTCTTAAATTCAGCAGAACATGAATAGGAAATATTATTTTAAGATATTTAGAATTATTAGAAAATTTTTAAATATATAAAAATAAATAAATATAACAATAATTGATAAAATATTTAAAAAATCAACACAATAAATTAAAAAAATTATAAAAACAAAAAGCTTCACTGAATGAAATGCTAAATAAATGTCTAATATAATTTTTTTTTTTTAATTTTTCATACATACATGTACATTCCAAATTTATGAAACTTTAATGGTATATTGATAAGATTATTGTTTATTTCCACTGGCCGTTAAGTTATTTTTGAGCATCATAGAATGTAAACAGAGAATATACAGTACAGTTCATTCTGAGGTAATATACACTTTATTTTCTCGGTGTGAGGCAGTCAGTGCCTCCAGCTCGCCTGAATCACAGCTCAGATTTTACACTGAAGTGTGAAAAGTTTCTTCCTTCTGGGAGATTAAAAAAAAAAAAAAAAAAAACAATTTCATTAGAAACATCAAAGACAGCCATAGATGAAAGAAAGGCTCGTCTAAAGCAAAAGCAATGTTTAAAAATAACAAGGTCAAATGAGTAATCTGCTTAATTCCACAGTGTAACGAACTCGCCTAACACGCCACCATGGAGGAAATGAATCCAACTCTGGCAGTCGACTAACTTTCACACTCGCCATTCACGGGAAAAAATGAAACGAGTGATAGCTTTCAGTCTCTCGTCGCTATTTTGGCTGCTGTAGCAGGTTTTTACCAGTGTTTTCTTTTTAGGTTTTTTTTTTTTTTTTAAGTTTGCTCTCAGTAGATTTCAGGCTATGCTACGTTAGAAAGTTTGCACACGCTCCAACCCCGCTGTGTTCATGTGAAATTCACATAGTCTTAAATTGGGCCCTGTGGGTATATCAGCCATACTGGAATAAAGAGATAGAGAGAGATCTTAGGGGGAGGGAGGAAGTGAGTGAGGGAGAGAGTGTGAGAGAGGGAGAGAGAGAAAGAGAGAGGAGGGGGTTCGCTGCAGGAGAACGATGGTTTTAACACTAGCAGCGCATTTGATCAGCTCACACACACACCCACACACACACACACACAACAATACGCTGATGATCACTGAGACGAGTGGGAACAATGGTAAAAGTGAAACTAAATTTGAAACTAAAGTTGTTTAATACAAGAAGTGCTGCTTTTGAGTAAAGCTCGTAACTTCAACCTCCGACTAGATAAACAAAAAAAGGACAACAAAAACAGCAAATGACATCATTCTAACAATGCCGCTCACACATTCAATAGTAAATAAAATAGAACTATATCTGTATTTACTTTATATTGATTAACTCACAGGTGGCGCAGTGACGTAGTGCTTAGCACATCTGCCTCATGGAAAGAAAGTCCTGGGTTTAAGTCCCAGGCTTGGTAAGGTATTTTGATGGAGTTTGCATGGTCTCCCTGTAATGCATGAGTTTTAGTTCGGATTCTTCTGGTTTTTCTCCTATGTTACAAAGACATACACTTTAAGCTAACTGACTGTTCCAAATCATCCCTAGGTGTGTATGTGAGTGTGTATGGTTGCTCTGGCAAGCTGTTCAGGGTGTACCCCGACATCGCCCAGTGTAGGCTAAGATAGGCACCAGTGACTGGTGCGTAATTATCAACCTGGTGACTGCAATCCAGGTTAGTGTTACTGCCATCCGTGACCATAAGTCCATGGGAGCTAATTGACTGAGCTCTCACTGGAGGGAGGGATGGCATACGCTCACTTCCCTGTCACTCAAAGCGATCACTAGCCAATCATGGGCATCTGTGGGCTCATTTGTACAAGGGGGCTGATAGCGCTTTCCCTCTAAGTGTGTAAAGTCACCTCTAAATACGCAGCAGTTTAAAAAGAGTCGGGTGTTGGCATTGTTCGTCACGGAGGGGGGTGTGCATGCTGACAACCCTCCCTGGCTGGTGGTAGTCGTGTGATACGGAAGGAAATACTTAACAGATCGGAATTGGATACGACTAAAATAAGTGGAGAAAATGGATTTTATTTATTTTTTGTATTATTTATGTGAGGGAGGCACCGTGGCGTAGTGGTTAGCACGTCCGCCTCACAGCAAGAAGGTCCTGGATTCGATTCCCAGTTTATGTGTGGAGTTTGCATGTTCTCCCCGTGCTTGTGTGGGTTTCCTCTGGGTACTCCGGTTTCCTCCCACAGTCCAAAAACATGCACAGTGGCTGTTCCTAATCACCCTTGGGTGTGAGAGTGTGAATGGGTGTATGTGTGTTGGCCCTGTGATGGCCTGGCGAGCTGTCCAGAGTGTACCCCTCCTCGCTAATAGTCGGCTGAGATAGCAGCCAGCCTCCCCACGGCCCTAATTAGGATTAACCAACTTAAAAATGAATGAAAGTATGAATATATATATAAACATGATTTATTTACTTTCCTAAATAGTAAAATTTTTTTTGTTTCCTTTTTTTTTCATTTTTTGTTTAAATTTTTTAAGGTTATATATATATATTTTTTTATAAAGAACTGCTGTATTCTCAATGACTCACTAAGACCGTGCGTCCTTCGTTCCAGATGTCACTGCGATCATCTTTGTGGTGGCGAGTAGCAGCTATAATATGGTTATTCGAGAAGACAACAACACGAACAGACTACGAGAAGCACTCGACCTTTTTCGCAGCATCTGGAACAACAGGTGTTTATATTCTCAAGATATTCATGTCATTCTTTCTGATAAGTGACTGAGGAAATCCTAATTACTTTTGTATTTCAGTGAATTGGTTTAGTTCGACTTTTTTATCCAGTTAAAGCTACATTTAATGAAATGTAATATGCAATCCGTAAAACTCTTTTTACTATATAAATAAAGACTACTTTTTTTAATGCTTATTGCAACACAGTATTTCAAAAATGATACATTTGGTGCATTGAAAACTTTTCATCGACTTTTTATCGACTTGATCCAGTACTTTCCCCCCGCTCACACTACCTGAGAATAAAGTGATTAATTCTGGAGAACACCAGACATTTCTTTAGTGACCGGTTCTTTGTGTTTCCTTCCTCAAGGTGGCTACGGACCATCTCCGTTATTTTATTCCTCAACAAGCAGGACATGCTGGCAGAGAAAGTATTAGCCGGGAAATCCAAAATTGAAGATTATTTCCCAGAATACACTCGCTACACCATACCAAATGAAGGTACTTCCTGAAGTGGTGAACTTCTTTTCCTTGAACTTTTAAAAAAATATTTATATAGGTTATATATATATATATATATATATATCAACATACGTAAAACAGTTATTCACCTCAGGCGAGGTGGATATCGCTAAATAGTTCCCTAGAAGTGATATCCACTGAACCTGAGGTGAATAATTGTTTAGGTATATGCTACATAGAAACGAAGAAAAGCAAACTAACGTGATTTTTCGAGTTTATATTCACTTTTTTACATGACAGTTTTGCAGGGTGGATCCTCCCTACATCCCGAGATAGCAAACCAATCAGATCGCACAATTCCCATGTAGTATATACTACACATGCTTATCCTCCATAGCAGTAATAACACATTTAAATGAGTGCAGAAATACACATGACCCTGACAGACAGCCGTCTGACCAATCAGAATCAAGAGTTCTGTAGCATGTTGGTATAAAAATGCATGGGAAATCATTTCTGAAAATCAATCCAGATTCAATTTTGGCTTTGGAAAGATTTTTCGGCAAGATACGTGCGCAATTATTAAGCCGCGAGAATATAAAGTTGTCTTTTGTGTGTTTGTAACCTTTCAGCAACTCCGGAGCCTGGAGAAGACCCAAGAGTGACAAGGGCCAAGTATTTCATTCGTGATGAATTCCTGGTAAGCCATTCTGCCGATCTGAGGCGTCTCGCGTTACGTTTGACGTGCCGCCATTTCTTCTTTATAATGTTCTGCTTTTGCTCTCGAACAGAGGATCAGCACTGCGAGCGGAGATGGACGTCATTACTGTTACCCACATTTTACATGCGCTGTGGACACGGAAAATATCCGCAAGGTGTTTGACGCCTGTCGGGACATCATCCAGAGAATGCATCTGCGGCAGTATGAACTCTTGTGATCTGGCTCACAAAAACCAGAGCACCTTTTTTTTTTTTTTTTAAGAACCCACTCCGAAACAAGGCCAAAACCCACAGACAGTCAGTATGACTTATCCTCAGTCTCTTCTTTAATATTCTTTCATTTCTTTTCAACCATCGTTAATCTTAAGAGGTGTATTTTATTTAACTTTGTCATTCCGCTGAAGCCTTTGGCGACCTTTTTAGTGCGTGTGTGTTTGTGTGTTTGTGTGTGTGTGTGTGTGTGTGTGTGTTCACCAAATTTGACAGTTTATCAGCTAAACCTACCATGTAGACCCGATTTTGTAAATTTACACTCATTATTTGTAGTCGCTATGTTGCTAAGCAACACACTTCTACCCTGTTCGTGAGTGGACCTGGAACACCGGTAACAATATTTGCTACTTCACGTAAAATAATAAAAAGATCTCTTGTGAACTTGTGCACCAGCTTGTTGAGTTCCTGACCAGAGGCGTACATTTTGTTGCGTCTTTTCCACCAATGAATGAAGAGAAAAATCGTGGCTTCATCAATAGAAACATATGATAATGTTCTGTGTGTCGATTCTGCTTGGACCCCTATAAGGATAGTGTTTATATAGATAATTGCACTTATATGGTATGTGTAGCTAATAAACTGTGTGTGTGTGTGTGTGTGTGTGTGTATTT
>JBCNYG010000016.1:15438585-15451888 GCA_039654305.1 Porochilus rendahli | reverse complement strand
ACACACACACACACACACATATTCACACACACACACATTCACACACACACACACACAGGCATCCTACCCCACAGTCTCTTTGTTTATTCTTTCGATTCCGGCATGAGTGACAGCTCCGATTTGCAAAACAGGAGAACTAGATGAGGAGAGAAAATTAATTGGATGGGGAAAATTAGCATAACATTAATGAGCGTTCTGTGCTGAAGCGCGGCATTGTGGGTCTCGACGCCCAGCTCCCGCGCTACTAACACGCCGCCGCGTTTCTGTTTGAGGTAAAAGAAATGAGGAGCAATAAGAAAGGGCACTTTGGTGTTTTTATCAACCTGAAAGAGCTCGGATGTTTTATTATAAAGCGAGGTTTCTAAACTGAATTGTGAATTTAATTCGATTTTTGGTTCGGCTCTACACATCTCAGGGCTCTCAGTCTGATCCTGATCTAGTACATGTGCTGCAGCTGTTTTGCATGCCAGATGTTTTTGTATAAATTCCTTGTTTGTGTTTGCATGTCCTTTATGCAGCTTCAGGGCGAGAAAGAGAAAAACAGATAGCAGCATGCCTCTTTCATACTCTGAATAATAACTGAGACTCACTCATTATATTTTTCTGGTCAAAATGATGCAATGATCATAAACGATCCACTGAAAGAGACATTCGCCGAAAACAAACAGTGATTTTATACAAATTAATTTAGAATGTTTTAAATGCAAACATTTTAAGGTAATGCAAAATAATTCCTTTATTACTTGGACTGACTGGCATAGAGGCCGTACCTACTTAACTAGGATTGAGAGGCATAAATGTCAGGTGCTTAAATCATGTCTACTTCACTAGGACTGAGAGATCTTTAAGCCACATCATATTTATTAGCACTGGAAGACACTTAGACTAACTATGACTGATAGGCACAGAGAATATGACCCTTTGACTATGACTGACAGGCACAGAGACATTGCCTTTTACACTATGACTGAGAGACACAGAGACTTTGCATTCTTTTACTATGACTAACAGGCACAGAGACCATGCCTTTTATGCTATGACTGACAGGCACAGAGACCATGCCTTTTATGCTATGACTGACAGGCACAGAGACTTTGCCTCTTTTACTATGACTGACAGGCACAGAGACTTTGTTTTCTTTTACTATGTCTGACAGGCACAGAGACTTTGCCTTCTTTGACTATGAAGGACAGGCACAGAGACTATGCATTTTTATATATGACTGACAGGCACAGGGACTATGGTTCTTTCTAACTATGATTGACAGTCCTAGAGACTGTGCCTCCTTAACTATAACTGACAGGCACAAAATCTAATTCTTTTTTACTATGACTGACAGGAACTGATAGACATTAAAGCCACAACACCATCACTAAGACGGCAGATACGAAGGTGACACCTCCTCAACTAGGCCTGACAGGCACCAACACCTTGCGTAATTGAATGAAACTGACAGGCACCAAGGCCACACCTCCTTCATTCATAATAAATAAGACAAATAAGGCCACACCTCCTTTAGTAAGACTGACAGGCACCTCATTCATTTGTACAGAATGTAATAATTAAGTCCACGTCTCTTTAACTAAAACTGACAGGCACCAAGTCCACTCTTTCATCACTGTCAGGTGCCAAGGTTACATCTCCTTCATTTGCATTGAATATGGTACTTATGGACTGACAGGCACCCAGGCCACACCTCCTTTGTTTGCATTACATGTGATAATTAAATCTGTGGCTTGCAGGCAAGAGCATCAGCATCACAAGTTTATTAGATGTAGTGAAAGGTCTAATGTGGAATTCAAACCTGGAAACACTGTCGGTCTCATTTTTGCCAGCCATGGTCATTTCTCTCAAAATGGGGTAAAAATACCCCATAAAAAGGGCTCGTTAGCGTGATGTACGTGTGCGAGGTTATCAGCAGCTCCACTCGAGCTCCGTTTCCTGAGCTGGGACGGATGAGGCGCTGTAGCTGAGGAAGGCCGCGGGTTTCCTCGCATTCAGGCTGGAAATAGCTGTACTGCCTCGGCTGTGGGCCAGGGATTGTTCCCCAGAAACAGTGGAAGTGTGAGGGGATGCGACTGTGTCTGAATGTAGACCCTTGAAACTTAAACGGATGGTGTGTGTGTGTGTGTATGAGAGAGAGCATGTGATTGTGTGTTTATTCACCTGCTACCAAAAAAAAAAAAGTCAAAATGATGATCTGCAGAATTTAGGCATAATATAATGTTCTAGTATTTGTCGCAGGATTAATTTGATTAAAAATAATAATACTGAATGTGAATAATTTTTATTTATTTCAAATTTTTTATTATTGTTTTTAATTATAATGGGGACAGCTGTGGCCTATTGGTAAGAAAAGCGGGTTTGGTATCTAAAGGTCACTGGTTCGATTCCCAGTCTTGTTGTTTTATTTTTGTTTTATTTAATCGAAAACCTTCATATTAAATTATTATTATTATTATTGTTGTTGTTGTTTTTGTTGTTATTTTCAAATTAATAAAAGCTATAACTAACATAATTTTATTACCTTTTTGATTTTTAATAAATTAAAATTTAATTTTAGTATTTATTAATACTTTACACATTACATACATTAAGTTATAAACTTAAGTTATAAATAATTGGTGAATTTAGCGAGTTATCCACATTACAAATTAAACTTTTACTCAAAGTGTTTGTTGTGTTGGCATTATGTTCTACTCCCTGATTTTGTGTGTGTGTGTGCGTGCAGCTGTGTGTGATCCTAGAACCCATGCAGGAGCTCATGTCCAGACACAAGACGTACAGTCTCAGCCCTAGAGACTGTTTGAAGACCTGTCTTTTTCAGAAATGGCAACGCATGGTGGCACCTCCAGGTATACACTATACACACCCACCCACTCACACACACACACACAATTGTCATTTAGCCAGTGTATACATCAATTGTACGCTGACAGATGATATAGAACTATATAGCACAATAATTTCCCAAACCGATCCCAGCCAGTCTACATTTTTGATTTCCGAAACAGTTGTGCGTCGGGACGCAAACACTGCGAGTGAGGGTAGATGCTGGTTACAGATCTTCAGCGTGTGTTAGGGAAGAACGGGTGTTACTGTGGATGCATGGTGGGAATTTATAGGGGACGTATCTCATTGCAGTGCTCAGTGATGCGAAGTTCATTACAAGCAGTGCGGAACGAATGTGAAACTTGAATACGGCTTCCTTGCACACATCCGGATTTTAGAGATTGACAGGCACAAGGGTCCACAAGGCCAGGGCTATACTTATATTTAAGCAGTTTGTCAAAAAAAAACTTTTTTTGTTTTCCCTTTTTCAGCTATTCATACTAATTAGCATAAATCCTCTTACAACAAAATAAAACTTAAACACTGACTAGCTTACAAGCGAGCTTTGCTACTGGTTTAAACTGGTTTATTTAGCTAATGATAGCTTTCACAAGGCTAGTTACTGTATAATAACCAGCTGCCAGAGCTAAATAGTTAGCAATAATGTTTGCTAATTTTTGCATAGATTTGTACAGGTGATGCTAGTGCTTAAGGCACATTAAGGCAAAAACAAATAAAGATTATCTGTCTCACCAACTGATACAGGCTAAGCCATTTTGTAGTAAAATGTAGAAAAAAAGATTTTCTTGTTAGCAGTGTTGACATCTCTGCTAATATGTTGTTTTATTAAAATCTAGTGTCTTATCTTTACTCTGCGTCAAACTGAGGAGAAAGAAAGATAGTCTGATATGTCTTGAATGTTTTTATACAGGATTCAGCCATTATTTAGAGTTGGAGTTTTCTGTCACAGCAGTTGTCGCTCATGCCGCTAACATTTGTCTTAGATTTTTTTTTCTGGGCGGCACAGTAGCATAGTGGTTAGCATGTCCGCCTCACAGCAACAAGGTCCTAGGTTCAAGTCCCAGGCTTGGGCATTTTTTTTGTGGTGTTCTTCCCATGCTTGTGTGGGTTTCCTTTTGGTACTCTGATCTCCTCCCGAAGTTCAAAGACACGCACACTAGGCTAACTGGCTGTTCTAAATCGTCCTAGTTGTGAGTGTGAATTGTTATGTGTGTGTTGCTCTGCGATGGTCTGGTGTACCCCGCCTTCGCCCAGTGTTGGAGAAAAGAGAAAATGTAAGATTTGCAAACATTTCTTAAAAATTTAAATAAAACCTCAATATTAAGAAAAAGTAAAACTTATTTCGTTTTGGAGTGCTAACTGAAAATCTGTCAGCTGATCTTTTTGTAAAATTGTGCAACAGCGTACATGAGAGGCTGGCCTTCCGACTTAAGGGAATATATAGTATATCTAGAAATGTGATTTTTCTTAGTATCTTCTTTGCGACTTGTTTGCTGTCAGGATTTTTGCACAAACTGTTATTTAATCCTAAAATCACTCTCACTCATTTGAATTCCGAGCCATATTCATGACCCCGAGTTGTTTTGTCTGCTGGTTCATTTTGATTATTTTCCAAACGTTAAAACCCCAGGTCACTGTGGCAGACTTAGCGAAATTATCATTCGTGAAGCTGTCAGTGAACCTGGTATTAATTTGAGGGACTTTTCCTCTGCTTCCGCTTCTGAACGCCGTCTGGCTCCGATTAAACTCCGATTCCATGTCGTGAATCCTCTGTAACGGCCGTTTCCGTACGAGCCGCGGCTCCTTCTTTTCCTCCTATTCTGCTGAAATGTGGTCCGAGTCAAGGCAGGAAGGAAAGACGGCCACGTTTATATACTGATAAGTCCTTTTTTGTGCTGTTTCCTTGCGTCATTCACACACACCCTCACTGGTAAACACACTAGGAGCCAGAGTTGTCTGGATTCAGTGTACGGCAGGTTTTTTACTATTTTAGCAGTGGATATGATAACATTGTTATCCTTCTTTGTTTTCTCCGGCCAATGGAACAATGAATTACAAATAGTTCCGCTGCTGTGACTGTTCGGAATATCTGAAAATATAATTTATACATTTTTTAATAAAGAAACAAAATGGGGCATTGTTTTTATTTTTAAATATTACAGTGACCGAAACTGAAATATTGACGTTTGTTCATACAGCAGCGTGGGTTTTACATGCTAGAATCATGACAACCTCCCTAAACACACTACCAAAACTACACTACAGTGGTTTAAAACCAAGAACCTAAATGTATTAAGTATTCAATTGAGAGGCCATTTGAAGAAGACTGATGTCGGTCACTTAGTCTCCATCCAGTTGCCAAGAACATGGCACACAAACATCAGGATCCAGATGTGTAAACGCTGATCCTGACACATCTCAAATAATTGCAGCAAAAAATAGTGCTACTGGTGTTAGCGAGTGTCAACACAGGGGGTCAAGTACTTAGGCAACAACACAAATCTTACTTTACTTTAACTTTGGGTCATTTTAAATAATCTTGCTTTCACATATATCAGGTATTCTTGTATACCGCGGAGATTGTATTAGTTTCAGTCGTTGGCATGTCCGTCTCACATCAAGATGGTCCTGTGGTCGAGTTTTTGTGTGAAGTTTACATGTTCTCCTTGTGCTTACGTGGGTTTCCTCCGGGTCATCAGGTTTCCTTCCACAGTCCAAAGACGTGCACATTAGGCTCACTGACCGTTTCGAATTGCCCCAAGGTGTACATGTGAGTGCGAATGGTTGTTGTGTGTTGCAATAGTCTGGTGAGCTGTTCAGGATGTACCCTGTGTACCCTCTTTTAGTGTTGGCTGCGATATATTCCAGCTTCGCCTAATAGTAGGATTAAGAAGATTTCATTCAATTTGTTTAATTATTTTAATTTATTTCTATATTGTAACACAAAATGTGGTAAAGGTGTGTGTTTGTGTGCATTGGGGGGGGGGGGGATTACTCTCTGAATAATAGATTCATGACTTTAATCATTTAAAAAGTGCTTTAAATATTATTCTATACAGAGTGTGGAGTTTCTGTTTGAGTTCAAAGTTATCCTTAGTTCTATTCTACATAAAATTATATAAAATTAATTTCTATTTCGATTTTGTGATTTACAGCAGGACATCCACAGAACTTTAAGACGGAAATCTTCCCCACGAATCACAAGAAAGGTACTTGTTCTGTCGTCTAATGTCTCCTCACGGGGAACACTGCTGTGTGTGTACTCGAGGAATGGCATGAAATGAAGCACTGTGCAAAAAGCATATACACACGCTACAAAATGCTATAGAGAATAGATGGATACCTGGCTCTAAGGGTGTGTGTGTGTGTGTGTGTGTGTGTGTGTGTGTGTGTGTGTGTGTGTGTGTGTGTGTGTGTGCGTGTGCAGAAACCACTCGACAGACCACGACAAAAAGGAGGAAGAGGAAGAATTCGGCCAGCAGCGCATCTAACAGCAGCCTCGGCAACAGCACAGGCAGCAAGAAACGCAGTCAAGCCAACAGCTTCAACCTGAGCAGCCAGGTACCTGTAAGCATCCGAGTTCCTCAGTTTACACACAACTGCACACAGGTGCACACACAAACACAATTGTGTACTTTTACATTCATTGACATAATGCAATCTCCAGCTCCTTACATTTACCCTCGCATTTACAACGAAATGCCTAGCACTTAACCTTGCCCTAAACCTAATTCTAACCTGGACCCAACCTTTAAACAGCCCTTTGAAGACGTGCAGAGTCCTCAGTATGTTGGTTAAAAATGTATTCTATTCCTCAATATGTAGCAGGTACAGGTAGGAAGGTATATACCCACACATGCACACACACATGCATGAGGACATGAGCACATGCAGGTCGAAGGTAATATCAGTGTATTAAGGTAACCAAGCACACGTCCATCGTATTGATCCATCGCATCGATGTTGGTATAATTGGTGCGAGTACGTGAGTGACGCTGCCTGTTTTATTTATTTCTCTTAATTACATAAATTACTCCTGACCTTGACTTTTCACTGAATCACTTTGACCTCGTTCTGTTTATGGACGCTGAAATATTTAAACCACACATGGGTATAAGCTCCCACTCATTACATACTCATTCTCTGTGACTCCTTACCCCATTCCCAGCCAGCGCTGGACCGTGCCCCTTGCTGCCAACATTGAGGTGTGATCACAATGAGGTTTTTTAAGTCCAACATATTTTGACATCTTCTTTTGGTATAATGAAGAAATTGTAAACAACTTTGACCGAAACAACATGGAAATATTTATTTTTTGTTAATAATGCTTTTAAATGGTACTTTGCGAGGTTGTGCTGTGTAAGAAATTAGTAACAAAAATTAGGTGGGTAAAAACAGGTGGTTTAGAACATATGATGTGATGAGGGTCATCAGTCATGATCATAGCACACAGATAAGGGCCAGAAAATAGAAAAGGTCAAGCAAGAGCCTTTCATAAACACGACTTTGGTGATATAGAGCATGATACCAATTGGCAAGAGTTTACAAAGCGGTATGAAAAACATACTGGGTACAAATTATGAAATGATTCAAAGAACTAAAACAAAACTGGGGAATATTAGGGAAGTAAATCATTAAGTGCAATATTATATATTAATAATTATATATTTTAAACACTGAACAAAAGAGAAACACCTCGGAAAAGTTTTCAGAAATATAGTCTTTTACGCGCCCGCTCATTTCCCGAACCACTTAATCCTACAAGGTTTGTGCGGTGGCTGGAGCCTATCTCAGCCAACACTGGGCGGCACCCTGAACAGCCTGCCAGATCATGGCATGGCTATAGTCTTTTATATCCTCTGTATATCTGTGTATCCACATACTTCCATCTCCTGGGTTATTTTGTAGCTGTGTGGTAAAAGCTTTTAAGGCATTAATTATACAAATCCAGCTTGCATTTGTAGCCACTTGTCCTGCGGCGTTTACACGGCATATTCATATCGTTTCATTCAACTTTAGTGCAAACTGGGATCCAGGCAGAGTACAACTGTAATGTGACCTGAGTTCATGGCGAGTCATCAGCACGGTTAACACTATTTCACAGTCAGACATCATGATAGTGAGAATGTGTGAAGTGCACTATGGGTAATACATGTTGTCCTATAGTTGCTCAGACAACAACTACTAGAAAACAATGATTATAGAATGCACTCACTTACTCTCTTACTCATTTAACAAACCGATTACTCTTACTGGGGTCACAGGTAGGCTGCAGCCTGTCTCAGCCGACTCAGGACGAAGTCAGGGTACACCCAGAACAGCTCACAAGACTATCACAGGGCAACACACACACAAGCGTTCATACTAACACCTAGCGGTTAGCATGTATACCTCACAGCAAGAAGGTCATGGGTTCGAGTCCCGGGATTGGCGGTTTCTGTGCCGAGTTTGCATGTTTTCCCCGTGCTGGCATGGGTTTCTTCCGGGTACTCTGGTTTCCTCACATAGTCCAAAGACATGCACAATAGGCTAATTGGCTGTTCCAAATGAACCCTAGGTGTGAATGTAAATGGTTGTGTGTGTGTGTTGCCCTACAATGTCTGGCAAGCTGTTCAGGGTGTACCCCGCCTTCTCCCAGAGTCGGCTGAGACCCTAATTAGGTTTAAGAGGCTAAGAAAATGAATGAATGAATATGTGGTGATTATTCTGGGAATTTTTGTGTGTTTTGTAGGTATAAGTTTTATAGTCTGGAGGGTGTTTTATCTGCACTATATACACACACACACACAAACACACACACATATACACACACAGGATTCCTGAGCATGGCCAGAGCCATTAGGTATTTAATTTCTCTCTAGTTTATATTGCTGATAGTTGAGATGAAACTATTTTATTTTTCTATAAAATCAGAGGTGGCCAGGTGTATAATGAACCGAGCGTGATTGTTAACCGGAAGCATTTATCCTCAAGTGCCTTTTTATCCCCAGGCCCCTCCTCCCTAGTGAATCTCACTCAGCCACCGGGTCAAACGCACACTTCAGCACATGAGTGTTACAGCGTTCACCGAGGGAGCAATAGTGGCAAGCAGGGTTGCATTTATTTGCAAATGGCTGATGGGATTTGTAGTACGTCGCTGTTCCCCAGAGTAACAGCACACAATAGGAGCTGCAAATGCTGACTGGGAGATTAGTGTGGATTTGGAGCGCACTCAACCTCTTCATACTTTTGCACGCTCTGCTCGAGAATACTCGTAAAATCAGAAAGGCAAAAAATTTACATTTTTCCAGGTTTTTTTATTTGACAGAATGGGATGTGGGATGGTTTTATAGACGGATGTGAATATTTAATGAACAGGACATTGTTATGGCTTTTTAAAAGAATTTTTGTATTAAAAAAATAAAAGTGGAATATTTTATTATATTTTAAATATGTTTACATGTTTTTAAGCAAAGCACTTTAAAAGAAATTCAGCAGCATATTATATAATGTTATTTTAATGTTTATTTATTTATGAATTTATTCAAAATATATTTGGGGTAAATAAATAAATAAATAAATATTAAATGTAAAAAATTTTTAATAAGGTGCCTTTATAAATATTTCACAGCACTCATTTTCCGAACTTCTTAATCCTAATAGATTCGCTGGGAGGCTGGAGCCTATCTCAGCTGACACTGGGTGAAGGCGGGTTACATCCTGAACAGCTTGTCAGTCCATCGCAGGGCCACCACTCACACAGCCATTCACACGCTCACTCACACTCACACCTAGGGGCAATTTGGAACAGCTGATTACCTTAATGTGCATGTTTTTGGACTGTGGGAGGAAACCAGACTATCCGGAGGAAATCCACGAACGCGGGGGTGGGGTGGGGTGGGGGGTTATTATGAAAAGTAAAATAAGATAAAAATGAGACTTGATTACAACCTATGATATTACTTGTATTTATGATAATTTAATGTTTGTAGATAATTATATTAATTATAATATGTAACTGAAATTTGGTAAATTGTAATATATTAATGTTTTGTGTTCTAGTTGCTAAACTTATGAGAAATTTAAAGGTCGTTAGGTTGTCACTGTGTGAGTGTGTATGTGTTGTGTGCTGTTATGGCTCAGGGTTTAAGGCTCAGAGTTACTGCTCCGAAGGTCGGGGGTTCAAGCTCCAGAACCACCAAGCTTCCACTGTCGGGGTCTTGAGGAAGGATCTTAACCCAAATTCCATAAATTTAGAAAGCGAGAGAGCAATTACTAAATGAGGAATTTTTGTCTTCAGTGACATTTTTAATGTATATTGTATTTAAATGTAATATTTTGCTGTTTTTGGCTCATGTGCATTATATTGTACATATATACCATGTGGAAAATAACATACTGTGTATACTGTATACACATGAGGCGTGGTCCTACTGTACACTGTGTTATACCACAGCGATAGCATGGAATTCTTAAATCTGACTGGTCAAAAGGTGCTGTTGAATTTGACTGTAATTTAGTGGCTTAGTGGTTTGCACGTCCGCCTCACAGCAAGAAGGTCCTGGGTTCGACCTTCCTGGGTTCGAGGCTCGGGTTGTTTCTGTGTGGAGTTTGCATGTTCGTCCCCGTGTCCGCATGGGTTTCCTCTCGGTATGCCGGTTTCCTCCCACAGTCCAAAGATATACATATTAGGCTAATTGGCTGTTACAAATTGCCCCTAGGTGTGAGTGTGAGTGTGAATGGTTGTGTATGTTGCCCTGTGATGGTCTGGCAGGCTGTTCAGCTGTAATGAAAACACTGACCTTTATTATAATTAACTGTTTGACTCCGCCCCCTCTGCTACTGCTTTTAAAGAAAAGACATTGAGAGATTTCAGGCCAGAAAAAAATAAAACCACTTTAAAGTTATTTATTTATTTTCGTATCTGCGTAATTTTTCAATTATTATAAGTCTGGAAACACTTTTAATGCCTTAGAGATAGGGTGAGAAGTTCTGTCATCCGGGAAGAGCTCGGAGTAGAACCGCTGCTCCTTCGCGTTGAGAGGAGCCAGTTGAGGTGGCTCGGGCATTATTGATTAGAATCCCTCCCGAACGCCTCCCTGGTGTGGTGTTTCGGGCATGTCCGACCGGGAAGAGACCCCGGGGCCGATCCAGAACACACTGGAGGGATTACATCTCTTGGCTGGCCTGGAAACGCCTTGGCGTCCCTCCGGAAGAGCTGGAGGAAGTGGCTGGGGAGGGGGACGTCTGTTCCTTACTGCTTAGGCAGCTGCCCCCGCGACCCGACCCAGGAAGAAGCGGAAGAAGATGAATGAATGAATGAACACTTTTACGATTTCAAACTGTACCTCTGGCTGTATTGTGTAGCTTGTTTTTTTTTAACAAGAAGGTTGGGAAATTGTACGCTGTGAATAACGTAGGAAACAATCTACAGTGCGTGCTCGTTAACTTTACCGCAGGTCAAACTCCAAACAGAAGGGATGAAGTTGTTTTTTTTAATGAACACTTGCACCAGCGACACCGGATTAGAGTTTATTAGGATATAGCAGCTCTAGCAGCTCTGTGTAAAATGCACTAGCTAATCTTTTGGCTAGCTACAAACATGAAACATATGAAACATCTGACATTAATTTACACCAACGCCAGACTGTTTCGTAGCCTTTGAGCATTGTTCCCCTCGCTCTAGGAAAGACTTTAATTGCAGGAGTTTGTACTTGCTCTGGAAAGAACATGCACACACACACACACACACACACATACACACACGCTGTGAGGAAAGTGTTGGTGTGAGCCACTGACTCTGTGTCAGCTCTCGTTATCATACATATATATCTGAGTGGGTGTGTGTCACTGAACACTTGCCCCCCTGTGTCTGAAAGTGAAACACGGGGCCTGTGGAGCCAAGCCACGCTCTGTAGAGAACACGCTGCTTACATATGTAGCGCGGCCGTTTGGTTTTGTCTGTGCGGTCGTACAGCAATGAGCGCCCTCCGACGTGAGCCCAATCACAATGAGGCGGTCATGTGATCACCGATGGCGCGGTGCAAGGAAGGTGTGTGCCGAGCGCTGTTACAACAGTGCCCCCTAGTGCAGGAAGTGCAATGCAGTGTTAGGCTTTTGGAGAATGATTTTGGAGAATTGTTCAGCAGTGCAGTATGAGGTGTCATAGTGACTCTCACCTGTTCAGTCTAGACTGGTGGGTGAAGATGGAAAAAGCATGATTACACAAATATACAGGCCTCTGTGATAAGAACAGGAGGGTTAGCTTTCAGGAGAAATTATTACACATCAGTATAAAATGTGCGAGTATTAAGATTGAGATTTAAAGAGACCCTGGAGGTTTTGTTGACAAGGATACAGTAATAATATACAAGTGGACCATTATAGCATATTTATTTCTTCATTCGTTTTTTTATTTTCTAAGCCGCTTAATCCTAATTAGGGTTGCGGGGAGGCAGGTGCCCCTCTCAGCCGACTCTGGGCAAAGGTGGGGTACACCCGGAACAGCTCACCAGGCTGTGGTGGGACCAGCACACATACATCCGTTCACACTCGCACTTAGGGGCAAATTGGAAGTCAGTCAGCCCACTGTGCATGTTTTTGCACTGTAGGAGGAAACCGGAGTACCCCGAGGAAACCTACGTAAGCACGGCGAGAACATGCAAGCTCCACACAGAAACACTCCAAACCCGGGAATCGAACCCGGGACCTTCTTGCTGTGAACCTGCTACTATTATGGCAGCGTGCCACCATTTTAGCATATTTAAAATAATAAAATATCAAATCCCTGAGGCAGCACGGTGCCGTAGTTGTTAGCATGTTCACCTCACTGCAGGAAGGTCCTGGGTTCGAGTCCCAGGTTTGGCTTGAGTTTCCTCAGGGTGCTCCGGTTGCCTCCTACAGAACAAAACATGCACATTGGACTAACTGGTTGTTCCATATAGTCCCTAGGTGTGAGTGTAAATGTGAGTTTGAACAGGTGTGTGGGTGTTTCCCTGTGATGGTCTGGCAAGTCGTTCAGGGCGTACCCCGCCTTCACCAAGTGTTGCCTGAGATAGGCTCCGGCCTCCTCGCGACGCAAATAGAATTAAACGGTTCGGCAAATAGGTGAGCGAGTGAGTAATCGGCTTGCTGTACATCATCATGTGTTTGTTGATTTTTATTTTATCACGTGTGCATGTTTCGAGGCTCAGGTCAGGAGAGCCCAAATCATCCCAAATCAGCGCTGAAGGGCAGCAGTGCTTTTGAAGTGTGGTTCTTTATGCCGGTTTATGCACAGGCTGAAGCTAATGAGATGGGTACGCAGAACTCGGGTTGGTTTCTTTTTTGATAGCAATTAGAGCCTGCAGTCAGAACACCAGCTGGAAACTAGGAGATGCCGCACTCTGTGAGTGTGTGTGTGTGTGTGTGTGTGTGTGTGTGCGGTTGTAACCCAAAGCCCCACACTAAGAGAAAGGAGAAAATTGTAGCT
>JBCNYG010000016.1:15355430-15367020 GCA_039654305.1 Porochilus rendahli | reverse complement strand
CACACACACACACACACACACACACACACACACACACACACACACACACACACACACACACACACACACATTAAACCATTCACACTCATGTTCATATGAGAGGAAAAAGAGAATAAACAATAGGCCTATTATGCATGCTTTTGGGCTGTGGGAGGAAACCAGAGTACCTGGAGGAAACCCAAGAAGCAAAGGGAGAACATGCAAACTCCACACAGAAACGCCCGAGCCTGGGACTCAAACCCATGACCTTCTTACTATACAAACCGCTACACCACACATAATACAAGCCAATAAACATAATTATTAACATTACATCAACTTTAGTAATATTGTTATTAAGAACTGATATCTGTAGGTTTGTTCTATTGACACTCTACTCAGGTTTGTAATGTGTGTATCTGGAGTTAGTATGAGTGTCACAGGGACTTGCCTGGTGCCAAAACACCGCCACAGTGAATGTAGGGCTTGTTTTGTTATTTTGGTCTTTCTCTTTTGCGTTGCATTATACACACCAGTGAAATGTAAACAGGTTGTTTTCAGTAACGTCAGTGTTGTTAATTTGGTGTGTAGTCCTTCAGACATGACCTGCATACAGATGCTTTAAAATGAGGTTTCTCAGCTCCAGTACTGGGAACACACTGCTCTGCAAGGTGTAAAGTTTAAAGATGGATGGTGAGACAGAGCTGAATAGTCTATGATCAGGTGTGTGTGATGTATAGGGCAGTGAATCTCTAGTACCGGGGTCGAAAACCTATGATAAAATGCCGGATTTCGACTTCAGTTCTGTTACGTTTGATTTTATAGAGATTTATAGATTTATATTTGTAGTGAGCTCTTCTTGGTGACATTGTAGTGGGATTATAAATACTACTACTACTACTACTACTAATAATAATAATAATAATAATGATAATAATAATAATAATAGTCGAAGGAAACTTTTTAGAGAAGTGCGGGTCTTTAACAAGTCCAAATTTGTTTGGGGGTGGGTGGTTGGTTGTTTGAAAGGAAATTCTGGTTTCCTTCCACAGTCCAAAGACATGACATGAAAGTCTATGATTCAACTGAATGGCTTGAACGAATGAATAGGATCCTTCTTGGATTAGACTTCTGTAGCCTGTCACAATGTACCAAAAGTCCGCAGCATTAATTAGCAAGCAGTTGCTAACATGTATGTAGCATGGTATTCAGATACATTAGTGAGCTAGCTAGCTAGCATTTGCTATTAGCCTGGCTATTTGTTCTGTTAAAAAAGAAAATATATAATATAAAAAATGAGTGTAAGGTCCAGGTAGTGGACGGTATTTTGTTTTTTAGAGCAATCGCGCTTGGGGTGCAGTAGCCAGCAAAGTGTGAGAATCTAAACCCTGTTTTTTTCCCCCCACTTTCAGTTCTCCTTCTGCCTTGCTATCATTTCGCTCTGCTCTAATAAGCCTCATTCATCAACAAGAGGTCGAGAGTTAGCTGATGAGCTGAGTCAGGGGTTTGTAGAGTCTGGAAAACACTAAACTGACTGTGTGGTGCTCGAATTCTCTGTGGACCAAACCTGAGAAGACAAAGCAACACTGTTCCAAAAGCACCAGCATCTGTTTCCTATCACCAACTCCCATCGCCAAACACTGCCATGGTTTCTCTCGTTTCCTTTTTTAGTACACGAAGGACGTGTCGAAGAAGTTTGACGGCTTGAAAGTGGACCTGAAGTCGATCGTCTTGCTGAAAGATGAGGGCAAACAGAACCTCATCAGCTTCTCTGATGCTGGACTTAAAGACATCGACTTTGCAGCGTATTTTGAGGAGGTACCGTTTCAGGTGTACTCGTTTCGTCTGAATGTTTCATACAGAAATGTGGGAAGCTTGAGGATGACAGATACCACACATAGCATTGAAATGTTTTCGAGATATTAGTACCCACGTTCACAGACCTCTCCTCTGAGGGTGGGATTAAAAGTGACTGGACCCCAGTTAGCTTTCGATGCTGCTGTTATCAGCTCAGGATGGAAAATATCTGCACGCAGAATCAAATCTAAAATCTCTACTTTCAAAAATGAAAAAATGTAACAAATGCACAACACATGCATCAGTTTTGTCGATATTATCACTTCTGATCTCGTGAGACAGTCGTTGCTCGATGTACGTGCTGTGAAGATGGCTGAATTCGAAAAAATCCAGACAGGCAAACACACATGTGCAGGTGTACGTGATGTAGTTACAATGGTGAGAGTGGGTGATGAAAGGACCGGAATGGTGCAAAGACAAAGTTCCCTTTTTAAAATTCATTGCGAACACTGCAAACTAAGAATGGCAGAAATAAAAAAAAAAAGACGTTTTCCCCAATTTTATAATTGAATAATTTTTTTTAATCGCTAATATTAACATCGGTGGATCTGCACAACAAGTAATAAAAAAGAGTGGCTGAAGGTAGCTAAAGCTTATTAACTGTGCTAATAACAAGCTAATGACTGTGACATATTTATCTTATCCCTTATTTTATAACAAGCCATGGGGTATCGAGAAGCAGGGTTGGGACCAAAAGGTCGCTGGTTTGATTCCCGAACCAGCAGGAAAAAATGTGTGGTGGAGAGGGGAGTGAGCTGCACCTTCCCTTCCTCCACCTTCATGGCTGAAGTGCCTATGAGCAAGGCAATTAACCCCAAACTGCTCTCCGGGTACCCCAGTGTGTGGCAGCCCACTGTGCCGAGTGTGTGTGCTCACTGTTTGCATGTGTATATGTGTGTGTGTGTGTAGATTGTAATTGTGACTAAAATTAATCTCATCTGTTTTGTTTCGAAGCTCAATAAAGGAGTGACCCGTGCTGACTTGCTGATGTTCGCCAATGATCTGGAAGCTCAAGCTGACCAGCTGGTGAGTTCCATTTTCCTTTGTCTCAATAAAGCCAAAACTGGCTTGTAAAAGTCAAATGTTCAGTCCTGACCTGTTGGGTACGATTAAACCTTCTGAGTAAACGATGTTCATTTATACCTCCATTAATCATCTCTTGATGTGGGTTCTCCGAGTGGTTCCTTTTCACACCTGAATTCTGCATTAACCTACGCAGCCTGGTTGAACCTTTTTTTTTTTTTTTTTTACGGAGTAATATTCAGGGTGCAGAAATGAGCACAAGTCTCCCATTCATCCTGCAGGACTCTTGACAGTAATGATGTGCGGATCGAGAGTCGAGTCTGAGGGGTAATTTATGCTTACCAGGCACTGTGTGTGTTCCTGTGCTGCACATAGCCAAGCTTTGTAACACACAGTCCAGGTTTGAATAGCCAGAACTGTAATGTGGACCACAGATCATATACATTCATCACATGCACTTACACACACACACACACACACACACACACACACAGAGAAGGTTGGTGCTATGCCAGCCAGAAGTACACCACATACAAAGCATTTTTGTTATAACCTTATAATTTCTTTTAGACAGCTATACCAAGCCTCAAAATAGGAATAAGAGAATAATCCATGACCAGGTGGTGCGATGCAAGACCCAACACAATGCAGAGTTATTTGTTAGCAATGTGGTGTGGATCATTTTCCTAAATCCGCATGAGCGGAAGCGTATTATTCTTAAATACATGGCTTTACATTTGAATACTCAGTTTTGATTGGTCTGTCCTGGAGCATATTATTCTTTTGTATTTCACAAATATTTCATTGCCTGACAGAACCGCTGATGTCATGATGACGCGATCATTTTAAAGAGCTAGTAATACAAATTCACCACTGGTGCACTTTAAAGTATTGAGAGAAGGCACTGACACAGTAGACACCTTCTGTTAACAATAAATAAACATCTTCAGCAGCATTTAAGAGCCATCAGGACAATTGTTTTTTTTGTTACCTGTAGAAATTCAGCTATTTTTAACAGTTTAAATAACAAATACAAAAGTAAACAGGTAGTGGATCTGTGTCTCTGTCTCAGCCAAAAGGATCTGTACAGACTTCAATCAAGGACCACGCTAAAACTCTGCGACAGATCAACGCTGAGCAAGTCGTCCCTCTACAGCAGTCTATGGTAATCACTTTTTCTTAATCATTTAGGACTGGAGAGATACGGCTCAGAAATACACAGAGCTATGCTTCTTTTGTTATCTTGTTAGTCGATGCACAATAGCACAGAGCCCCGTTAACATGTGCATTTGTCTATAATCTGTTTATTCGCTCAAAACAACATTTATTTTATCTTAAAGGTGTCCATTCACTTCCCATGTATATTCAATAAAGATTATATGCAGTGTTTTCTCTTATAATAAAATAATATCGGCCACAATGGCCTTCTGAAACCATAGGCTTCCTCTTGTACCACCACGATATTAGCGAACATCACCATCTTTTTTATTTCTCTTGAAATCATATCCCTTCTTCTGTTTCTTAAGATTCGACCTCAGAGTTTTCCACTTTCTACGAATCAGGGTCGCACCTCCTGATTTACTTGGTGTGTGCAAAGATTGTTCCTTTAATCACATGGTCTTGTTATTGTAAACAAACACAGGACCAAAACAGGTGAATAAGAGATAATAATCCCGTGAGTTGGTCTCTTACGCAGTTATTTTTGAACTCTCTATTTTTTATTTATTTTTTGCTCCCAGCGCATTGTGGATGAGTTCTGCCTCCTTGCCATGTTGTGCAATATTAAAAAAAAGTATTTCAAAATCATGCTGAATCAAGATTTGAACCACACAGGTTCACACAACCAATCTGATAACCTCCCTCCTAGGTGGACACATAGGATATGCACTATTTAATGGGCACATTTACATTAAAAAGGGGGTTCTGTACAGCACTTTACATAAAATACGGAGGTAGCATTTATTATCCGGGCTGTATCGGTGCAGTTTCAGTGTGTGTTTCTGACACTTTTTGTTGCTGTCTCCTGCTTTTCCTGGTCATCCAACTTCAATTTCAAGAAATATGTTAGCGCAAGGGTAAGTGTGGATGTGGGTGTGGCTGGCTAAGGGTGTGGCTGAGCTTGTGCTTGTCCCAAAAATAAATGATTC
This sequence comes from Porochilus rendahli, assembly GCA_039654305.1. Lineage (NCBI taxonomy): Eukaryota > Metazoa > Chordata > Actinopteri > Siluriformes > Plotosidae > Porochilus > Porochilus rendahli. The sequence goes on along the minus strand of JBCNYG010000016.1, from coordinate 15,362,014 downwards.
ATAAATTTTATATTAATTGGTTACTTATACTTGAACGTATACTTTTGTTTTATCACCAGAAATTCTTTTGTTTGTTTGTTTGTTTTGAATGAGTGTGATACAGAGTTAATCAGTAGTGTTTATAGTGTGCATGCGCATCCATCTTATTCAGCAGTCTAAACAACATGCATGACATGCTGGATTTGTTATGTAATTAGTCACGTCCATATTTTCGTGTTGGTGTTAGATTAATAACGGCATTTCTGTTTTTGCTTGAAGAACACACTGAACCAGAGCATCAGGTTCCTGGAAAGGACCGCCTCCAGTCTCTCCGTAAGCGAATTATATTGGAATTTTTTTCCTCCTGATTTACTTGTTAAGTTTTAAAGTGCGAGTAGGATTTGTATGATTTGTCTTTTTATTTTACTAATTTTTCAGGACAAAATATTAGAAATACTTCAAGACGTCGATGCGGCGCAGTATCTCGTCTCATATAACGCTAGTTTTACTGTCAATCAGGTAATACAGGGGTAACTAATGATGTAATAATAAGGTAATACAGATGTAATAACCGAGTTCAGGAAATGTTTGGGATGGACTCTGTGTGTCATTGTCATTTGCAGGAAACTGAGAAATACAAGCGGACCCTCATCGGCTACTTCAAACAGTACATCTATTGGATCAAGACATCAGTGAGTATTTTAAAATAACAATGACTTGAATTTATGCGCTATATTTTCTAATTATGGGCAAACTGTCAACAAATTCCCCCAAACACCACCTTTTTTTTTTTTTGTAGCTGATGGCGGATGTGGCCACGTGTAAACCTGTGAGTAACATCGTAGACACCGCAGAGATTCTGGCCTGCAGCATCTTCTTTGATTCAATGGTGAGAGATTTTATATCTTATTCTGTGGTCCTTTCACAACATTAAATGTGTTTTATAATAAAAATCTATGTGTTATAAAAGAAATAAAACACTATCAACGACTCAGTAATGGATCATTTTCCTCATACTCATTATCTTTGAATCCACAACCAAAGTTCTGTAAGTTCTGAGCCGCCGTTTGTGGCTCACATGAGTACACAATGATCACATCTGTGCATACATCGAAGTAAAGCTGTGTTTTGGCTCAGCGTGAACGGAACAGCACCGGCTATGTGTATGGGCAACCCCCCCCCCATTCCGGTGGCAATCAGCAGGAGGGGAACGGGCTGAACAGCACTGCTGGGTGGGTTTATGTGTGTGTGTGGTTAGAGGAAGAAGGGCATTGCATTTGCCCCTTACGCAGCATTAAAGACAAATGATTGATTGTGTGTTCAATCCCATGTAACCACAGACACAAGACTGAAGATTCCACCAGGTGATTAACACAATAATTGCCCTTACTGGTATGAAAAGCAGTCCTGTAGACCATGTAGACATGCACCAGATCTGGTATTCGTGCTCCTTACTGAATAACTCACAAACAGCAAGAAGCACTATCTATCAGCTGTAATTAGTCATTAGTAGTTTGCACTCCAGAAATCTGGTAGCAGGTAATTGTGCGTAACTGCTGCAGGGGCCATGTGGACTTCAAGAGCTTTTTAAAGGGTTTCAATTAATTTCAAACCTCAGAATAGCAATTTATGGCATGTTGAGATAATTATCATGACCGTTGGCTCATAACTTGCCATAAGGACTGAAGGAAACTCAACATGGGATCTTGAGATGGTATAAATCAGGGATGTCCAATCTTAGCCACAAAGGGCCGTTGTGGGTGCAGGTTTTCACTTCAACCAATCAGTAATCACTGATCAAAAAAAAATAGAAAAAAAAAATAGATTGTTCATTAGTGTTTCAATTTGGAAGCTTGGCGGCAGCCATCTTGGTGAGACCACCTTGCTTTAAGATTTCAAAATGGAGCCGTTGAAAACATAATAAAAAAAAAATAATTACAAATTAAATGTACATCTTGGATGTGATTATTATATATATCTTTTCATGCTGTTTGAGTAAAACCTTCATCAGTAAAGTGGCTGCCAGTGCCAGCATAAAAACTAGAACACTAATGAACAATCTAGTCTTTTTTTTTTTTTGAGCCGAGTGATTGAAACAGGTGGAAGGTGTGGCTCCTGCTTGGTTGAAGTGAAAACCTGCACCCACATCGGCCCTTTGCAGATAAGATTGCACACCCCTGGTATAAATGTATGAGGTTCGCATGCATCAACCTGTTGCATCCTTACCTGTTGGTACTGCATGTAGCTGGAGTGGTTGTTTAACTTCTGAAGTCACATGATGTGAGTGTCGCTGGGGAGAGGGATGCCTGGGTTTCCCTCCTTGTCCTGTTGCTTCCGTGACCCAACCTCCGAGCAACGGAGGAATATGGATGGATGGATGGATGGTATTACAGTAGGCCCAGTACTGTGCTGTGTACTTTCTGGCTGGGCGAAGGTTTGCTCTTTCTGACGACACTTCAGGTGTATGAGTTGTTCCCATGGAAACGATGCATTAGAACAAGTGTATCAATGTAAACCACAGCCATAAGTACAGACAGAGCTGCTGTTCGAGGAAATGACCGAAGACCAATCAGATTTGAGCATTTAACAGTGCTGTGATGTACTATTCGACAGAAGCGTCATGGTTTATAATTTGTCCACTGATTTTTGAACTTTGATATTTGGTGTGTTCCAGAATGCATTCTGGTTCGGTTTGGGCTGCTCCGCCCTCTTCCTGCTGCCCAGCATCATCCTGTCTGTGAGGCTGGCCAAGTTCTACCGCAGAATGGACACCGAAGACGTCTACGATGAGTGAGTACAACTAAACCGCCAGCTCATGATGAAGATTAGATCGTACCACTGTTTATTTAGTTGAAGGTGGTCAGAATTCTGGAAGCTTCTTACAGTAGTCTAGAAGTAAGAAATGTATATTTTCTCATCAGTCCTTTCTCTCTTTCTGTCTCTCTTTTCTTTTTTCTTTTCCCTCTATTTCCTCCCCATTCTTTCCTCGGTCTCAGTTCCTCTGTCTCAGGAACTTGGCACTTCACATTATGATAACCGATTCTTGCAATTTCCATTTCCTCCATTATTTGTCTCTTTCTGTCCAGCACTTTGCACTTTAAGAAAAAAAAACCAACGTGTGTATATTGTAGATACTCAGTGTTTTCATTGTATTGTTTGATCATTCACACACTTACAAGTAATGAAACAGTGCTGAAACATTACAAGAATCACCAAGTGTCTTGACCGGAGACATGTCAGTATACATAAACCTCTATGGTCGACGATTAATGGCTTTTTTTCATTTTTTTTTTTTTTTTTTTACTTGTCTTGTATCTCTTTAGCATTGACACAATTCCCATGAAAACGTAAGCTCTTTGTTTAATTTCTTTTTATTTATTTAATTTACCTCCTGCTCTCCTCTTTGAGAAACTCCTTAATATGAAACCTTTTTGTACAAAAAATCTCTCCCTTCTTAAGCTTAAGCCTTGGAATGCTTCTCCGGTGAAGGGTCTTGCTCGTCTTTGTGTCGCGTGCGTGTGTTCTTGTTGTTCTTTTCTTTCTTTCTTTTTTTTTCAAAAATTTTAAATAACTCCCTTCTTTATCACAAAGGGCTGTTAAAACTCATTAAGTATATCACATACACTTTGTGTACACTGTTTTGAATTAACACACTGATACTCGTAATATTTGTACTTGTGCTGTTTTATGCTCACCTGCACATTTATGAGGCCTAACTGTCCAGTCGCATGTCATTTGTCCCACTGCTTATTTTTGTTGTTGATTTTTTGTGTATTTAATGTTTCGTTTCAGTATGGAAATTGGTAATAATGGTTATTATAATGAACAAATACAAGGTATCCAAAACCCTGTTATGTCAAGGTAAAAAGAACTGAACCCTCCGCACTTAATCGAATAAACAATAATGATTTGCATGCGAGGTTTTGGAAACGGTGGGCGATACGGCAAAAATGTGTTTACGTGCATTGACTAAAATAATAACAGTACATTTATTTAAAAAAAAAAGACTTGAAATGATACTCTTAGCAAAAAGAAAGGTTTCTTTAGAATGCTAGATGGAATCTTTTTTCCTGTTTAATTATTTCATTATTAGCACAACAAATTGAAATGTGTGTGTGAGTGTGTGTGTGTGTGTGTGTGTGTGTGTGTATGTATAATATTATACGGAATTGTGCAAAGGTAAATTAAATTACGTAAGTATACCTAAAATATTTTTTTTCCCTCATTTTTGAAAGAAAAATAATTTTTTGATAATATCTACCCCAAGAGCGTGTTTATGGACTGTGGCACAGATACCGTCCCTGCAGGGTACACTGTTGTGAAACTTTCTTTGCTCCCATTTTGTTCATTCATAATCTGCACCTCGTCTTCAAACAAATTTAGTATAATTCAAAAGATAATTATAAAATTATATAAAAATACTCTCACTCATTTACCGAACCGCTTAATACAATTAGAGTTGCAGGAAAGCTGGAGCCTATCTCAGCCGACACAAGGCGAAGGTGGGGTACACCTTGATCAGCTCGTCAGACCATCATCGGCCCAACACACACAACCATTCACAACAAACGGTTATCTGTCTTTGGACCGTGGGAGGAACCTGGAGTACGTAGAGGAAACCAACGAAAACAAACCCCACACAGAAGCGCCAGAGCCCCGCACTCGAAGCCAGGACTGTCTTGCTGTGACATGCTAAACACTACACCACCATGAGCTCCCTCTGGAACGTCATCAAGAGTATTTTCAAACAATGTTAATACAGTGATTTTACATAGACAATGCTCGAGTCCACCCCGATCTAAAACCTTTGCACAACTCTATAATCAAATATTTTCCAATTAAACAACCAATCGAATCCTTGTTGTCATGCAGCTTTAATATGATTCTTGACTTCATGACTGTTCATGTTCTTGTGATGTTATTAATCCATGTACTGTAACGATATTAGTCCTGATAAGATTGCCGTATCGCCCACTTTTCAGAATTTGGTGACGGGATTGAAGGAAATCGAGTATAAAAAAGTGTAGGAGGTGCAATGCATGCTGGGTGCAATCATGGCCTTTCCGCTTAGCATCATAGCTAGCTCAGTGAGTACAGGCAGTACAGTGTTTAAGATCAGTACTAACTGCACGCCTGTAAATCCAAACTTATGATTTATTTCAAATTCATTTGATTTTATTTAATTATTTATTTATTTTTGCTTCATGGGCAGAGTGTTCATGCATGTGACTATGATTCGACCGTTATTCCTGCACTGGGCTGTTTTTATATACAGTACTAACCGCATGCCTGTGTTTGAGTCGTCTATTTCTCTGACCTAGTTGTGACAGGGGTCAGGACGGAGCACCATGCTGACATGACATACAGGGCACATACGCACACATCCTGCTGTCGGAATGACAGAGACCTTGCATTCTTCTTGCTGTGGGTCAAAGAGGTCAGCTCGTTTGCCCAAAACAAACTACATGAGACTGCTTTCCCACTCGGCATTATTTTTACAGAGTAATCATTTGCTGGAGCTTGTGGGACATGTACACTGTAACCATAGCGACGCTCGTCTAGCAACCTCGGCTAGCTAGTTTCAGCCAACAAACTAGATAGAATGTTCCAGAAATAGGTGTGGTGGTTTTATATGCCTGTTTATGTTAATGTTATTAAGTACAGGTGGGTGGCAGGGGCAGTTGGGCGGGGCGGCATAGACACTCATTGTTTCCAATGGCTTGAACACAAAGACTCAGATCTTGCGCCCTCTAGGGGCTTTTTTTTATATTGCTGTTATGGTACATTTTGGATAACTTCAGTTTGGTGACGTATCAATGTAAATTTGCTTCCTAACAAGATGAGTTTTTCATTTGTACTCTGTCAGCCCTATTTGTTTCTCTTTCAAAAACGTTCCCACTTTTTGCCCCTTTCACGTAAATCCTGCGATTGATTTTTTTTGTTGTACGAAATTAGCCAAGCTACAGCAGAAGCGGCTGAATTAGGTTGATTAAGGTGGATTTGAAAGCTGGGCAGTTGCTTTCAGTTCTCATAAATTTTGTAATTTTCTAAATTTTACAAGATTCTGCGACGACATTTTCCTGGTGAGTTTCAAGTGACCGTCCGAGGAACTTGCCCAATTTTTTGTCATGGACCTGCTACATACCTGTTGTGATCAGATTGGTTGGGAGGTTGAAATGCGCACGTGTAGTCACGCTCTGAATTTTTTTTTATTAATTCTTTTTTCCAATACAGAAAGCACTGCTGGGGAAAAAGTAATCACTGACTTCACATTTCAAAGGATTCTTAAGGATAGGATGTAAAAATGTCAGCTGACAGTTAAGAAAAGATCGACAGTACCCCAAAGCACAATATTTTTACTGTACATCTGAATCATTATATCCTTTAAAACTTTAAAGCAAAAATTTAGGCACTAAACCGAAGTAGACCAAGCTCGTCAATGAGGCAGCTGAAGATCTCTTCGGTGTCATGTGTGGCATGAGAACGCTCTTGTCCTGCTCCTCTGGTACACTGAAAGGAAATGAATGAGGCTTGTGTGTGTGTGTGTGTGTGTGTGTGTGTGTGTGTGTGTGTGTGTGTGTGTGTGTGTGTGTGTGTGTGTGTGT
>JBCNYG010000016.1:15335842-15353519 GCA_039654305.1 Porochilus rendahli | reverse complement strand
TGTGTGTGTGTGTGTGTGTGTGTGTGTGTGTGTGTGTGTGTGTGTGTGTGTGTGTGTGTGTGTGTGTGTTTAAAAAAATTCCTGGCATTGATCATCTCTCCACTTGTTTTCCTTAAGCCTCCCTGCGTATGACACTATGACTCGATTCCCACGAGCCTCGGCACCCCCTCGCCATGGCGACTGGTGACACCAAGGAGGAGCCTTTATTTTTTTTCTCCTCGGTACTTCACAAAGGTACTGACTGTAGAAGTGATGCTCAACCTTCTGTTTGTCTGAACTTGATGCCTATCTCACATGAAGTCTCAGTGTAAATGGTGTCCGACTCGTCAGGGTTCTCACCTTTACATTTACACACTCATGGCAAGTTTAGAACAGTAGAGAGTGTAAGTCCCGCCCCTCTGGCCTTATTTTGGAAAGCAAAAGGACAGAAGGTACTGGGGTGACATTCTTGGATGCTGTGTGAATTGCACCATGAATTACACGTATGATTTTATCGATTTAAAAATATATATCTTACAGTGATGTGACACTTAAATATATGTATAAATTTCACAAGCTCTTTTTACACCTCATTTTCACTCGTACTTCAATCTGACTGTCTGATCCTCATCATTTCTTTCTCTCGTTCTCATTTTTTCTCTCTCTCGCTCTCTCTCTCTCTAGTGCTGATGGATACTGACTGAACTCTAAACTGTGAGTCACAATTTTAAGCCTTTTTTCACCTATACAGAGGTGCCAGTGCTGCCAACAAGGTGGTTTATGTTTATTGTTTGTCTGTTTGTTTCTTTGTTTGTGTGTTTATCAACTTTACACAAATATTTAGGCAGAGAATGGGTAAAGGAACAAATGATTTAGTTTTTTGTTTACGGTTAAACAAGAGAGAGACTGTCCTTCCTTGGCGGAGGTTTTCACTCTCTTGGTGCTTCTAGATAAAACATACTTTTTTAGCTAAACATTCCTTCATTCCTTCAGTTTTCTGAACTGCTTAATTTTAATTAGGGTCATGGGGAGGCTGACACCCATCTCAGCTGATTCTGGGCGAGGGCATAGTACACTCTGGACAGCTCGACAGGCTATCGCAGGGCCGTTAATATACATGGAAAACATATTTGCTTGGAGTGGCAGCTACATGTGACTCTACAATACGGAGTTTTGTTAGCTGTTAGAAAATGAGTATTTGGGGAGCCCAGCAAGCCCTCATACAAGGCAAGATGTAAAGAAAAAAAACCCCCACAAAACAATCATTATATTACAGTGTTATTGATACAGATCAGTTCCACAATCTAATGGAGTCTTCCTTGTCCAAAGCCCCGCTTCTAAGGGAACATTTAAGGGTTAATCCACAGATAATATTTAGCATAATCCTGCTAACATCACATAAACAAACCAGAGGTAAAGCATAACCTTCTTGGTGGAGGGAAAAAAAATGGAAAAACTGGAGGTGGCTGTAAGTATTAAGTTGTGCTTACACAAACATTTTTGTTCACTGTTTTTGTTTGTGTTGATTGTGGCACGTCTGAATAATAGACAAGCTAGCACGATTATGCTGGGATCAGACTACCATGCTGGATTTGGTGATCAGAGTGCCATTAACTCTTGCTTTGGTTGGGAGACTGGCAACACTATGAGTTTGACCCCCATCAAATTATCTTTTAATAATCAATATCTTTCATTGGCCAAGAGGGTCAAGAAATTGGAATGTCAAAAATTGTGTGTTTTCAAATTAGGCAAGAAAATATACATGCTACATGCTACACTTTTTTATCAAGGTTTCATGGGGCTTCCCAGACGCCATATTGCTCTTCTTGGATTACGTCAGACTAAAAAATCCTGTTCATTGTTCATAATGTTCATATTTGGGCACAGTGTCGGAATTAATCATCCATAACAAAATAGCCTGGTCTCAGTATCAGTGACACTGGCACCTCTGTCTAAATTCTTGAATACTGTAAGTTTATGGTGTGTTATATTATTATAATCATCCCTCTATTTATTTATTTATTTATTTATTTATTTATTTATTTATTTATTTATTTTTTAGACCCACCTGATGAACAACAGTCCCAGTTTAAAGCGAAGGAAGGGATCTGAAGAGGACGGCCAGACACACCGACTACAGTCTGGTCTTCGTCTTCACTTTCTCTTCACCGAGTTTCGAGTTTATTACTGACTAATAAACTGGCAACTCCAACAGCGGAACTCTTACGAGCTTTACACGGATGGATATTTTTTCTGTGGCAACTTCACATCAGACCGTTTCAACAATCATGGCATCAGGGACATGGACATAACATTCAACCAGTATATACAGTAGATACACAAATCCATGTTTACGCTCATTGTGCAGTCGGGTTTTTTGTGCAACTCCATAATTCAACACTCATTTTTAATCTCCTGGACTTTCCCCTCCAGCTTGTCTGAGGGATGAGATTGGAGCAGTTGTTTTGTACAAGGCATTAACTACCTGCAGCACATACTGCTGTTTAAAGGGACCATGCCATTTATGAGCCAACAACGTGATCGAATGTTTAACAACTATTCCATGAGATCGAGCTTGACGTGCACCGATAGCACACAAGGCACGCGTTACCGATTTGGTTATCAACCATGTCTGTGAAGATCGACTGGAATAACTGTTTCATTCGATCCACACCCACTGGATTGTGAAAAACAAAGCGTTTTTATTCTTTTATTCAATTTTTGTTTTTAACTATACAAGATCATTCCTGCTTCCTGGCATGTGTGCCTCGTGCACCTCACTAACCAGCCAGGGGTTCACTTTTAGCCTAGCATGGATTCCTACCACTTGCTGTGCTTGTGCTTGCTAGCATCAGGTGACACTGAGGACCGGAGCTTGGTTCCTCATAGCAGACCGATAAAGTTTGTTAGAAAAACAACGTTTAATTCTTGAAAATAACAACAATACATTCTTAGCATCAAATCCTCTCATTCCCGATTTTGCTACTTTTCATGGAATAACTCCAGAACGAACAAAGGAGCTAGCCAGCTAGCATTAGCTCTTCGCTTTAGCATGGACACGTTCCCGCTTGATATTTTTTTTCCGTCGTGACTTTGCTACCAGTGGTATATGAGCTGATATCCTAGTAATAGATTAGCCAATCAGAATCCACCATCCCTCATATCCAGTGGGTGTGGAGATAAGAATCTGTATATAAACACATGCTTGTATATGTGCTATACTGTCGTGGTAATGCAATATGAGAGCACTCTTGAGCCATGCAGAGGCTGATTGAAGTGTTGCCTTTGTTTATGGTGTTAGTTAACGTCACCCTGAAACCGTATGTTAGAGGACATTATTCTTTGGTGGACAAATTGCCATATTTGTCACTTGTGTCTTGAAAAGATGCTTCAGGATGCTTTTCTTACTTATATAGTATCATCTCTAACTTTTTAGAGGACATAACAGTGTGTCAGTTTTGATGTTATTTGCTTTCTTTGAATGGATCTTTTTAAAGCACTGCCCTCCTTACGATACTAACAAAAGCTCATGAGCTGGAGTTTGTAGGCGTAGTTCTAAAACTCTCCACGAAAAGAAATAACTGATGCCAAATCCTATTTTTGTAGATCTCAGGACTCTTAGATGTTATAAATATCGGTTTTGTGTTGTTGTTTTTTTTTTTGTTGTTTTTTTTTTCTTTTGGCAATTTGAAATAATCACTGGTAAACAATCGAAGTGTGAATGTAACATCACTGTAAAAAAAAAAAAAAAGAAGAAAAAGACAAAAAGAAACAAACAGAAATATAAACAAGTGGAACCTTGAAGCGAATTTATTTCACTGCTCGTTTGTTGCTAGGCCTTCATATTTCTATATGTGATAATAATAATGTCAGGTGCTAGACATTTTTTGATCATAACTGTTCTGTAAGAATTATACAAGTATATGATATGACAGTGTTATGCAGGCCTTGAATAAAATGTTTACCTGATTTCATATACCCCATTTCAGTTCCTCAGAACTATAGTTGTGGTTTTGATGTTCTTCATTACACACTACACACAGTTTGCGCTGTTACGTCCTGGTGGTGTTTTGGTCTTTAGACAATGTGGCTTTTTTTTTTTAATAGGGGCATTCAACAGTATTTGATCCATGGTTCATGAAAAACAACATTCTACTTTGAACAAAAGTATGAAATCCATGGCATAAATCACATGGCATAAATGGCATATTTAGACGACTTTCTGGCAACTAAATAAGAGTGAAATTCATGACACGACTCGTTAATAAGCTCCATGTTAAAAGTGTCTGAGAATGTCCAGTAAAGCAAGGTTTTTGGATGCAACAGCTCTATATATAGAGCCTTATATACAGTAAGACAGGGTTCTCAATGGCGCTCTGTGTGGACACCGTTTCGGGATATAAATAAATAAATAAAAGTACTTGAAGAAGCCATCCCGAAGTTCAAGACTTTGCTCAGTAGTCTAACAGCATCCCAAGGATTTAATATCTGAAATGCATCAGTGAACCAATGGTGAAGCTACCCCAACGTATCAAGGCAGGTTTCTTACTCTTCATCCATTACCTCATCACCCAGAAGTGACATTTTAGGTGATTTAAAAAAAAAATGTGTTCATGAAGCAACTATGGCAGCAGTTCGGAGGAAATGGGTGTAAATGGTGACCTATTTGAACCAGAGAGAGAGGGAGTCTCTTGTAGAGTCAGTGAGACTTCACATTCTAGTGATTGAGGATGAGAACGCTGCCAGAGATGAGTGTGATGATAAATCCAAAATGGCTTCTGCAGCAAACGTTTTGCCAACTCGTCTTTCCTGTCGTCTGTTGGTTTAGAAACACAAAAGAAACGTCTTCGATGTTTTCTGTGCAGCTCAGCACTGGCTGATAATGTTATGATGCACGGGGTCAGTGATGCCGCCCTGCCTATCCAAGTTGTCTCGTGTCATTACCAGGCTGGAACAGCCAATGAGGAAGGCAACATATCTCTGAGCATGCCCAGTGTCGCAGCATTCGCACATACTTTTAAAAGGGGCAAGGACTGATGTTGCCAGAAGGAACTGCAGATGTCATACGTGATCATTTTAAAGAGCTGGTATCACTAATTCACCACAGGTACCCTTTAAATGAATGTCCTTTAAAAAATATGAATTATTCATGGTATTCTTAAATGAAATAGAAAATCATTTAAAATAAAAACCAGGAGTTTCCTCGCTAGCCATCATCTATTTTCTTTTTTTTTCTTCTTCTTTTTTTTTTAAGCTGCATAATGTGTTATTTTACTATAAGTATTTAAGTTCTAAAATGAAAAACGACTGGGAGATACCGTTCCTTGGTCCCTAACTTGGTGCAGGGCCAAAGGCAGTAAGGCGTTAAGGGCCCCAATGGTATTGACATTCCAGATCTTGGCCCCCTTTTTCAAAAATTCATTGAATGCATGAAAATAAGACCATCAGCCCATCCCTCAACACACACACCGCGTCCACATGCATAAATATAAACCTTTTCACTCGCAAATAGTGGCCTCACCCTTAGTGCCCACATTTTCAGCTCCTGTCTGAAGTGCTAATTTGGTTCTTGAATTTTAATGATCTTGCACGTTTCCTACACAATGAAAGCACTGAACAGAGTTCTGCTTTGCAGGATGCACATAATTTGTTTTGAACTGTCAGACACTGATTCCATTGTTAAAAGTTGTGATTTTGGCAGCTGGGTCTTGTTGGAAGTTGTTCCATGTCTGACCAACGAACCAATTCGCGAAATTCCCATCAATTGCACAACGTGCCATCAGAGCTCCATATTTGGGTGTTTGCTCTCAGGTTTTTAGTCTTGAATCCATACATGCTCCTCTAAATTGGTTTCATATGTGTGCAGGATCTGATTAACAGTCCCCAGGCGACCATGCGAGATGGAGGGGAGGGGGTTGAACTCACCCTCTTCCCTGGTGAGAAGGCATGTTTCCATGGCTTTTTTTTCCCCCTTAGCCTAAAAGCCTCCTTTGTGAGCGGTGACCATAAATACCACAGCGAGCCTGCTCAGTCTGTTCGCAGCCTGCTGCAATCTGCCGTCTCACACTCTGCCTCCAGTTTGCAGCATGAAGATCCCGAGCTGTGCACTCGTCTTGTGCTGCTACCTTTGGGCAGCTGTTGCTCACAACCTGGATGGAGAAAATGCCGCTGGAGTAGGCGGGGGTCAAAACCTCTGGAATGAACCCGTCCAGTTTTTTACGAAAACCAAGGACAAATGCTCCATGATGGTGACAGAACATGAGGAGCTAACCAGGCTGCGTATCTCCTGCACGGGCCAGGAAGCATCTTACTGGTGCGAATACGAGGGCAAGCCACACTCTTGCCGCAACTATAACAACAATCCTCATCACTTCTTCATGCAGATCATGTGGGACTTGCGCAAGTTAAAAAATGCCTGCCAGGGCCCACAGAACCTCAAGCCCATCATGTGCAAGAAAGCATTGGATGAATCCAAAATGGTCTTCACCACTGGTTCTGTGGTAGAGAGACCACTAAGACCGCAAACCACAAACGCCACAGCTGCCAAGCAGGACCAACCCAAACCAGAGCAAGCCAAACCAAATGGTGCAAGACAAAAGCCAATTAGACAAAAGTCTGCAAAGCCTCAAGCAACAAGACCTACACCGGCCCGACCTGCAAAGGTTAAAACAGAGCAAGTCAAAGCAGAGTCGGTGAAACCTGTGGCATCCAAGCCAGGGACCAAAACAACAACACTAAAGAAGGTCTTAACACCAAAGGCAGCTACACCACCGCCAACTACAACCACACCAACACCCACGAGGTCAGCCGAGATCCTGGCACAGCAGTACTGTTGGTACAGCATGCAGGACTTCTGCACCAAAGTCATCGGCTGGTTCACTCAATAAAGTAAGACATTTCAATTGTGATTAATGTTTTAAAAATGTTCATGACCAACAGTTTCTTGTTTCTCACTGTTCCTCAGATACACCCAGCTGAAGGAAAAACTTGAAAATCCTCACACAGTAGCCTGGTGCGGTTCTGTGGAAAGGAGAAATCCGACGGGAAGCAGAAGATAACTGAGTGTTTGCCGTGTGTGTCGTTAGAATGGAAGAGATTTGGATGGACGTGTAGTGAAAAGCCTCGGTATCGTCATATACAGATCTCAAGTTGCACAGACCTTGATTCCACTCAACCATTTGTAAAATGAAGTCGAATGCTTACTCTCCAGATATGTTTACTGTAATCAACCGGAGCTTTATATATACTTAGAACCTGGTGTAGCACACATACAGTAGCTCTCAGGCAGGCAGTTTTGTGAATGTTGTAATAAATGTACAGTTAAACACACCTCAGAGGCTTCAGAGACTGACTTGTCTTGGTTAGTTTTAGGAATTAATCCAAGTAAAGTAACCAGATTATTTTACTAACGAGGGTAGTAGATGAATACTATACTGTATGAGCAAAAGTGTATGAAAGTCTGAAATTATGATGAATAAATGTTGCCTTTTTTTAAAATAACTTTTGTTATCTATTGTTAGTTAAACATACAGCAGATGGCGCTGGTGGCTCAAAAAAAAAAAAAACAAGCCCCTTGTGATCAATGGAAATGTTAAATTATAAAATAACACACTTATTACGTTATAATGTTTATAGCTGGACTGGTGGCCTGCTCAGGGTGTAACCCTGCCTCCCTGTGACACTGATGGGTGGATGGATTCACATTATATTAACTAATATTGTCTCAGTGATGACATTAAAATGTAACTAGAAACAGTTATATGGGGCCGGTGGGGAAGTGGTTAGGATGCGGGGTTCATGATCGACAAGTTGTGCTTTCAAATCCTTGTTAGACCTCCACTGTGCTAAGAACCCTGGGCACGGTCTTAACTACAGGTGTGCCTCTTTCCACCCAGCAATTTAAATGGGCATAAGGGGAAGGTAGCCTGCGATGGACAGGCGTCCCATCCTGAAGCCCTAGTCACTTCATGGATGAAAACCAGAATAAGCTACGGCAAAAAAAAAAACAAAAAGTCCAACATGCTTTATATACATTATATATACATTATAGATTACACCTTATTAACAGTTATGAACCAGGATAGTGTATATCAGGGAGGTTGTAGCAAGTCAATAAGATGTATATTTAACTATTTGTTTTCATTATCTTGTTTTTTTTACCTCACACCGTGGCTATAAAATTTGCTGTTTTGAGAAGGAAAATAGAAGTCATTCTGACACTGATCATGGTCCTGAGTTGAGCCAATCATATTCCAGTGTACCAATGTTCTCCGATGAATACCAACGTGAGCCAATCTTATTTCAATACTTCATGTGAATGTTACTTCGATTTTTTCTTTCTCGATGTACTCAAACAGCACGAACACAAAAACCCACCAAATCTTTCAACACTGCCAAAATATTTTACACTTTCCCCTGAAGTTCAGTGTCCTCTGATGTATACAGATGGTTTCCAGTGTGCATCGATGTTCTGCGATTCAGCGAGCATCAGAGTATGACCGGGATCCTGTGAGAGCACCTTTATGAAGGTGCCATAAAACTGTTTTGAAAATTAAATGAAATGGGAGAAAATGCGATGTTTAACTTTAACACTAATTTAAACCATGCAGTGCACGTTCAGTTAGATTTAATTCACCTACAAAACTTCACTTACAAATTCAGATGAAGGCTTTAATTTCAGATTTGTCCATTAAATGTTCAGATTGTAGTGAGGTGCTGCTCGTTCTGCAAATCACAGCTCAAAAATTAAGTTTAAATACAATACAACAATGAAAGAATTTAGGTTACATTTTCTTCAAAAGGTCAACAAAAAATACAGGATATGTAATTATGATATGTTGTTTCTAAAGGTTAGAAGTTAGGAAGATGAATAGCACTGGACTAAAGCAATAAGACACCAGGCGTGACTCTGCATCACGCAGGACAAGCCAAATCAAGTTCATTTCCTTTTCCATTCAAGTGAACATTCCTGTAAGAGATTATCTCACGGTTCCCATGTGTGTGTGTGTGTGTGTGTGTGTGTGTGTGTGTGTGTGTGCGCGTGTGTGTGTGTGCGCGCGATATAAAAGAGCTTTCCAGAAGTTCAGGTGTAAGGATACTGAACTGCACGCACGAGGCACAGCAGGTAACTTTGTTCACTAATATTCACAGGTTTACATGGGCTACTTTAATACACAAAAACATGCTAGACAATTTTGAGCATTTGATTTACACTTTTTCAAAAAAAAAACTAATGAAATCATTTGCACCCCAAACAGTTAATTTGTCTTAAATATATTTTTAATCATTTATATTTAAAAAAACAAAATGTCTTTGTGTGTCAAAGTGTCTCCAATCTGAAGAGCTAACATTACCAGCTTCCTCTGATAAGCTGCTTAGTCGTTTTTTTAAATATTAATTGCTAACAGGAGATAATGGGCTAAAGTGTGTATTTTATAAAGGAGTTTAAAGTGAAAAGGAAAGCAAGTCATTTGAAAACTTTAGAACGGCAAAAAAAAAAATTCTGACAGTAAAAAAACCCTTTCAATTTAATATGCTAGTATTATGTCTGCAAACTGTACACAAAGAGTTTATTTTTCAATGTGATAAATATATGAGACTTTGGGATTTATGTATTGCTTTGTTTTACATTTATGTTTGTATGGACAAGTAGTAATTTAAATCGAGTGTGTGTATATATAAATCATACACAGGTTGCTTTTTATTATTCAATTTGCCCCTCTTTATTTATACATATAAATGATATATGTATATATAAATAATATTTTCTAGCCATTTTACACTTTGTTTTGATAAAACTAGTAGAAATTTCATTTTGGAAAAGCTTTTGGAAAGATTTTTCCTGTTGTGTGAGAGCTAAAATACAGTCCAAAAGTTGTACAGATACAATAAGTGAAAATGTGGCTTATTTGAATACTTTATTCTGATTGGTCAATTCTTAGGTATTCAGCAGTCTCTTATATACAGAGGGAAAAGGATCCACACACAGACAGAAGAGATGTAGAGCACAATATTTAATAAATAAGCAGTCAATCAAAAATGGCAGGCAAAAGACAGGCAGTGGTCAGAGATATCCAGGAAGTCAAACACAATGGCAGAGGTAACCAAAAATCACAACAGCAGGCAAACTCGTGGTCAAAAAACATGCAATGATCAGAGATATCCAAGAAGTCAAAAACAAAGGCAGAGGTATTTTTTAAAAAAAGTCACAAAAGTTATCAAGAATAGTCAAGGAACAGGCAAGGTCAAAAACTACCAGGCAGAGATCTTTACAAACACTGAAAGGCAAAGGAGAAAACTCTGCCACAATCTGGTAAAGCTTGTGGGGAAATGCAGGGCTTATATACACAGAAGTGAGGCAGGCAACTAGACACAGGTGAGCCGAATAATGAGTCTATGGAAAGCCAAAGGGGACAAACAAAAGCACATAATCCTAGAACACAGAGTTAACTGGCATTAACTGCCATTAATGGAAGCAACAAAATTTATTTTTCAAAGAATAACACCTTTTTCCAAATCCTTCTATCTATACCATTTACCACTCATGGAGGAAATTCACACAAGCTCAGGAAGAGATGAAAACTCTAAAATTCTCTGAAATTTCTAAAGAAGATTCAAACCGTGAATCTTCTCATTGTGAGGCGAGAGTGCTAAACACCGATCTACCACCTCCCTTCTATTCTCATCAATCTACATATGACAACATGTGTATATTGACAGTGCTTATATACATTAATTTTCTAATTTTTCTAATTTTTGGGCGAGGACGGGGTACACCCTGGACAGCTCGTCAGGCGCAAGAGTTCAAACTCACACCTAGAGACAATTTGGAACAGCCAATTGAACTACTGTGCATGTTATTGGACTGTGGGAGGAAACTGGAGTACCCAGAGAAAACACACGCAATCACGGGGAGAACACGCAAACTCCACACAGAAACGCCCGAGCTGGGAATCGAACCCAGGACCTTCTTGCTGCGAGGTGGACGTGCTAACCACTACGCCACCGTGCCGCCCATAGTTACTTATAGTTATTATTTTTCAATTCCTTCATGTCTTTTGTGTTCCTACAGCAGTCTGTCAATACTTTTAAATATTTTATTACATCTATCATCTACTGAGACCCCATACTTTACCCTACTTTTTATGTTCTCTGCTATGTTTGAATTATAACATATAAGAACAACCATACACCCCTGTTCTTAGAGCAGCTGTTCTGACCAATGAGATTCCAGAATATTATACAGCTGAAATGCTACACAAGTAATTTATAGATGAAAAGAATAAAAGGTTTGTAATCATTTTTTTTCCTCGACCAAAAAGAGCTATTATTAATATGTTCAGCAGTTGAAGCACTTGAGATGTTGCTTGTTGTGGTTGACGAGCGTGTTGAATGAACAGCTGGCATGTATGCGGTTACATCAGTGTGTAGTATTTCAACAACAGCTGCACGCATAGTTTGGCGCCTTTACCTGCGGCTATGTTTATACTCCAGGAGTCCACACCTTGGTTTCACAGCTAGTGTGGAAAATCAACAGCACATTTTTGACAAGGTCGAAAGGTTCAAAATTAAACATTCTTATCTGTGAATTTCCATGTAGTGTTAAATATTAGGTGACTGTATTGTGTTAAATAGGCTGTTGTATATATATTATATATTATCAGAGATCATACTGTAGCACCTCACCGTAAATGCACTAAATGAACTCATGCAGAACATCAAAAGAAGCATAGCCTGGAGAAGCTTGGAAATTGTCTGCATCCATTGACCAATTGAAGTACTGAGAGCCACAGTGGTCTAACCCACAAAAACAGAAAAATGAAGTAAGGTCGTATTTTGACTGTCGTGGATAAGGTCTATGCATGCCTCTCTCTCTCTCTCTCTCTCTCTCTCTCTCATATATATTACATTTAGAATTACTGTCTCTCTGATGGTATAGTTGCCAGCCTGAATATGTAGTCTTGCAGATTAAAACACCTAAGCAACTGTGAGAACACTCGAGTATAGCAAAGGAAATTTGTTTTGAAGAAAGGACTTCAAA
This sequence comes from Porochilus rendahli, assembly GCA_039654305.1. Lineage (NCBI taxonomy): Eukaryota > Metazoa > Chordata > Actinopteri > Siluriformes > Plotosidae > Porochilus > Porochilus rendahli. The sequence goes on along the minus strand of JBCNYG010000016.1, from coordinate 15,341,500 downwards.
AAGGGAGACTTAGAACACAAAATAAAAAAACACATTTTTAGGAGAAAAGGTGAAGGGAATCATCTAAAGATTGGTTATTTTAGTTCCCTCCTAGTTCCCTCCAAATTAAGAAAAAAAATTAAGAGCAACAAGAATGCTGCTTTGGGCTTAATAATGAACAGCTCTGACCGCATTATAAACACTTCCCATAGGTCGGAATGTAAAATATGCACTGGCAGTTTAGATAATTCATACGTTGAACAAAGTCTCAGGTTCCTTGTTTAGGCCAGTGTAGCACCTTCTAAAGCACAGTGGGTTCAACCTGGCACATTATAAATCATGGTAAATTAAAGTAATTGTTTTTCTCGATCTGAATTGATGACTGGCTAATAATGTATGTTTTCCTTTCAGCTTTTTATTTTCTACATTATGGCCCAGGTAAAATGCATCACCCTGATTCTGATCTGCGTCTGCATAACGCAGCATTTCCTGCAGGCGAATGCTCAGGGGAAAAAGGGACGAGGAAGGCAAAAACAGGACCCTCCAAAGCCAACAGTACCTCCTCGTCTTCATAAGAGTGGCTCAAAAGAACCTAGAAGTAGCAGCGTGTTATTCAAAGGCCGGTTCACCAAAAAAGATCAGACACGGTGCACATGGGCAGCCACAGAGGGCAGCGTAGAGGACGATGGTGCCTTTGTCCTGAGCATCACTTGCAAAAAAGGCACGGAAAAGAGTCTCCACTGTGAGTACACAGCGAAACCCAGGTTATGTCCTGATTACACATCCAATACTGCAGGGTACTGGAAGCAAATCAGCCGCTCACTCCAGAAGCAGAAGAAGGTGTGCAACGACTCCAAAGTGCTGCTTAAGGCCAGGATGTGCAGGAAAGCACCTAGGGATGCACACTTTGCTCTAAAAACCCCTGCAAAGGTTCGAATGACACCTGCGAAGAAGAATAAGCCATGTCCAAACCTTTCTGACAGACAAAAATTGGCTCAGGAGTATTGCAACCCCTTGTGGTCTTCAGTCTGTACCTTTTTGTTTGCTATGGTTGAGACTGAGGATTGCTGATTGAGACATTGGCCAAAATGCCTACATTTATCTGTTAACACTAAATAAATGATGACAAACCAGATCTTGAGTATTTTTTAATGAGTTTATGATTGTTTGAAAGACAACTCAGTGTCCTTAGTATTACACACATATGTAGTTTGTCCTCTACTGACTGCCCCAAGGTTGGAATACAATTGTGTTGGATGACTTTGTCTGCTGCAGCATTTACCAATTTCCTTCACTGGAACTCTGGACCCCAAAGCTGTTCCAGCATGACCATGCCCCTTCTCACAAAGCAAGCTCCATGAAGACATGATCCACCAAAGTTGGAGTTGAAGAAATTAAGTGCCCTTCAGGAAACCCTGACTTCAACCCTTCTGAAGAACTTTAGTCTGAACCGGAACACCAACTTCTTGGCTGACATCAGCATCTGACCTCACTAATGGTCAGGTGGCTCAAAGAAGAATATTTGATCTTTCCCTGAACAGTGAAGGTTTCATAACAGAAAAAGAATCAACAGAATCTTGAATAAGATTTTCATCATGCACGTACAGCCGTGACTGGTCAGGTGTTCTCAAACCTTTAGCAGTATAGTGTATAAAAAACATTGATAACAGTGATGTAATTCAGGATTCAAAGGAAATATTATAAACCAGTCAACTGTATGTCTCTTTAAACAAACCACTCTCTGAACATGTGGTGCATTGTGGGTATTTGGCTTAATTGTGCATATTGTGCATAATGTAAAGATCTGCTTTCAAGCATTCCAAAAAAAAAACTAAGAAAACAGCATCATGCTTGGGCAAGCCAGGGCCATGTCAAGGCTTCCCAAGGCTTGTAGTCTGGGACTTTCATCCTCAAGCCAAAATCCCATTTGGTCCTGGCATGAAAGTCACCAAGAGTCTAAAGTGGTTTTAGGTTTTCTAAACCTTCTTGTTTATATTAACTGGACAGGCCAGTTATTCAAGATAAAAGTCACAGAGATAAAATATTTCATTTCAAGGCTTACACATCACATGGCTCGCCCACTTCCTATTTAAATAGGCTTTGTTGTGTTTTATAGGTCATTCATTGAACCTTTAGAGTAGACACTCCCTGTTAAATGAAAGCAGCACGTCATGTAGCCTACAGTGGCGGAAGAAAATCTGAGAGTGTGCAGTGTGTGTGGAGGATGCACAGAGCTTGGTTTTTGTTGAAAGCACGGCATTTCTTTTTGAGTTGTATCACATGATCAAAGGTGTGATTGTAGTAAATGTCAGACATGGCCGGAGGGACAGAATGCGGTTGCTAAGCTGTAACCATATTCAGTATAAACATATAATTTCATGTGTACAGTCGCTTTATACAACGATTCTATTAACATCAACTCAGTGACATTTCAGGTATAATATGGCAAAATGGTTTGTTTGTTTTTGTTCAGCCAGTGGAAATAATATATCCCAGGAATCCAGGACTGCAGTGAAATTAACATCCCTTCTTCCTTTACCGCTTCCTCTGATAAACTTTTATATGTTAAGTCAAAAGTAATGAAAAGAAATGAAAAGTACCATTTTTCTGCTGATGATAATAAATCATGATGCTGAAACTCTAAAACCTACTAGGGCCGCTGGGAGGCTGTAGCGTATCTCAGACAGATGTCTTTGGACTGTTGGAGGAATCTAACCCAGGGCCTTCTTGCTGTGAGGCAGACGTGCTAACGATAATACCTCTTAAATATTTGGAATGTGGAAGTGAAACTATATGTAGTGAAATATCTCAGCGCGATTATAGTAAGTAAGTATATGCACTCTGGGAACATCTTTCGGCCATTCAGATTAGTGGAACTACGTGTTGTACAAGCTTAAATAAAACACATCCAAATGTTTTTCATACCAGTGAAGATTAAAGATGGAACTGAAGACCAATGAAATGTTTCAGTGCCTTCTTACTTACTGGTTTAATCAGTGTGAAGTGCCAGAACACACACACACTCACAGAGAGAATCCTGATCCAACCCTCAAAAATAATTGTTACTTCCTGGTAGGTGGGACCTGTTGAATTATTTTTCATGAGGCCATGGTGGCCTGATTACACTCCTTGCTTTCTGATTGGCAGATGGACCGACCTTGATTTATTTATTTATTAAATTCAGTAGCAACCTTTTTGAGCTTTGTTGAGAAAGAATTTGGAATAATGAATGCACTGAAAGGATTTAGTGATACGATTTAGGCTGTGAAACCACACACACACACTCTTGCACCAACATGTGAACACACCCACACAAATAAAACCTCTGGAAAAGTTTACTGGGTTAGTCTGCATCTGAAAGGTGTACACTATTATTAATTGGGTTTTTTTCCTGTTAACAACTTTATGCAAAAAGTTATGAATGGGTTTTATTATTTAATTCGGAGGGGGTGAAGTATGGACCCAATAATCTTTTAAAGTGTTCTTTAACACTGCGATTTGGAAGTGTGGTACTTCAGCAAGGCAGCACAGTGGTGTAGCACATCTGCCTCACAGCAAGAAGTTCCCGGATTCGCGTTTCTGTGTGCAATTTTTATGTTTTTCCTGTGCTTGCATGGGTTTTCTCCGGGTACTCTGGTTTCCTTCCACATTCAAAAGAAATGCACAGTAGGCTAACTGGCTGTTCCAAATTGCCCCTAGGCGTGGATGTGTGTGTCAGTGTTGGCCCTGCAGTGGTCTGGTAAGCCATTCAGGGTGTACCCCACCTTAGGCTATGGGTTGGCTAAGATAGGTGCCAGCCTCCCTACGACCCTAATAGGACAAAGTGGTTTGGCAAATAAGTGAGTGAGTGAGTGAGTGAGTGTTGTTTTGGATGCACATCACTGGATGTTGGTGCAACAGATTCTTGTTCCTCTTTTAATTAGAATTTTGTGCCCTGTAGCCTACAATTCATTTCTTTCGAAGCAATTACATGACTTCTATTGCATGCAATATCAACACAATTCCATGTAATAACAAAATGCCATGTAAAAAGATTGAGTTTCTGTACAAATCTACATTCTAGGTTTTGAAATAAAATAATTAATGACCGTATGGTATGATGTGGTCTGATGTACAAGTGGATACATTTTTATTTCCCTGGAGCTGATTGTTTTTGATTAATAATTTATCCTGAAATGTTTGGAGTTGATGAACTTGACCTGACAGTACAACTCTGCCATCTACTGGCACCAAAATGCCATTACAATAACGTAGGGTGACGTATGTGCTGTACACGCCATGCTGTTTAATCCTTCTCACAGGCTCGCGAGGAGGCTGGAGCCTGTCTCATCTGACACTTCATGAAGGCGGTGTACACCCTGAACAACCCACCAGACCATCACAGGGCAACACATACCCATTGACACCCACGTTTACACATAGGGTCGATTTGGAACAGCCAGTTAACTTAATGTGATTTTTTTCTCTCAGTCTCAAATATTTTGAATGTGTTTTCTGTGTATAGGAGTGACTGTTTCCCTGTTAGTAAGAATCTGATAAAAAAAAATAACTCATTCCTCAACTTTTTTAACATGAGAAATATAATTAAAGATCAAATGCAAAGGTTTAAATAATGGGATATATTTAGACTTCCAGGCCCAAGTCACGTAAAGTAATGTATTAAGGGTAAAAATAGTTCAGGTTTTATGTGTACGTACTCTGCTGATCTTGGAGGATTTTCTTGCCCAGCATCTGCGTGGCGTCAAAAAAACCAGCCACCACCTGCTTGTGGAATGCTATAGTGTCATAGATTACAGAGAAGTCTACATTTGCATGTAATCACGGTCCCTCTGTCATGGTTTACTGGTGTGCTGTGGGTTGTAAGAATGATAAGGGTTTCCGGGAAGAGTTTCCCAAGTTTTCCTCAAGATTAATGCTGTCAGTTGGCATGGATTACACCTGTGAAACGTGCAGGCTAGCAAACAGTGAGTTGTCCTTTGTCTGAGTTATGGCTCCAGACGAAGTGGATGCATTTTTTTGTGCAGGCTGCAGGGGTAGACCATCCTAAAATGCATAGAAGGCTAAAAGATGGAACCATCCCATCACTTTTTGAATATATTATAACCAAAAAGGACTGGAAAAGCCATGCGGTGTAGAAATGCAGGAAAATCAAAGTAGGCCTCTAGACTACTCTCCCACATAACTGGCCTGAGGTCCATGGTCGGATTAGAATACATACTAATCTGTTAATACATACGTATATAGCTAACATTCTTGTGTATCTAAAATTGGGTTTCTCACGTCTAAATTGGAACAAAAAAAAAAAAAAGATAGTCCTACAATTTTTTGGTTTCCTGTTTATATGCGTGTAGCTACCTAGCTAAATAAATTTAGAATAGAATGACAAGCATTTGTAACTTTGACCAGAATTTGCAAGATTATTAATCTGAAAGCATATGTATAAAAGTGAAAAAGTAATGAACAGGTGAAAGGTTTATTAAAAAAAACAATGAATACATAGAGATGATCACACAATATCAAGTATGTTTAAGTATACTAATAGATATGTCCTGCAACACTGGTACACTAAACACTACAACCACTGAGTAAATTACTGAGTTACTGAATCATGAACCCTTTAAACACAATTCAAGGTTGATATGAGAGTAGATATGAAAAGTATGTAGATACACTGCAAAA
>JBCNYG010000016.1:15266163-15304475 GCA_039654305.1 Porochilus rendahli | reverse complement strand
AGTCATGTTGGAACAGGAAGGGGCCATTCCCAAACTGTTCCCACAAAGTTGGGAGCATGAAATTGTCCAAAATCCCCTGGTACACTGAAGCATTCAGAGTTCTTTTCACTGGAACCAAGGGGGCAAGCCCAGCTCCTGAAGAACAACCCCACACCAGAATCCCCCCTCCACCCAACTTTAAACTTGGTGCAATGCAGTCAGACGAGTACCGTTCTCCTGGCAACTAGCAAACCCAGACTAGTCCATCAGATGGCCAGATGGAGAAGTGTGATTCGTCAGTCCAGAGAACGTGCCTCCACTGCTCTAAAGTCCAGTGGTGGCGTGCTTTACACCAGTGCATAAGACTCTTTGCATTGCACTTGATGTATGGCTTGTACGCAGCTGCTTGGCGATGGAAACCCATTCCATGAAGCTCTCTACGCACTGTTCTTGAACTCGTCCACATGAAGTTTGGAGGTCTGTAGCGATTGACTCTGTTGGGGACCTCTGCACACAATGCACCTAAGCATCCGCTGACCCCATTGTGTCATTTTACATGGCCTACCACTTCGTGGCTGAGTTGCTGTCATTCCCAATTGATTTCCCTTTTTTTATAATACCAGTGACATGTAAGTTTGGAATATATGGTAGCGAGGAAATTTCACAATTAAACTTGTTGCACAGGCGGCATCCTATCACGGTACCACACTGGAATTCACTGAGCTCCTGAGAGCGACCCATTCTTTCACAATTGTTTAAGTAGTCTGCATGCCTAGGTGCTTGAATTTATACACATGTGGCCATAGAGGTTATTGGAACACCTGGATTCAAGTATTTGAATGGGTGAGTGAACACTTTTGGCAATATAGAGTAAATCTCACTTTTGTGCTAGTTTTCTGTGAATTTATATTTCTACCTGAATAAATCTTCCTATTAAATTTCTTGTCTCTTATTTCATGCACCAGTAATTCATATCTGGCTGTGACGGGAGGTCAAGCAGAGAAATCAGAAGGAAGTCATCACACATCATCTCTTCAAGAGATATTAACAACTCTGTTTTATCCATTATTAATGATGTGTCTAATAAACTGATTATTAATCAGTTATCAGTCTGATGCTGGGAATAAACACTGAATCAGACTGATCATCTTTGCTGATTCAATCCACGGATGTATTTTATACATACATCCAACACGAGACGGATCCTTCATATAAACAGATGACACGACTGGCTTAATCTAAAAGTGAAATCAAATGTAATTAATACATATATTAATAATTCAAAAACAATTCTGTCTTTAATTTAAAATGATATATCCCCTTGATTTTATGTCTCAAGAAATTTTCACCGATTTTCAGCTCACCTTTGGGGAATAATTGTTTTACTCACACACTTAGTTTCTGAACTGCTTAAGGCTGGAGCCTATATCAGCCAACACCAGGCGAAGGCGGGATGCACCCTGAACATCTTGCCAGACCACACACACACACACACACACACACGCACGCACGCACGCACACACACACACACACACACACACACTGGGTCACTGGAACAGCCAATTAGCATAATGTGCATGTTTTTGGACTGTAGGAGGAAACCAGAATACCTGGAAGAAATCCACACAATCACAGGGTGAACATGAGACATTTGAGTCTGGTACTCACAACCTGATTGATGTGAGGTGGACATGTTAACCACTTTGCAACTGTAGCACCCGATATTATATTATATTATGTTATGTTTTTTCCCCAGTGCAGCTAACTGGGTTATCAAATGCAGGCCCTGTCTCTGACCGTCTGTGGTGAGAGGAATGTTAAAGAACCATTGCTGATTTTCGTCAAGCGTAGGCTGCATAGCCGTCAGCGTGTTTCTGCCCTGCGATGGCCTGGCGAGCTGTCCAGAGTGTACTCTGCCCAGAGTCGGCTGAGATGGGCGCCAGCCTCCCCGCGACCATAATTAGGAATAAGCGGTTCAGAAAAGAATGAATGAATGAATGTTATGTTTTAATATATTATGTTATGTTATTATATTATATTATGTTGTGTTGTATTATATTATATTATGTTATATTATATTATTATTTTTGTAGTATCTAAGTACAATCATAAGCCATCAAGATACTCATAACCCATCATATATTCATTGACTGATGCCGATTATTTATTCAATTAAATTTTTTGTGGATAACAGCGTGTAATCTCATCTGAACCGCACCCATTGCCACAAGCACATGCACCGCCTATTGTTCATGTCAGTTTTTTAAATTTCCTTCGAGCCTTCCTCCTTCAGCTCTTAGCCGTTTTGATTAGTGAGGTCGGGGAGGAAATATGGACACGTTCAGCCACCGTAGATTAGTGACGTCAGTGGCCTTGCTGGATTCTGATTGGACAGTTTCAATAGTCGCGGGCTACTTGAACTGAGAAAGTAACAATAATCCAGTGTTGTAGTAGAACTCTGGTTGTGTTGGAAGGAAGTCGAAGAAGCGTTTATTGCGCTCCTCCTCATGGCTGGATAATTTTGAAAGATTATGGCGCCTTTTTTGTAAATTAACTTTCCTTTTAATATTACTGTTTCGACTTCATTGTTTATTTGTTTTGGTTTATTCCTTTCCCATAACACGCTGCTGTTTGAATTTGTTTTGTCTGGCTTAGCAACAGTGACTTCACGGTATGGCGGTTTAAATATTATTCACAGTTTCTCCAATTGTTTGAGCGAACTCTATGTTTAAATTCCGAACCTTCTGTGTGTTTTAAAAACTAAATATTACTTGTTTGTGTTTTTTTTGGTTTTGATTTTGTAAGATGTCCTCTGCACAAGAAAGCGCGCTGGATCCTGGAGCCGAAGCGATTCACCACGAAAATCAGGAGAACATTTCTGTACGGTTCCGAGGTCCAAACAAGAGCCGGGTGGAGAACCAAGAGAATGTGCCTTCCTATGCTAGTAAACCGGGCACCAGGACCGTCCTGGGAGCTCTAGCCAACAACCCACGAAGACAGCCCGCCTTGCGAGGTCCCAATAAGCAGGTCGGTGTTGGTTAGCTTGCTGGCTAGCTAGCATGATTCGCGATGTGTCCCAAATACCACCTAGCTTTTTCTAAAGTGCACTCATTTGGCAGTAACCGCTGCTCTGTGTAGCCTGCTGTAGTGTCCTAAGCAAATGTGTAATTTATTATCTAATAAGATTTATACTAGTAACAATAAATAACTTTTAGACTGATTTCTACTGCTGATCTCTTTCTGTCTTAAATATGTGCTTGAGTTAAATCTAAACTCCCCCCGCCTAGAATCACTAAAGCCTTTCACCTGATTCAGTTATGAAAATTTCCACTATTTTTAGTTTTTTAAAGGTTTTTCTTTCTCTCCCTGTCCGTCTTTGAGCGCCATTTTACTTTCTCATGCTACCTGCATTGAGGTGAGTCAGACTGTAGACGTTTGCTCAGGCTTTAGTACCAGCCTGCAGGTAGTTCTGTCTAGTCTTTAAGATACTGCATTCTAAATCACATTTTGAAAAGTGCTGAAGGAACAAATGGCTGTAGACCTTCAGCCTTCCTGGTGCATATTCTTTATATTTAAGGCATTTTATACAACTATGCAATTCAGGGTTCAGGACCTTTGCTCAAGATCCCAACAGAGGCATGTTGGTACTGGGGATTGAACCTGTGATTGGTTCACACACCCAGAGCATTAACCACTGAGCCACCACTACCCTCTTTTATTTCTTCTTTAATTAAGAGTGCACTAGATCTGGATATGAAATCATGGATTGGTATTCTGTGAAGCTCTTTGTATTCATGTTGTGTGACTTAATTGACCCCCATTTCAGGTTCTAACTGGTGCATCTGTGTTAAACTTTTTTAATTTCTAGAGCTCCGTAGCTCAAGTCTGTAAATCGGAAGATTACAACAAGAGCTGTGCAGAGAAACCTACAGCCAAGCAACCTGCCTTTCAGATTCACAATGACGAACCTGATGGAGCCTGCTCGAAAAAACAAGCATCAGCCAAGCAAGCCACCGTGGCGTGCTCTCTGTTAACACTGAACCCGACAGTAACTCGGCTCAGGCAGCCTCTCGCTACTATTGACCTGCCTATGGAGCTGGAGCTCAGTTTTGGTGGGTAGAGCAGTCAGGTTGGTGACTTTAAACTCCCTCCTTTCAGGTGATTTGATGGTTTTTAAATCTTTCTCCCCTCTTCAGCTTCTCCCATGGACATGTCGATAGTCGAGACTGAGGAGAAGGCTGTTAATGTAAATGAAGTTGCTGATTATGTGGCTGAAATCCATGCACATTTAAGGAAGATGGAGGTATGCATGATTTTGTTGAATCGTGGATATTGGAGACTTGTGGTGTATTTCATTTTTAATTAATGTTGGTCTGTTATGCAGGTCAAGTGTAGGCCGAAAGCAGGCTACATGCGGAAGCAGCCTGACATCACGAACAGCATGCGTGCCATCTTGGTGGACTGGCTGGTGGAAGTTGGGGAGGAGTATAAGCTTCAGAACGAAACGCTGTGCCTGGCAGTGAACTACATCGACCGCTTCCTGTCCTCCATGTCCGTCCTTCGGGGGAAGCTGCAGCTCGTTGGAACTGCGGCCATGCTCTTGGCTTCGTGAGTTTCCCTTCATTCTGTCCTGCGTCAGTTGATATTCTGCATGTTCGTTTTCACGAGCCGTTTCGCTTACTGTAGGAAGTTCGAAGAGATCTACCCCCCAGAGGTGGCGGAGTTCGTCTACATCACTGACGACACCTACACGAAGAAACAAGTATTAAAAATGGAGCATCTGATACTGAAGGTCCTCTCATTTGATCTGGCAGCGCCGACTATTGTCCAGTTTCTCACACAGTATTTCCTCAGACAGAGGGTCTGTAACAAAGTTGAGAGCTTGTCCATGGTGAGAAGTTTGTATTTTGTGTCGAAGTCTGTGCTTTTTTGCATTTGAAGAGTTCAAGACTTGAATTTTTTTTCCTTTGTTGGTAATCATCTGTTAGTTTCTTGGAGAGCTGAGTTTGGTGGATGCAGACCCCTTCTTGAAGTACCTTCCATCGCAAATGGCTGCTGCCGCCTTTATTTTGGCAAACTACACGATCACAAAGGGTTCATGGGTAAGCTCAAGAGCTTAATCAGAAATGGCTTCCCTACAGTATATTAAATATTTTCCACCCCTCATGGAACTTGTGGGGCCTAAATTAGTTATTGGTGTTAAGATTAAATCCATTTGTATCTAATGACTAAACTTCTGATTCTGGGGAGTATCAAAGTACAGTGTCCTATCTGCAGCCATGGAGTCACTCTTTCAAAATTAAGGGTTAATGAGCTTATGTCAGTGACAGCATCGCTAATAAACTGGTGGTCCAATTCCCAGCCACACAGACCTCCCATAACTATATATAACCAATACACCTTTCCGAACCCAAACTGTACCTTTTTAGGGAATAAAACACTGCCCTTTGAGGTGATGAAGCAGCTGAAGTTTATTTTCCTATAAAAGGCGTGTCTTGACGTTTTATTCCTCTTGTACCGCAGTTATAGTACACTTCAGAGGTCTCTATGCATCTTAGGAAGCCATTTCAGAAGCATGTGCTTTAAATGTCAAATTTTTACGATTTGATTTTATTTAACTGGATATTTAATCTCTCAGTCCAAGGCTCTGTCCGAGATGACGGGCTACACTTTGGAAGACCTCGTACCATGTATCCAAGACCTCCATCAAGCCTACCTCGGTGCTGCTCAGCACGCACAGCAGTCTGTCAAGGAGAAATACAAAGGCTCCAAGTAAGCACTCGGCTTGTATTCTTTATACTCGTGTTTGGGTGTGGTGGGGTTTTCTTTTTTCTTTCTTTTGTGACTAATTCTTTGTTTCCTTTTGATATACCCTGTTTATTAGGTACCATGAGGTTTCTCTCCTCGAACCCCCACAGAGGTTGGTGTTGAATTGATCCTGAATTCTCTACCCCCGGCGCCCCCCCCCCCTGTTAATTCCGGACTCCAACAGGAATTGTGTGTATAGTCCTCACGTTGCATCAACATGTAATTGCAATAACAGACACCATTGCCTTCGTGTGTAGAGGGCTTGGTGAAATTAACAGTGTATATTTTTGTGCAGTCCTGAAGGACTGCTCGGTTTTATTTTATTTTTTTTATGCTTGATGCATCCAGATACATTGTACAGTAGGTTATCACCAGAGCATGTTTGCTTTTATTTTTTTTTTTAATAAGTAACAAAAGTGGTTTTCTTAACATATTCGATGGAGTTCTTGAATTCTACCTTAACATCTAAATAAACCACTGAATTTTCTATAAAACTGTCTCGTGAGTTACTCTGATGTACAGTTGATTTTGGTTGGGTTGTATATTTGAGTTTGACTTCCTGTAGCAGTCTTGTTGGAGGGGAGTTTATATCTAACTGGGAAGACCCTCTTTATTCTTGAATGGCATATGATGCCGATGCAATCTCTATCAGTCTGTTTTGGCTGAATACAAAGAGTTCCTCCCAAAACCACCTCAGCTGAGTGTTAGTAAGCTTGGCATCTGAGTTGGAGGTAGTGTTATACAGAACATAGGATCTCGTCTCTTTTTGCAGATGGTGTCCTTTTTGGCAACGCAAGCCGGGACCTCCAGCTTTCACTGGTGTGATTGAGAGGAGGATGTGGCTTCGACATCTGATTAGAATGATGCCCAAACGCCTACCTGGTGTGGTTTCAGGCATGTCCAACTGGGAAGAGACCCCCGAGTCAACCCAGAACATGCTGGAGGGACTGTCTCTTGCCTTGGTGTCCCCCAGAAGAGCTGGAGGTAGTGGCTGGGGCGAGGGATGTTTGGACCCCACTGCTTAGGCTGTTGTCCTTGTGACCTGACCCAGATTAAGTGGTGGATGATGGTTTTGGAGTTAAACTATTCTTTTATAAATGTTAGAGATATTTACGGTAGGTTGTGATCCAAACCCTCATGTGGCACACTAGTTTCAATGTCTGCTGAGGCATTTACTGGCTCTCCAGTGCCATTTTAGCAGTGCTTCCTGCAAGAGGGTGATTGTAATGCAGTTATCCTGGGTTTACACTGTGGCCACACGCTCCATGTTATGAGACTGTTGTGATCTTGGGGGATGTGTGATCTTGAGGGAGCCTAGTGGATCCATGAACTTGGAAACACAATTCCTTCGTTTGATTTCTTGGATGCACCCTGACTCCTTTTTGTACCCCAGTTGTGCTCCAAGCGTGTTCATAAATCAGGGAGCTCCCTGCTTTTTTTGAATTGTAGACACTGGCCCCAGTTTAAACCCAGGGTAAGCACTCCTAAACTTGAATTACGTTACACAATTCTAATTTTAATGCTCTGAGCTGAATTTTAACCATGTAATGACTCAGATTTTATCTCCAGCAGGGCATAATATATAAATATGCTGTACTATTCACAGCTTTAACTTAAAGTAAGACTTTAAAATATACATTTTTTTTCCCCCTCTATTCCACCCTGCTGTCATAACATAACTACATTTAAGAATGTTTAGCTTAGAATTTGAGTTCACTGAATTTTATTTTAATTACACAAACTTTACCAAAAGCATTAATAAATATAACGTGAACATGAGCAGGGTATTCACTTTAATGAAAAAGACTTTCACTTTGAACAGTTCACATTCCCTCCAAGGCAGCATTTTAATAATGACGTACCTTAGATCATTAATGTTTAATCAGTCTGTTAAACAAAAACAGACACAAAAAGAAAAAAATCAGTTATCCTCTCCTACTCTCTACTGATCTATAAAAAAAAAAACAGGTTAAACTTTGAATTCAAGATTTAACGTAACTACAGTCATAAAAACTCGAACAAATTGAAGACTGAAAACAATCCCCCCCCCCACACACAGAATAGTCCCTGCATGGGAATAAACGCTACCACCCAATACCTCGATTCATTACTCTATGTTGTTCTTAAATAATTTGTTTTCTCCACTCCTGGAAGAAAAGCATCCATACGCTGTAGTCATTTTATAAATAATCCTACTGAAGAAATGATTAAAGAGCTGGAGTGATTTTACAACACAGCACACCCAGAGTATGTCGTGTTCTGCTGCCTTTTATTTTCCGGTCAGACTGATGGAGTTTCTCCCAAATAGCAACCGCTTTCCATGCAGAAGACGAGCTCAGCAGGACGTTGAGCGCAGACGCTCGGAAACATCGTCTGCCTGCTTAGAAATCTACAGTGGAGGAACTCTTTCCCAGCTAGTCACTTTACAGACGTTGAAAAGGTGTGTGAATGAGTGTGTGTGTGAGAGATGCTGAATCAGAGTGTGTGTTGATGCACAGTGCGTTTAGACTCCTGTAGGGGCGAGGTGGCTGATGAAGGCGATGCTGTTGAGGCACATTCTCCTGAAGAACGCAGGGCAGCCGGGCTTCATCACAAAGTGCTCCAAGAGAATCCGTAGCTCCGTGAACAGGGTCCTGACAAACATGCAAATCAGACAATCAACAAAGACTTAACAAAAAGTTTAACTTCTGCACGCATGCTCGTATAAGCAGGGTGTAATATTGTGTGGAGTGTTTACCGACAGTACGGGTTTCGTCTGGAGGCATAACGCAAAGTCAGGAAGCGGTAATAAATGAAGGGCTGCAGCAGGCTTCCCTGGCCGCTGAGGAACGGAAACAACAACAACAAAAAATTATATCACACCAACTACACCCACTCACAGATTTAGATAACAAGCAACAATAGTGTGCGCCTGTTTTTTGTGCTCTCAGAGCATCTAGTTTGGTAAATAATTTCACTTCTAGCTTTATCTATAAAGCACCCCCCATTCTGAAGATTTTCCCACAACAGATAAAAAATACTGACCACTACGATCCCTCTGCAATCACTACTGATCTCTCCTCAGCCCCGCCCACTAGTTAAAAAATATGTAGTTGATGAATTACTGCTCTTCTATAAGTTAAGCAAATTTGATGTAATATAAATAATACTGGACGGTACGGTGGCGAAATGGTTAGCACGTCCACCTCACGGCAAGAAGGTGCTGGGTTTGAGTCCCAGGCTCGGGAGTTTCTGTGTAGTTTGAGTAATTTGAGTCTCCTTGTGCTTGTGTGGGATTTCTCCGGGTACACCGGTTTCCTCCCACACTCCAAAGACACATTTGCACATTAGACTAACTAGCTGTTCCAAATTCTGAGTGCTTGTGTTGGCCCTGTGATGGTCTTGTGACCTTTTCAGGATGTCCCTCCGCCTTCGCCCAGTGTCGGATGAGATAGGTACCAGCCTACCCGCTCAAACACAAAAAGGATATTTTCAAAGCAACCTGAAGAGCATGAAGACGGTCGCCGGCATCAGGAAGATCTCGTTACAGGCGATGAACTTGAGAATGTTCTGCTGATTAGTGGTGAGTTTGTTCAGGAAGTTCCGTACAAACGGCAGACTGTTTGGTCCCATCGTCTAAAGAAGTGAAAGCGGTTCAGTGAAACAAGCAGCATACTGAAAACGCTAAGACCTCCGCACTGATCTGACTTACATCAAGAACCTTTTTAGTGTATGTAGTGGCGTGGAGCAGTGAGAAGAGGAACACGGGAAATATGCTCACTGAAAACTGCAGTCAAGGAATAAAACTGTCACACAGACTCATGGGACACTTCAGACCACCGGAACTTCCCTGTAGTGCTGCTGGGTTATGGGCTCAGAAAGTGCTGTGTGTTTGTGTGTGTGGGGGGTAAAAATCAGGTGAGTGTACAGTGAAAGAGGATACTGGTGATGGGGTAGGAGTTGACCAGGATGAGCGAGTACAGGAGGTAATGGCAGCTGTCCTCCTGTAACGCCTGTGAAAGGAAGGCTCGGCTCAGCTGGAAGTGAGGAAGCCTCTGGTGTAGACGCAGCGCGCTGGTCAAAGCGTTGGCTAAGAGGGCCCTCTGGTAGAAGTTTGCAGCTGCCAGTGGCCTGAGAGATAACAGATAATTCAACAGGCTTCTACGTACCACATGAAGTTTAGTCGTTTTTAATTATAACATTCATATCCTAATTTTACTCATCAGAGGATTAACTAATGCAAACCCTAAATTAAAATTACACAACCAGTATGTACCAGTACGTGCTTATGGACTGTACACATTTTATTACGTTCACAGCACATGCTCTCATTTTGCGTCACTATCAGAAATTCATCTACATGTTACTTCACTGGATCAGAGGTCTGAAGCCCTGCACATACAAACAACTGCCGAAACTGCAGGCGCATAGTGGTTCTTATTAGGCTACTTTCTATTGTGTTTTTAAATACTTGCACAACAGACAAGCCGTCCCCTCCATAAACGATTTCCTCCCATGAAATATTCAAAATCTGATATTTATACTGACTTTAATACACATAGTACTGATGCAGGTAGCAATAGACCTTCAACTCATGCATACTGATGCCCTTGTTGCATAAAAGTAATAAATCTGATCATTAAAAATACAACATCCCAAAAATGCCATAGCCATCCATGGCTGTGAGCCCGAGACAGTAACTGGCCGAGCTCTCAGTGAGAGAGGTACGCTCTTTCCGTCAATTGCAGAGATCCTGCTACGATCATGCTATGATTGTTATTATTATATAATTGTTGCTATAAATACCATCCAATATTACCTGAAAAAAATACTTGAATACTACTTGGTTTCTGATTTATCTTCATTTTGTTAAGTGTATAATCATCACTGCATCACTGTATTTTTTTTATTTCTTCACTCGCTAAACCATTCGATACAGTTTGAAGTTCATTCATGCTTTGCAAAAGTCAAAAAACTAAAATTTGTGAAAGATTTTTCCGAAAATCTTTATTTTCAGTGTTTTTGTTTGACCCAAAACATCTAACTAAATTCAAGCAGATTCATTCTGATGATAAAAGACTAACCCTAGCAGAGGCAGGATGAACATGATGGAGCAGTAGACCGTGAAGAGCCGCGAGAGCCACATGGCCGTCTCCAGTTTGTTACTCAGAAGAAATTGCTGCAAGACACAAAATGTTTTTAATGAATATGCTGGAATTACTGCACATTCTCTAAATCAACAGGTACGTAAGGAGGATTCAGGATGAAACCAAAACCAGCACTTAAAGATCTTGTGCCACTCACCGCAGGTCCCAGCTGTGGTGGAGGGGGAGGGGGATTTTGCTGCTCTGTGTCGGCCATCTTTCAGGAGAAAATGTTTCAATCTTCAGCCTGAAAAAAAAAAACAACCCACAAGAATATTAAAAAAAATCAGGAAATGAATTTTTGTGATTATTACTGCAAAATTAAAAATTTATTTAACTGAGACAATCAAAAATGGGGGAAAAAAGTTTATGATTCCTATGCAGGATAATGTGTAAACGACTCTATTAATAACAAAAACAAATTACCAAAAAAAACCCCACAGTACCAGGCTACAGTGAACATCGGTTTTCTACACGGTTCATGCTTTGTTTGTTTTTTAACGGTGATTGCACACTGTACCGGTGCCTTTTCTCTATTCTTTAGTTTGGAGTTCTCTTCTTTGGCTTGCAAACGTTTTTATTTGTGACTAAATTAATATTATGGACAATAGAATTCTCAAGACACTGAAAAGATGACAAGGATTGCACCCACTTATGATGGCACAGTTTTTAAACTAATGTGTGGTATCAAAACAATAAGAAGCCTACAATGAAATAATGTCTCTCCCCGTGCTTGCATGGGTTTCGTCCGGGTACTCCGGTTTTAACCTGCACAGTAGACTGATTCCTAATTGCCCCTAGGTTTGACTGAGTGCAAATGGCTGTGTCTTGACCCTGCAATGGCCCGTTCAGGATGTACCCCGCCTTCACCCAGAGTAAGCAGAGATAGCGACCATAATTAGGATTAAACGGCTTAGAAAATGAATGACTATTCATTATGGCTATTATGAACAGACTTCAGAGTCTAAAACCGCTTTCTTTAACATCACAAACAAATAATAAACCACACAAATACAAAGTAGAGCATCAAAAACATTTAGGTTGTTTTTTTCGGATTATTCATAGCAAAGGTGTGTTAATAAATAGGTTAGCCGGATCCAAAACTAAACAGTGAACTTGAAGCTGTGAAACGACCCACTCTATCCCCTATGTAGTGCTCATATAGAAAGAAGCTAAGTTTTGACATTCAGCCCACATCCCTGTACGACTAGTGTGGTCATGGCCGCCTTGTCGTTTAATTTTCGTATATGTCTATAACTCTTGTTAGTGCTTGTTTTAAATGAAACTCGAATATATTTTGACTATAATATAATCCCTAATTACATAAAATAACTGACTTATTCAGCCAAACATGTCTTAACATCGCCAGGTCTGCGCTCTGTATGGAAACGTCTAGAAAGAGCCACCGTTACTGGGAAGCTAGCTAGCCTTAACTACAGCCTACACACTTTGGTAAAGATGTTGTTGTTGTTGTAGTAGTTTTTTTTTTCTTTTTTTCAATCATTTGCTAACATATGACTTTGTTATATTGAGACATTTTCATCTTTAAATACCTGTAAAGCCTTCTTAATTGTCTCTAAAATGAATAAAATTCAAGCTCGGCGGTTGCTATAGCTGCGTCTCAGCTCCCGGATTCATTCACAGGAAATGCGGCAGATCAGCTGACCTTGCTGCTTCAGGTTCTTCTTCGGCATCCCACCCCCTCCTTTGGCGCCATCTACTGGTGAAACTAATATTTACAACAAATCCACCACATCCTTGTGCACTCGTTCAACATCTCGTTCCAGATTTAGTGCCCATTTTATAGTTAGAATGACCTTTAATCTTCTGGGAAGACTCCTCAAGTGTAGCTGTATGGATTAGTGAAACCACAAACTGAAGTGAAATCCTTCTTGGCTAGTAAAATTCTCTCTGATTCAGATTTATCAGGATCTTTCACATGATTACATTATACATCGGTGCACTTCTGTGTTAAATTGGGTGTGGTTTTGTACACGAGGGTGTTAAACCTCTAAATTTACAAGATCAAGCTGTTTTTAAGACAGTAAATCAGTACCGGCCTGTTCCTGCTTACCGGTATATCAGGAAGTTGACATTGAAATGGTATGGCCCAGTGTAGGGGTGTGTACAAGTTACATGTAGGTTTTAACACATCTAAAGAAAAAATAAGATGATTATATTTTAGCTTATACTTATAAAGTATTTATATGTCCTTTCTGTTGAATACTTCACACGACGCGTTGTCTTAAACTCTTTTAAAGAGGTTTTAATAAGATGGTTCACCCCTAACCACCTGACATTGTTTGTGCTCCCAATATAACTATTGGCTGTGGTTAATGTAGCCTATGTGTAAAGAATTAAAAGTACCACTTTGTGGGAAATTAGTTAAAGAAAACGTTGCTAATATGCATGTCAGTAAAACATTAGTTCAAAATATATTTGTTTGCATATATGTGTGTTAAATTAGCATAAATACATTACTATATTATTAAACACATCATGTATTTTTTCCCTATGTTTTATTGTTTTATAAGATTGAATTATCACTCCAACCATGACATATATACGATTATAAACAATCCTTACTTTAAATAAGCTTCATTTTCTTTCAATAACGCACATTCACAGTGTTTATATATGAGATGTCATGGAGAAGCTTCCCTGCGCGTGCGGTGTTGGTCTGGGTTGCAGAGATGCGCGCGACGTGTGTTAGCAGCACGCTGCACTCAGAAAACAGGAGACAGGAGACGTTAGCGGTGTGTTTACAGCTTATTGTGACCGGAAGACGCCAGGGGTTTGTTTGTTTACACGAGGTGGAGGAAGGCCATAAAGGTTAGGATGACGTTTTATTGCGTAAAAGGTTTTATTGTACTAGATATACACCTGTGTCAGCCACGTGCATGCTTGTATGTAGGCTCATAGCATGACTTTAGGTTTTCATAACTTCTCATCTGCTCATTTTTCCCCTTTCATGCAACTTAACGATTCAGAAATGCTGAAGTTTGAGACATTACTTCTGAGACAGTTGCAGAAGCAGCAGAGCAGGGATGAGTTCTGTGACACTGTCCTACACACTCAAGGTGGGACAACACACACACACACACACACACACACACACACACACACCATTAATGTTACTCTGATTTGTCATTAATATGCATGCAAACAAAAATGCTTCAAACCAAGGTCAAGTCTTTCCTACAACATCCTATTTGCACATGCATCATATTAATAAAACCTCAACACCACTCGTACTGTATCACATCATGGGGAAGCTGGAGCCTATCTCAGCCGACCTCGGTTGAGAGGCAGAGTACATCCTGAAAAGGCGGACAGTTTATTATTATTATTATTATATTATTATTAAGGCTGACACTGACGTGCACTACCGTTAACACCAATTGATGGTGCCGATTGGTCTAATGGACTGTAGGAGGGAACAGGAGCACCCAGAGGAAACCCATGCAAGAACGTGGAATATGTGCATACTCCACACAGAAAAGCTGAGTTTGGAACCCGAAATCCATTCACTGTGAGGCGACAGTGCCCCCCTCTACAGCATGTTACCTTAAAATATTGCATAATCTTCAAGAGCTGACTATTTTGTATGCTTTTAAATCAAATGTTATGGACGGCACGTCTGCAAGAATGTTCTGGGTTCCAGTCCTGGGTTCAGGCATTTCGTTCATACACATTGGGTTGAGTGGCTGTTCCGAATTGCCCCTATAATGTGTGTGTGAATGGTTGTGTGTGTGTGTTGCCCTGCAATGGTCTGGCGAGCTGTTCAGGGTGTACCGCGCCTTCACCCAGTATACGCTGAGATAGGCTTCAGCCTCCCCATGACCCTAATTGGATTGAAAGGCTCAGCAGATGAGTAAGAGAGTGAGGCTTATGTTATATAAGACATTGTATTTAAGCAAGGGATGTGCAACCAATATTCTTAAAGCAATAATCAGATGTTCGTGTGTGTATGCACGCACTGTATTGATGCCACATGGTGGTCTCTTTGGTTAACTGCATGAACTAGAAGTTGTACAGGTACACCCTTATCTCAAAACAGTGCTCGCTTTGAGATCCAATCACTCAAATTTGTCAAATTGTCATCTGTTTTGCTCTCTCCCTCTCCAGGTGTGACCGTGCCAGTTCACAGCTGTGTGCTGACAGCCTTCAGTCCCAGGCTCTTTGGCACTCTATCCTCCATGCCAGTGCCAATGGCTGGGCACAGACGGCTAATCGAGCTCCAGGCTATGGATGCCTACACGCTGCTCAACTTGGTTAGCCTGCTCTACTCAGGTCAGTTACCTGAAAACAGTGAGCAGGTCCTCTCAGCCGCACAATCGCTGGGCATTGAGTTACCTGAGTGGCAAGAAGAAGAACGACATGGGGGAAAAGAAGGAAGAGGAAAAGAGGTGGATGCCAGAGAGTGGGATGATGGGGTTACCAGAAGGATGGAGGAGAGCAGTGATACATGGAGAGAGAGTGGAACACAGACCGAGTGTTGGAGGGAAACTGGTGCACAAACAGATCTGGTGTGCTTAGAGCCTCAAAACAATCAGACTGTTTATCTGATTGACCAGCCAACCAATCAGGAGCTTGGCAGTTACACTGACGTCCGAGATACAGCATTGGCATTGCAAGCCGTCCATTTAGAAGGGCGATCAACCAGTTGGAATATGTCGGGCATGGCCCCTGTGACAGGATACCATCACACAGTGAGTGAGTCTCCCTGTGTGTCCCAAGTCCTCCTATATTCCTTAGAAACCTCACACAACCCACCTTCTACTTCTTCTGTCAATCCTCACGGTCATAATTGCTGTTTGGACCAATCAACAGTTGTGTCAGCTGCTGTCGCTGATAATAAAACTGATCTAAGGCAGTTTGAAGGAAACATCCCTGGTTTCATCAACTACTTTCTGGAATCCACTGACACCCAAAATGTAGGGGCAAGGGGACAGGGCTGTTCGAAGGAAGGGGCCAAAGAAGGAAAAGTGGTTAAGAGTGCAAGAGCAAGGCCAACAGGTGAAGGGTCCGTGAAAGAATTGGTAAGAGGGAAAGAGGGAGGAAGAGGCAGAAGGAGGAAAAAGAACATGGAAAGATGGGGATTGGTGGCAGGGTTAGCATGGCATGGTCAGGGTGGGGGTAGGGTTGGCAGACTGCTGGAATCCAGATCTAAAGGCAAGAAATCGATGATGGGGATCCAGAGATGGCAAGGCAGAGAGGCACAGGTGGAAACAAGAAAGGCAAGAGGGAGAGGCAGGACAGGCACACGTGCAGGCAGTAAGGGTCAGGTAGGTGCCCTAAAATGTCAAGCTCAGAACCTGGTGGTGTTTTTAGCTAGCTTATCCTTTTCTGTCAGTCACTGTGGCAGTAAACTGGTTTGGTTGTTGATTCGACTGCCAAGTCGCTAAATCCCCATGCTAATATAGGTTAACAATCATGGCAGGGTACTAAGGCTAATGAAAGTAGAAATCCAGACCATTGTACAAAATATCCCTAGTCACTTACTTATACTGAGGTCAAACATTTAGGATCTCTAATTTGTTTTTTGCAAGGTGTGTGTGCGTGTGTGTGTGTGTGTGTGTGTGTGTGTGTGTGTGTCGTCCCTGCGATGGTCTGGTGAGTCGTTCAGGGTGCACCCTACCTTTACCCAGTGTTGGCCAGGCTAGGCTCCAGCCTCTTTATGACCCTAATAGGATTAAGTGTATATGGGGAAATGGTCACATTTGCTTAGAGCAGGTTATGGAAGGTTGTGAATTTGGATTAAAGATCATATGCTGCAAAGTTCTCGTGGTATTTAAAAAAAAATAACCCATCTCTTTTTCACAGAATGACCCGCCACGCAGAGGCAGGACAAGAGGCCGCCCTCGTATACGCCCTCTTCCTCCTTCTTCCCGCAGTTTTTCAACAATGACAACAACCGAACAAGTCACTGTAGATCTTTCGGAACTTGACCTGTTGCACACTGGGACTCCCACGTCAGCTGCTCAGATGGAGTCTGTTCAGTTAGTTGACTCAATCGTCAGTGACATCATGACAGGCCTTCAAGTTCTACCTCCAACAGAAAATCCAACCAATCACCATGGCCTCATAAGTACCACTACTTTCAGTGGTGCACCCATTGACGCATATCCCAACAGTGATTCTGTAAAAGCCGCAGAACCAAAGCAGCATCTGGAAGGTGAGCTCAACGATATCCTCGACCACTTTCTAAGAACCTTTGACCAGCATGTGGGTAGCTGTGGTTTAGATGTGGGAAATGAGATATTGCAAGACAACTGTGAGGCAGGCGATGACCAATCAGATCCCAGCTTAGATAGACAGAGGAACACTCCTAAAACTTATGCACAGCTACTATCGTATAACCCACACCTTCACCATCAAAAACCTCAAGCAAACTTTCTACACTCATCAAGCACACTGAGCACTCAACCACAAATCACATCTTCGGCGAACCCAGCACTAGCATTCCAATATGGTCAGATACCAGGGGGTGTCGAGAAACCATCTAGGGACCAGAGCATTGCGCAACAGAGTGAAAACCGAAGGCTGACTAGGAGCCAGAGCATGAAGAGAAAACTGGAAATGGCATTATCAAGCCTCCGGAATTCTGAGAAAAAGAAGTGTCGAGAAAAACAGAGTACTGATACGGTGAAGAAAAGAGAAAGGGACAATATGGGGCGATCAGTAGCGCTTGCAAACAAATTGGAATTAAATAACTTGGCCGAGAGCAACAGAAAAAAGACTAAACAAGCTCACCGTAAAGACAAGCAAAAACAAGCAAGTTCAAGAGAGTGCAAACATGGTAGAAAGAAGAGGGGTGGTACAAGGAGAAGTCAGCAAATAGATGTTCTCTATGAAAGTAAGAAGAAGAACCCTCAAGAGGGAAGACTTGGAATCAGTGTTTGTGGTAAGAAAAAGATGAGTGTTGGAGAAGATTGTGCAACACTGAAGCGTACATCTAGTGGATTCCAGGCTTGTCAACCATCTGTAAATAGCCAAATAAGAGGAACCTGCGTTAAGGTGGCTTCTTTGGCTATGAAGAAGATGAAAATGCTTATACGGCTGCAAGATCATGAAGAGGACGAGGGAGCGAATGACACTGTGGGCTTACATAGGGAAGATGGACGAGTTGTCAATCATAAAAGCATATCTGGAGCTGGAGAAAGACTCCATGTAAGAAAGCAATTGCGGTTTGGTCATCTGGGAAGGGTTCAGGAGTCAGAAGACGAAGGAGGAGAAGGAATAGTAGTTAACCGAGAGGTTGAGGGACAGGAGACGACGAATGGGAGCAGAATGGGAGAAATGAGCCAGAGGCAACATGATGATGAAAGATTGCCTGCTGGACCGAGCCAGGAGGAAGTGATGACTGAACAATGCAGCTTGGCCGTCCTGATGAATCAGCCTTCAAATGCAGGTGAGAGGAAATTTGTGGGATGAATTAAAATAGAGTTTGATACTTTGCGAAATGATGATTGTAATGATAAAAAATGAAATCCAGTCTTAATAAAAACACATACAATCATTCACACTGACACCTAGGGGCAATTTGAACAGCCAATTGGATTAATGTGCATGTTTTTGGACTGTGGGAGGAAACTGGTGTACCTGGAGGAAACCCACGCAAGGATGGGGCCTGGAAATAAACCCAAGACCTTCATGCTGTGAGGCGAACATGCTAACCACTATGCCACAATGCCGCCCAGATTAATACTTGTACACTGTTATTATTGCCATTAACATGCCTTATAAAAACTGATGGATTTTATTTCCTATTCTCGCAAACTATCAAACGGATTTTAGCAGATTGCAACTTCAGTAATGTAAGTAAAAACCACCTGATAATGAAAATGCACGTATGTTCAAGTGTAACAGGGGGGTTTGGAAGACTTGCCTTTCATTTCATTGTGACTGACCATTTTGCATGTTTGTTTTTTTGCACCCTCAGTCTTCTCAGCTAAAGAAGGAAACTGTGATGATAAAGCTACCCCAAGCACTACAGAATCGCCCACAAAGGCATTAGATTCATGCCCGGATGATCTATTCTCAGCTCTAGGTGTACGTTTGTTCCAGAGTGAAGTTGTGCAACCTTCTACTCAAAACACCATGCACAAAATGGCTGATTTAATTTTGGGTATAGGAGGTGCGCCTCAGTTCACATCAGCTGCAGAATTCTTGCAAGCACGACCATTCCGTGAGCATCTCAGCCCACACACATCAACCAAAGACATTCCACAGTTGGGAGAGAGTTCTCTGGATGAAGAAGATGTGGATGTGCTGGAGGGGTCCAGCCCAACCTCTGCGCTGCCTGCAGTGCCACCTGTGATCTTGCAGGTGGATCCGAGCTCCGAGGAGGAGGAAGAAGATGATGAGATCGATGTGCTCGGTCTAGAACTAGTTTAGCCATGTGAAATAACGTCTGCTATTTTGGCAAGGTTCATTCCATTTGTTACAGTCAAACAATTTTGGCAAGTATAAATATTTCATGCATAAAATTGCATTTATATCAGGTGTTTCACATGTATGACTGGTAGGCCCAATAAAGGTTCTGATCTGCCAAAAGGGATTTCCTTCATGTGACCCATGTGTTAATAACAGTCAATGTTTCTTAACCTTATTTGAATTGAAGGATTCAAAATTGACACAGTCCCTATTGTTCCACTAGGGGGCAGTCTCTCACTCCTCATTTGCTGAACCACTCTATCCAACTACTCTATAGGTTAATACATTTTCTAAGCCAAGACAGGCCATCGCAGGGTCAGCACACACACAACCATTCACACTCACAGCTAGGGGTGAATTGAGACAGCCAGTTAGCCTTTACTGTGCATGTTGTTGGACTGTGGGAGAAAACCGGAGTACCCGTAGGAATCCCACACAAACACAATTCCTTACAGCACTGCAATTCCTAATGACTTTTGGCACAAGTTGATGCATTGTAATTTTGTTTCTTCAGCCCTGATCGTGATGCATTGAATTAGGTTTTTTTCTTCTTTCATCGTTATACAGCAGGACCCCCACACACTTCACACATCTGCTGTGACCAGAGTTAATGGAGGCTAAGAAAGGAAGTCCTGCGTATTTTTAATGTCAGCCATGTTCGCAACACCTGAGGATAAAGGCTTCACATCATGTCTGTAAACAGCATGAAAAGGTTTCCGTCTTATTAATTTTAAGTCCAATATGCTGAATAAGTCACTTTATTCCGTCTGGTTTCCTTTTAAGACTCGTGGCAGAATGAGAATGGAAATAGTAATGAATTGTATGGCTGGTTTATTCATTTTTGCAGGTGAGGACTGTTGAGTTTATGATGTCTAATGTCAAGCTTTAATTGTAATGTCCGTTGCACCACTATTTATGTGCCTGTAAATTTAAACCAGTTAACTAATTTTCTTATCGTTCAGCAGTTTATTTGTTGTTTGTAAGCTTCTGTTGTGTTTGAGATTAAACCATTGATTTGTAATTTTATTGCAGTGTGTTCTTGTCCTGGGATTTGGGGTTCAGTCTATTATAAATAACATAATGTAAGGTAATGATTTATGCCCAGCTAAATTATGTACCATTTTGTCAGAGTGTCAGAGATGCATGTACAGAGATTATGCAATATTGTGGCTGTCTTTCAAATGTGACAGGCTGGTTTGGACTGATTTGCAGCATGAGAGAGTGGTACGCGTTTTACCAAATTTATTCGAGCGCCTGTCACAGTCGAGAGAAATGTAAATCATTTTTGGTGGTGTGACCCCGGGGTCAATTCAGAACACACTGTCGGGATCTCTTGGCTGGTCTGATGATGATGATGATGATGATATTTGGTGTGGTGTTCCTATATCAGGAAGACACTGATCCTAAACATACAGCCAGATTGCATAAAGTTGGTATGAACAAAAAGCATTAATCTGGAGTTTTTGGAAATAAAGGGCTGGACTGGCCAAGATTTCAGATTTGAGCGAATAAGGAACTTAAGAACCAGCCTCAAAATGGCCGCCAGTTGTTTATATGGTAGGTAGCAGCTGGTGTAATTCCCCTCTTGTTTGCACAATTCATACTCCATATGTACACTACACAGGAAATTAAAAAGGAACCTAAATCAAGGTTATTTGGTTTATTTTTGCATATTTTAATCTGAGAATCAATTCTGTGTGGAGTTTGCATTTTCTCCTCGTGAGTGTTCTGGGTTCTCCAGGCGAGCACTATAGGCTAACCGGCTGCTCTAAATTGCCCTTAGGTGTCAAGGTATCCAAGGTGTACCCTGCCTTCGCCCAGAGTTGGCTGAGATAGGCTCCAGCTTCCCTGTGAACCTAGTAGGATTAAGCAGTTTGGCAAATGAATGAATAAATGTACAATTTTGTGTTTTAAGTTTAAGTACATGAATATGTTCAAATTTGTGTAATATATGTGTAATGGGTGAAAAGCCATTCATTTGTGAAAATAACCACAAACTTGTTGCTATTATGTGCAGCATGGTGGTGTAATGGTTAGCACATCTGCCTCACAGCAAGAAGGTCCTAGGTTTTAGTCCCGTGCTTGGTGAGGCGTTTTTGTGTGGAGTTTGCATGTTTGCATATTTTCCTTGTGCTTGTGTGGGTTTCCTTCGGGTACTCCGGTTTCCTCCCACAATTCAAAGTCAGGCACGTCAGGATATTTAGCTATGCCACTAGGTGTAATTGTGTCAGTTGCCCTTTAATGGTCTGGCGCACTGTTCAAGGTGTACCCCACCTTCATCCAAAGTCAGCAAAGATTGGCTCCATCCTCCCCGCGACCCTAATGCAATTTACCAGTTTAGCGTGGTGGTGGTGGTGGTGGTGTTATTTTTATTATTATATTAAATGCAAATAAGGTTGGTGCTCTAATAAATTTGAGCACTTTACATGGTAATCCAGTTAAAGTAATATGATCTAAAAAGTTCAGATGCGTGAACATTTATGCGGTGGAAGTTACTGGTGTTCAAAATGTGCTTATGCAACTGGTTTAAAATGACCTCGGTGTAGTTCATGCCAGATTTTTCTTTAAGCATTTCAGCAGAAACAAAACAAAAACACCAATACAATACATCTTCCACTAATACACACACACACACAAAATCTCAAAGTGAACATGTGTTTATTATGCATTTATTGGTTCATGATGTTTTATCCTCCTGCTACATATTACACCTGAGCTGCCCATGACCACCTGATCACCTCACATGGGCGTGGCCTATCTAACTTGTGTGTGTGCACAGGTAGAGCACCACAGGAGGAATTGTTTAGCACCTGACAAATAAGTATGTAGGACAGGATGGCTGTAAGGTGTGTAGGTCAGTAGTGTATTACTGCTGTTAACAAGGTATGTGCAAGGTATGTACTGGGCGGCTGGGTGGTCAGTGGTATGTGTCGGGTACACGCCGCCCTGTTAATGCTGGATCCTGCGGATAGACTGGATCTGAGGAGTCTGACTGTGGGAGCCCCAGTTCTTCCAGTGCTGGTAGTCTCCACTGTGCCTCTCACACTCCATGATGTATTGCCTGCCCTTGTAGCCTGGGAACTCATAACACACAAAACTACACACACACACACACACACACACACAAGCATTGAGCATGGATGGAGAAAGAGCTTTACTCAACTTGTTGCTTCTATTGAAAATGTGTGTGTGTGTGTGTGTGTGTGTGTGTGTGTTTTTAAATGAATTCAAATGTGTTCACGGCTGGAACTTACGCGCCACTCTGCACATGCATGGAGCCTACTTCCATGCCGCACCATCCCATAGCCCGGAGAGAGGGATAGTCATTACACAGCTCTGTACAGCGACCCATGAAGTTTTCCCTCTCATAGATCATCATGCGGCTGCTCTGGTGAGCCTGAGGACACGTACACAAACATACACCCACACACATACACTATCAAACCTGCATCCCTCAAAGTTATTAAAAGTCACTTATTATCCTTTAAAATGAATATTATCCTGAATTAAATGAATTGCAATTTAAAGAGGGCATATCATGGAAAACTTTTTAATCTACGCTTCATGCATAGAATCTTCTTTCATTTTTTTGTACCGCCCCTCAGTAACATATGTCCGCCCACTGCAGTTCGAATGAAGAAAATGGACTCGACGAAGTATTAAAAACGTTCCAGTAAATGCCTTATTAAACATTATAACAAGAATCTTCTTTAGGAAAGAACCTTAGTAGGTAGCATTAGCCAGTCAGCTAAACTTAGCGCTCTTTCCATGATTCAAATTTTTGATCAAACTTACTATAGTTTGTTAGGGCTACGCTAACGGAATTGAGCATCGTACCGGAGTAATAACCAACTCCCAAGTCATGTGAGTTTGAAAACTTTGTTAACCACTGTACACTGAGGTGAACTCGAATTTTAAAGCTCGAGTTATTACTTATTTTTCACCACTTCAGACGGTTAGCTGTAACTTTGAGTTACGCAAGTTAGCTTATACAGTGTTAGGTATGTGATGGAACACACAAGTGAGTATTAAATGTATGCTAGTTCATCTGCTGTAGACATCATCGTAAGAAGAGCAGTGTGAAGACAAAATTCAAAGCAAATTAATTAATCATTAAAATATGTCAGCCAATCAGAACAAAGATGTTTACGGAATTAATGTTTAAAGGGCCACAGCTACAAAATAGGTGTGTCTTATCCTATAATAAGAATAAATAATAATAATAAAACTTGCTAACCTTTATAAAGCACCATGGATTAATATAAATAGAATTCCCACACTTGTTTTTCTTTTGTTATTATTATTATTATTATTATTATTATTATTATTATTATTATTATTATTATTATTATTATTATTTAAACCTCAGTCTTGCAGCATATTAAATGTTTGATATTTGAGTTATGAGGAATATACATATAACATGAATTATGTGTTGTAAGCATGGCTGTGTGAATGTTTTCCCTGTATGTACATGCACTCATTCATTTGCCAAACCTGTTTATCCCATTAGGGACCCTGGAAGGTTCAGCCAATACTGGGCGAAGGTTGAGTACACCCTGAAAAGCTCACCAGACCACTGCAGGGCCAACACATACACACATAACCATTCACACTCACACTCCACCTAGGGGCAATTTGAAATAGCCAGTTAGCCTAATGTGCATGTCTTTGGACCGTGGAAGGAAACCGAAGTACTCGAAGGAAATCCGAGGAATCACAGGGAGAACATGCACAGGGAAACGCCCGAGCCAAGCCTGAGACTTTCAACCCAGGACCTTCTTGCTGTGAGGTGACTGTGCCACTGTGTATCGTGAGTAAAACTTGTTTCGTGTACATTATGGACTAAATGTGAGTATTTTTTTTCAGGTGTGGATTATGTTTAGCTAACTCGATTGTAATGTTATGTGAATGAAGTAAAGTGGGATTTGGAGTCTGGATCTTATATATATAATATAGCCCAGAGAGGTGGGCTGCTACACGTAGTCGCACCCCAAGAGCAGTTGGGGGTTAGGTGCATTGCTCAATGGCACTTCAGCTATGAATGTGTAGGAAGGGAAGGTGGTGCTCACTCCCCTCCCCACACCACAGTTTTCCTGCTGGATCAGGAATGGAACCAGTGACATTTTGGTCTCGAACCTGCTTGTCTAACCATTAGGCCACGGCTGCCCCTTTTAGACCTGAGTGCATGTATTATATGGAGATATAAATACTCACAGCACAGAAGATGGGCCTGAAGGACATAAATCTCTCGACATGATAGGCCAGGTTTCCGCAGTAGGAGTCCCAGTGAGGGTACTCACCTCTCTCCAGGACAAACTGCTGTCCCTGGAAATCGTGATGTTCGTATCCCACCCAGCTAAGGAAAGCACGAGTTAGTTTGACGACGCTCTAATACAGAAATCTCTATTTAAAAATACAAAATAAGGTCAATTCGTCCTTTCTTACTACAGACTATCGACTAAATCACACAATGCTGATCCCATGCTGACTGACTGCCATTTGTGTTTACAGAGCAACACACACTTACGCGCCACTCTCCACACGGATGGAGCGGATGTTGTCGAAGCCGCACTGCTGGATGTTGCAGCACTCTGAAGTGAACTCCTGACACTTGCCCTGGAAGTGCTCCTGCTCGAATACAGTCACCTGGACAAGCACCAACACAAAGATCAGACCTGAGGTGTGTACTTGGATGGACATGTTATGCATAAATATATTTAACTGGACACTTCTTTTACCTTGAAGAATGGAGCCATACCCATGCCTGAGTGCATCATGGGATACATCATGCTGGATCGCCTGAACCGGTACATCTTTATTCCTGGGAAGTAGAGAAGGAGCCAGGCAGCATATCTCTGTATTATTTCCATCAGCACACATATTATTGTAATATTAACACTACATCTTCAATGCTTAAAATGACAAATGACGACTCCTAGCATCCACCATTTCTAGCTTTATTGTGTATGTTTTTAAGTGGAAAGGTAAAATAAAGGGACCACCTCTACAATACTGATCGGAAACGTTGAGTACTGATACTATACTGAGGTGGTAGCGGTTAAGACACAAGCCTCACAGCAAGAAGGTCCTGGGATTGAGTTCTGGGCTCAACAAGGGTGGATTTATGTTGAGTTTGCATGTTCTCCCTGTGTTTGTGTGGGTTTCCTCCGGGTACATGCACATTAGGATAACTGGCTATTCCAAATTGTCCCTAGGCGTGAGTGTGAATGTGAATGGTTGTGTGCGTGTTGGCTCTGTGATGGATGGGCGAGCTGTTCAGGGTGTACC
This sequence comes from Porochilus rendahli, assembly GCA_039654305.1. Classification (NCBI taxonomy): domain Eukaryota; kingdom Metazoa; phylum Chordata; class Actinopteri; order Siluriformes; family Plotosidae; genus Porochilus; species Porochilus rendahli. The sequence goes on along the minus strand of JBCNYG010000016.1, from coordinate 15,278,835 downwards.
CTTCCTTCATCCAGTGTCGGCTGTGATAGGCTCTAGCCTCCTTGCGACCCCAGTGGGATGAAGTGGTTTGCAAACGAATGAATGAATGAATGAATGAATGAATGGAGGCAGGTTTGGAACATTATTTGTTACAACCCTGGAGGCAAAATCTCTGCCATAAATCTCACTAATTTCCACTTTATAATAAGATATCATCCTGCGATGGCCTGGTGAGCTGTCCTGGGTGTATCCTGCCCTTGCCCAGAGTCGGCTAGGATGGGCACCAGCGTCCACGTGACTCTAATTAGGATTACGTGGTTCAGAAAGTGGATGAATGAATGAATGAATAAACAAGATATCAAAGCAAAAGAGACGAAATCTTCATTTCCTTCCAAGAGGTTACACTGCATACATTCTCTATGGTACATAAAGCATGCTAGTGAATTGAAAGTTCTTCAATTATTTAAAAAATAGTATGAAACACTCTTGCTGAAACATATGACCCCATGCATGATAGTGTAAAAAAAGCACAGAAGCTATGAGGTAATGCCATTCAAATGTAAATATAAACTGTATTAATTTATTAGTCTATATAATAATAATAATAATAATAATAATTCAATTCAATTTTATTTGTATAGCGCTTTTTACAATTGACATTGTCGCAAAGCAGCTTTACACAGTAAATTAAGTTGAATAATAATAATAATAATAATAAGTCATGTGACAAAGCCATTTTTCCTTCCCAGTTAATTTGATATGATTGTATATAAAGAATACTTTAGGTGTTTGCAGTTTACTCTTACCGTTGTATTTGGGTCACACCTCACGCCTGTACACCTGACTCGCGTGGAGTTTTCAGAGTGCCTGGCGCGCCGGTTTTATACAGACTTTCGGGAGCGCGCACAAGACCCCTGGCTCAGTGGCATGTGGGCGTGCACGGTTCAGTACCATTGCCACTTGTGCAGTACAATTGCCACCCACCAGCTCAGCATATTTCCTATAGAGCTGTGTGTGTGTTTGGGGGTTGCATTGAGCAGGGGCCCTTTTACATAGTATTATGACTGAGGTAAATAGAAGAGAGGGAGGAGAGTGAAAAAAAAACAGGCATACAAAAGGACGTTCTCTCGGGTCAGCACTCCTGCACACGACACAAAGAGCTCCAAAGTAACTAGGATTACATACGCACAGTGGAGAGTACTGCCTTGTGGGGAGGGGGGGCATGCAGTGATTTTCATTAATCAGAAGAAAGAGTTAATAAATAAACATGACCCTTGTGTCCAATCATATATTTTACTTGTTTTAAAAAATCAATCATAATCAGAAGGTTTGGTGATACAGTAAGCTGTTCCAATAAATTAATAAGTAAATAAATAAAATTAGAACCATTAGGTCTGTGGGTTCTCCGGTTGTCCCTCTTGTTGAACCCATGGTGCAGCGGCTAGTTGCATCAATAGTTCAAACGGTGATACAGGCACGAAATTCGTACAGAAGTTTAAATGAAACTCTACTCGAATACTGTCATAAAATAACACTGGTTACCAAAATGTAGGTTTCTAAAAACGGTCACCTGTCTGCCAATCCAAAGCTATTAAATTTAATTTTCACTACACAGTTTTCACAGAGTAGGCCATTCTATTGCTGTTAGCATGTTTCTGTGTGAAAGGTGGTATGAATGTTGTCCCTGCAGTGACCTGCCAAGCTGTCCAGGATGTACTCCTTTCTCGCCACGAGACGGCTGAGATGGGCGCCAGCCTCCCTGTGACCCCAATTAGACTTAAGCGGTTCAGAAAATGAATGACTAAATGAATGACTACACAGAGCTTCACTGAAAGACCTCATAACAATTGTATGTATGATAAGAGATGAAAAAAATTTTTTTTTCTATTATTTTTACAACACCAAACTTCTTTCAGTTCTTGAAAATTGGAATTTTAAGATGATATTACTTGCTTAATTAACTTTTGTTATTTCTTCTTACATTTAAATGATTTACAAATTTAAACTTTATATTCCCTCAAATTGACCTTTCTTGTCCTCACTGCATTTTTGGAACTAAGCAGCTCCACTACCAAAGAGTGTTTCTCAATCTTTAATGAAACTAGAAGCTAACTAGCCTTAACTGTACAAAGAAACAACGTTGTAATGGCAAGCTGTTCAGAGTGGCTGGAGGCAGCTAGGATGGGCTGCAGCCTCCCCACTAACCTAATAAAGAGTGTTGCAGTTCATAAAATAAATATATAAATAAATAATAATATTAATAACAATAACAATAATAATAATGACAGTGATAATGATTAAGGTAATGATACATTATAATTATGGATTATGGACGGACGGACGGACGGACGGACAGATAGATAGATTCTTACTTTAATTAGAAAAGCACTTGGACAGCGCAGATCTCCGCCAAGACCATTCAGTACCCCATATGGTATTGTAAAAAATGCAGCATTTTTATAAACGCTACATTTGTTTATTATATGATCCCTACAGTGCAAACATGCAGCCATTAGTAGGATTGCATTGTGTACAGGGCCTGCCTTGAATTAGAGGCCTTGCGCTCGGATAAGGAAATATTAATAATTGGATCATTTTGTGATAATTGGCCTTGTACAGAAAGGTAAAGGAATGAGATTACACATCAAATGCAAGCCTGGAAGTTACGCTTTGGTATGGTCACACAATAACTCGGATGACTACGTCATCTGCACTAAAAAAAAGTAAAAATTCCCTACATCTAGACAACAATCTGGATCATTGCCAATATGTAATCGATTGTTCCTTGTATCATTTCTGACTAATCCTGAGAATTTCAGCAAAATCTTGTTGCTAAACAAAAATGTTGCTAAAAGACAACAACAAACAAGAAAACAAACAAACAAACCAACGCCGGTGAAAACATAAACTCCTTGGCGGAGGTAATTAGGATAGATAGATGCATAGATACATAGATAGGCAAAAGAATACTAATTTTAATATGTCACCATATTTATTATTTTCCTTTTCTTTTCTTTCTTTTTTTACATCTTTAAGTCTGTAATAAACAATGGCCTGACTCATTTATGGTATTCAAATAGTTTTGCTAATTTATTTTTGTATGTGTTTGTTTGTTTGTTTGTTTGTTTGTTTGTTTGTTTGTTTGTTTGTTTGTTTGTTTGTTTGTTTGTTTGGGGGGTTCACTTACACAGTACATATTCTAAATTTCTAAATTTGTACATCTACATAAATTTGAAGTAAATCTAATCTGTCTACATTAATACATATTATGTACTACACACCAGTGATTGTGCATCTCTCTCTTTCTCTCAATCTCTCTCTCTCTCTCTCTTTAACTGTTATGATGTTGATGAGGAGTTCTTTTCTCTGTGTATGTTCCTTTTCTGTGAACTCAGCCACTTCCATTGTTAACAGTTAATCCTAACACACTCAGCGCCAGGGTATAAGAGCCACGTCCCTGGCTTTACACCCACACACACTCTCAGAGTGAGCTCAGGCACTGCCGCACACACACTGAACACACAGGTGAGACAGAACACACACCGAGACAAATACAGATTCTCTGAATTATGCTATAACAGTTGAAATCAATATATTTTATTATTTTAAGTGTGGGATTTGGTTTGTTCTGTTTCTGTACTTCTTAAAAGATTGTTATAATAATGGCAGCTTTTGCATCCTTTCATCTGTCATTAATTGATTTGTATTTTGTTAAATATCAGATTGTAACAAACTTCCTCCATCTAGGTATCATGTCTGACAACAGTGATAATAAGACCGCCTCTCAGATCGACGGCAAAGCTGGTCATTCCAAGAAATCTGACATGGGCATGGGCATGGCCTACAAGGCAAAAAAACACACACACACACACACACACACACACATGCAGAGATATGAATATAATTTCTCAGAAAAAGTGCACACTAACCACCTTGCACTCTGTGTATATCTGTATTAGATGTACGTGTTTGACCAGGAGAACTTCCAGGGTCGCATGATCGAGATCAATGCCGAGTGCATGAACGTGTGTGAGATGGGCATGGACAAGGTCCGTTCGCTCCGTGTGGAGTGTGGCCCGTAAGTTTAATTCCAACAAACAATCCATCTATACACTGTACACGATATTTCTCGTACACATTATCCTCACACGCAGCGGGTTTGTAGTTTTGTTGGTTGGGAGCAGATGAACTTCTGTGGAGAGATGTACATCCTGGAAAAGGGTGACTACCCTCGCTGGGACTCCTGGAGCAACTGCCAGAAGAACGACTACCTGCTGTCTTTTAGACCCGTCAGAATGGTGTGGACACACACACGCACGCACACACGTACACGCACACACAAATCTTCCTTCTTCCCTGCTTTAGTCATTATGGCTTTACTGATGTATCTCACACCTGTGCCCACTAGGACCCAGAGAAGCACAAGATCTGCCTTTACGAGGTGGGCAACTACAAGGGTCGTAAGATGGAGATCATGGATGATGACGTGCCCAGTCTCTACTCCTATGGCTTCACCGACAGAGTCGGAAGCATCTTAGTCAGCTGCGGAACGTAAGTGCAGAGTTGTTAGATAAACCAGTCAGACATCAGCTTAAAGGTAGGGTTAGTCTTTTTTTTTTTTTTTTTTTTTTTTGGGGGGGACGGGGGTGTCAACCCTTGGATTAAGTGCAGGTGCAATATCTGCAGAGAGAAGAAACTCTGGCATCTGTAGCCCCATATGCTGTAGAAAAAGTGGGAAAAAAACTAATAATATGGACGACCAACATCAAATTCAATCCCAAATTCTCAAAGCATTTAAGCATTCTAGCTTAGTTGGTGTGTTTCTTGGGGGCGTGGATTTGGAAGAAATACTAAAGGAAACACTTAGGGGTTGTGTGTATGTGTTAGAATTTTGAGTTTCCAAACATTCTACTGAAATCACTGATTACACCTTTAATGCATATATTTAAAAGTATAAATATCATTTGGTTCAACAAACTGTCTACAGTTGTAATTAAGTTGGTGTAGATTCATTCAATTAGCTGCATTAATAAAACAGTGAGAAAAGCATGATGAAAGTCTTACCCAGCCTTAATTCGCTAAATTAGCAGGGATATTAATGTATAAATCTCATGTAGTGCTTTATCTTAGGCTTTGGTAGTAAACATATTGTCCTGAATGCACTCTTCTGTCTTTTTTAGCTGGGTGGGCTACCAATACCCCGGTTACCGTGGCAGCCAGTACCTCCTGGAGAAGGGCGACTACAGGCACTTTAACGAGTATGGCGCTCGCTGCCCTCAGATGCAGTCTATGAGGCGTATCCGTGACATGCAGTGGCACCCACACGGCTGCTACACCATGGCCACCAAGTGAGAGGCAGGCCAGGAGCGGAAGAGACGAAGCGGAGGAGAACCAGAGGGCCGTCGGAGGAAGGAGAGGAGGAGAGACGTCTGAGGACACTGTAACACCGCCTCTTGAAACATATTCTTACTGTCCCTAAGCGGTGTTTAGGAGTTAGAGACTCTCAAGGTTACGTTTTGTATCCCAGAGGAGCTTTTGAAGCTCCCGAGCCTGAATAACACATAAACTTGTCCTCCTCCACTCAGTTCCTCTCCTCTCTTTCGCTCAAGCGCCATGACTTTTGTTTTTCCTTCCATATTTGAGTTTTATTACCTCTTCCCTTCCCTACCCTTTCAGGAGGATGGAATGCAAAAGGGAGACAAGAAGAGATCTTAAGTCATCTTCATCTTCCTTAATGATATGTACAGAATCCTGGTCACCTTTTCAATAAAAATCAAATGACTGATACCATTTTTTTGTGAATTTCTTACACCCCATATGATAGGCACTGAATAAAATAAAGAATCAGATGTTTTCATTTTTTGGAAGGTGCACATTTTTTCAATCGAGTCATCCTATACTATAGGTGGCGAGCTGTCCAGGGTCTACCCCTGCTCTTGCCAAGAGTCGGCTGAAATGGACCCCAGGGTCCCCTTGACCCTAATTAGGATTAAACAGTTCAGAAAATGAATGAATGAAAAAATATTTTGATTCAGATTAGGAAGCACACGAAAGCGTTCAATCTTTATTTTTTTATTTATAAAATTTGCTTTCGCAAAAATATCCAATCCATCTTTGCAGGGAAACCCCCTAAATGAGTTAGCGTCCATGGCCAAAAAACATACACTGTAACACTGTAATATTTTGCTGAACCACCACCTTTTGCTTTGATTACAGCAAGTAATCGCAATAGCATTGGTGCTTAAGTTGGTCAGGTCGAGGCTCAGCAACATTATGAGGCAATAAAATTAACTCGAATGATGATCTGCATGTACAGAATTGCCAGGTAATCCCATCAAAGGAGTTTTTTCTTTTTGGGCTCAAATCCCGGGCTCGGTCAGGGCGTTTCTGTGTGGGGTTTGTGTGGGTTTCTCTGGGCACTGCAGTTTCCTCCTACAGTCCAAAGACATGCACATCAGGCTTATTAGCTGTTCGGAATTGCCCCTAGGTGTGAGTGTGAGTGTGAACGGTTGTGAAATGGACTGGCGAGCTGTTTAGGATGCATCCCACCTTCGCTTACAATCTGTTGAGATCTCATGCAACCCTTGTTAGATTTAGTGTTTCGGCAAATAAATGAATGAATGAATAATAATATAATAAAACAATGAAACCTGAAACCAAAACAGTGTTTGTAACCTGTAACCTGAGGTTTGTGCGTGGGAAGGTGTTCCGTACTCCTATAACTGTCTTCAGTGTGACACCCCCCCCCCCCAACCCTTTTTAGTCTAAAATGAAACCATCCAAACAACTACATTAATTAGTAAACCACAGTCATTTGCTTTATTAAACAATTCCTAGATACAGATAAGATACAGATAAACTGAAAAAATAAATGTGATTATTATTTAATTGCATGTTATAGAAAAAACCCAGCTACAGCTACAGTATGTGATCCCAGCATTATATAACAGATTTTTTATTGTAGATTATCTGGTCATGAATCGTCAACGTGACATCATTCTCACGAACTCTAAATGGAGGACAGAAAGAAAAAAAGGAAAAACAGTGGTGAATAATAACACTACATTTAACTTTATGTACAACTGAAAACAACTTTTTATGATTATTTTTATGCAGGATTTCTTTCACCATGGAAAGTGATGCAGTGATGTAGTTCCGGAATCATTCATATGCACAATGTTTTGTCGACATTTTATCTATGATAATATTCTGTCCTTTATTAAATTTTTCTGACCTTCAAAGTCCACTTGCCCGTCTCCATTGAGGTCCACATCCCGGATGATATCATCGATGTCTTGCGGATGTAGCTGCTCGGCCATCAGTTTCTTCGTGGCCTCTCTTAGTTCATTAATGCTGATCTGCCCATCACCGTTTGTGTCAAACTGTGGAGCAAAATATCACCAATTAGTCCACCATAAGTAACCTTATCTCTCAGACTGAGAGATAAATGATGTACTATGCTTCATACTCTGCCTGGCCCAAAAGAAAGTTGCACACAGATATGATGTTCCATGTAATCCTCATGCCACTGCTTCAAAAAAACTTAAGCAACATAACGTTTATTTCCATCCATTGTTGAGTTCATTTCTCACCGACGTCTTGAATCGATGAGGGAAAAACTGAACCACTCCGTAAAGTCTTCTCCAGCTCATTCCCAAAACTTTCAGTAGGGTTAAGGTCAGGACTCTGGGGTGCCAGATGTGATAAGCTGCTCAGTACATACAGATCATCAGCTGACTTAATTTTAATGCCACATTAATGTTGCTGAGCCTCGACCGACCAACTGGAGCAACAGCGCCATGGAGATTATATGCTGTGATCAAGGATAAATTCACTCCCTCAAAATATTACAGTGTGTGAGTTTTTGTTTTGGCCAGGCAGTGTATACGCACAATATGCTGTATTCCAAATGTAACGTGTGTAAATAGACCTGTCTGAAGGCGTTTTTTAACTCTTTCATTCCAATCATGTCTGCCGTCTCTGCAAGCATTTTAGGGCCCACCAGTTCCACAAAGTCTTCAAATTCTATTTTGCCTCCGACTGCAGGACACACACACACACACACACACACACACACACACACACACACACCATTATTAATGTTATTATGTTAATAATTGCACAGTAGGTAACACAGTAGTTAGCAATAAGGTCCTGGGTTCGAGTCCCAGGCTCGGGTGTTGTGTGGAGTTTGCATGTTTTCCCAGTGCGTGCATGGGTTTCCTCCCACAGTCCAAAGTCGTGCACATTAGGCTAATTGGTTGTTGCTAATTGCCTGACTGTGAGTGTGAATGGTTTGGAGTGTGTTATCTTGTGATGGCCTAGGTGAGCTGTTCAGGGTGTACCCCACCTTGACATAGGACTCACCCTGCGACCCTGACATGATTGAGCGGTCCAGCAAATCTGTGAGTGAGTGTATGAGTGAGTGAGTGAGTGAGTCAGTGATGAGAGTAATTGCACAATAAATAATTCTCCTAGCATAAAATGTCTCATATATCTTATACTATATTATATATATACTGTGCAGCACATACTGTACACCATTTAGGGGGTTCCCAAATGAGAACTTTCCCCTAGAAAGGAGAAGTGCATTTCCCTCAATTCTATTATATTAATATATGAAAATTATATTGTGATTGGAATCGCAAGAATGTGCAATGGACTTTGAAATTAATTCCAAGTCCCAATTTAATTTGTCTTAATTAAATCACAAATTTGGACAAAGTATTAAATGTAAAATCTTGATTTTTAACTGAATGTAAACAACTTTATTACTGCATTGTGACCAAATCTTATTACTGTACCAGAAGAACTGACCACTTCAATAGGTCACTTCAACGCGATTCATATTTCACATTAAGTGATAAAACTGCACACTCACGTTGACTCCAATGTCTGCCAGCTGGTCCGGCTTTTTTGCTTTTTAGCTGCTACCTCCCTCTAGCCTGGCTGTGACAGTGTCAGTCAGGGCCGTATCATAGAAGGGGGCAGCTCATAAAAGTGGTTCATATGTCACATATTAATGTATATTACTGGGAGGGGACAGATTAATTTTTTTTAAATATTGGGGGCAACGTGTACACCCTAATGAATTCGTGGTTACGCTCATGGCCTCCACTGTCTCTTATCCACAAAGCCCCAAGTGGTATAATACTTTAAATAAGATCAGTACACTGAAAATAATATAGCCTCATTTTTGTGGAAAGGCTGTAAATGTATGTATATGTGAGATAACAATTACTCATATTGTACTGTAACAATACAGTGCTATGCATATATTACATAAACTCATCTTTATATAGTACATAAAAGCATAATAGCATAATAATATGGAAAATAAAGATTAGAAACATCACTCACTGATTTGCTGACTCTGCTCGATGAGCTCCATCTCTGTCGGCATGTATCCCAACATCCTCATGCACTCGCCCAGGTCGCTACAGTTGATGTAGCCTTTGTTCTTATCAAACTCTTTAAAAGCCTCCCGCAGGTCTACACACACAAACACACCCAGCAAGCCTTTATTTGATAAGCTGTACTTTATACCGATATTAAAATTAGTGTATAGTCTGTAAATACCTTCTATCTCCTCTGGACGAAGCTTCCTGTCCTGTAGCATGTCAGCAGCGTGATATAAAAAAAGTCACACGTTTACAATTTTAAATACAGAAAGTCAATCAACATTATAATCCCCCCCCCCCCTTTGACTCACTCCCAGGCTCAGCATATTGAATTTCCCACTACTAGAAAATTTTAAAAGCATGCAATTGACAAGTGAAAGCACTAAGAGGAGTGAAAATGAGTGGAACAGTGAGAACCCATACGTACACATTATACGTTAGTATGTGATCGAGCATGATGACTAGATTAAGTGTTGCATGGCAACAGCCTCAGATAAAGAGATTTAAAAGGTTTAACTTAAGCAAGACCCCCACAACACGCAAACACACACACACACACACGTAATGGATGAGGCTGTTCATTTTAGTGATCCTGGAGAAAATATACAATATTTTTGGTAATACTAATATAAATATTAATACTACTCTCAGTGGATTATCTGTATGGACCACCAACGCACTTTCTGAAGCTAATCCTCTCCTGTCTCGTTCAGCAGTCCACTATTAGAGAATTGCCTTGGCTTGTTTAAAATAATTCAAATATTTTCTTTTTTCATTTCAGGGAGGCTCACCAGACCATTGCAGGGCCAAAACACACATACACGCACACACACATCATGAAGGGGCAACTAATAATATCCAATTAGCCTAATGTGCATGTCTTTGTATTGTAGCAGAAAACTGGGGTACCAAGAGGAAAACCACTGAAGCATGGCATGTACATGCAAACTCCAAACAGAATTGTCTTCGCCGGGTACAAAACTCGACCCCAGGCCTTTCTTGCACTGAGGAGGACATACTAACCTCTACGCTACCATGCCACCAATTCAAATGTTTGTACTCACTCATTTGCCGAACCACTTAATCCTACTAGTATTACGAGGACCTCTGGATCTCAGCCGACACTGGGCAAAGGCGGGGTACAGCTTGCCAGACTGTCACCAGGCCAATTCACTCATACAACCATTCACACTCACATCTCTACTTAGGAGCAATTTGGAACAGCCAGTTAACCTAATGTGCATGTCATTGGATGATATTGTAGGAGGAAACTAGTGCACCCAGAGGAAACCTACACAAGCACAGAGATAACATGTAAACTCCACACAGAAACACTCCAGGCCAAGACTCAAACCCAGGACCTTCTTGTTAACCACTATACTAAAACAAATATACATATAAACATAGATATATAAACATAGACATATAAACATAGACATAAACAGGTTCTGGGCTCGACTGTTAAGCATGTATTGAATGAAGATGATTGGCTGATTAAACTCAGATATTGCCTCCTTTTCCCCATCAGACGCTTCGGGTGGGTGGGGTCCAGGTGACACAAACCCCGCCCCATTGGTCAATCCATTACTCTCAGGTGTACTCTTATGATAGAGCCAGATATCAGTTAAGACATGTAAAGTAATTAGGACCTGTTCTTCATTTATGTTCAAATACTTATCTGAGTATGAAGTGCATTAAAATGAGAATAATTCCAAACAGACATGACTTGGCATTGCAATTTAGCAGACATAGCTCTTGCATGCTATATACACTAGCATGAGGTCAGTACAGAGAAATTCCAGACTGATTCATGGCACGGATTCAGTGCATGATTTATTCCATGCCTCAACGCTGAGGTCTGGGATTTCCTGTACTGACCAAAAGAAGAAGGTTAATAAGCTATTATATGGCATTTTTCAAAAAAAAAACCCCAAAAAAAACATCAACAGCAAGAAAAAAAAATGGAAGTTGATGTTTATATCTGGTAGCCAAAGCATGGACAAGCAGGCGAGGGAAAAAATGCCGGAAAGGCATAGAAAATCGTCACCAGCATCCCTTCTTTCCACATGGAAAGATCTCCAAGTTCTTCAGCTTCTAAGTGCAGAATGTCCATGCCTATCCTAGCGTAGGTAATGGCAAAATCCATTCCTAACCAACTGGTCCATACTGGGAGGTTGCGGACCGCTCAACAGCCAGTCAGCGTGCATGTATTGTGGTTGGCATATAACAAAGTACCGAATAACATCATGTTCCTGGACCACACTGTTATAAACACTCGTTGAAACACAACAACAATAAAACTTGAACACGTCCCTTACCTTTTTTATTTTATATTTTACTGGGTTGGTGCAGTTTCCCATTAGTATTCAGAGAGCTGATATTCTTCCTTGCTTTCTCTCTTTCTTCCTCTCCCTTTCTCTCTATGGAATGTCCTTATAAAATGGTGCAGGGCTCATATTCTCTGCGCTTGTTCCACATTTTTACAGATTAATTAAGCACTCTCATCTCATCTTATCTCAAACCAGACTATCCTGCGCCCACTAAGTCCAACTAAGATAATGACGCAAGTAAATCTCGATGTTAATTTCACTCACCTTTTAAAACCTCTTTAGTTGTCAAGCAAGCATTACCAACCTTAACACAACCTGAATTTTGCACTTCTTAACAATCTCTCGGGTAAAAAACGACCCTTGCTGCTCTCGCCTTTCCTCTTCAACACAGATTACTTTCCAGTGCAAATGACTTTTATAAGATGGATAAGGAATAAGGAGGTGGCTGGAGGGAGTATTAGTCAAGAAAATAACCCTTTTTAATCCTACATTTGTACAAAAGGAAAGGAAAGAGAGAAAAAATTAAGCAAAGGGAAAGAAGGCAAAGCACAAATGCACAAAGTCAGGTTTGAAGTCGGTGTAGAGCTGACTTTGTATGTTTGTGTGGCGTTTTGCTGTTACAGTATGCATTTGTGCATGCTTTAATACTCGTCTAATCACAATCCAGGTGTGAATGGGACTTCATCTGCCACTCTTTGACTTGCACATTATTTTCAGCAAAAATCTGGCTCCTCTTACCAGGTTTTGCCAGTTATACAGAGCTATAATCCACATTAATCCGCCTGTATACTCGCAAACATGCACACAGAATACTCACATCCATCCCAGGAATATGACACGCTTCTCTATGTCTCTCTATGGCATAATGACACATGTTATGTGCAGTAACAAGTGTGTGTGTGTGTGTGTGTGTGTGTGTGTGTGTGTGTGTGTGTGTGTGTGTGTGTGTGTGTGTGTGTGTG